>JARHVA010003550.1:1882500-1936174 GCA_037957365.1 Torreya grandis
AAATGGTTAAACCACCCCTATAGGTGGGCCCATCACATGTGGCTAATCCTTTTCTAGTCATACCACATATGAGAGTGTTTGACATGTTTTTGGGACATCCTTGGATTGATAACCTTTGCACCATACCTTTTATACTGGATGGGTGTTTCAAATACCTTCATAATAACGTTGTTAAAATACCAAGAATACCATATAAATATCTACTTGAGTAGAAGAAAGTAATATCATGAAAAGTTATCCAAAAATCTACTAATATTAATCCACCTTTAAAGGGTACACAACCGGTAATGTATTTTCAAATAAGATTTATTCTTGAAAGACCTTTGCATCAAAGTTCTACATCAAATTATGTGACACACTCACATACTCCTATGCAACATACACAATCATCTATTACTTCTAGATAACGTAATACTACTTCCAGTTAAGAAAATATAAGATCAATACCAAATGATGTGAGATCAAATTTGAGCTACATGGTCTTGGTAAAGATCGACAAGTGTGATCTGATGCCTTTACTCAACCACTTGATTTTACAAATATTCTTCTAGGGGGATTGTTTAGGCACTTGAGAAATATGGTTGAATTAATTCATAGTGGACAAATTCACCCTCTTTTTAATGAAAGATAATTATATGTCAAAAAGACAAAGAAAAGTGGTAGTGCGGAGATGGATACTTCCCACCAATCAATCCACCCAATTTCACCTGAAGGATGGGGGTGAGGTTCTAAACTCTCTTAATTTGGGCAAGAGTTTGAGGATGGTGTAGATGGGAGGTATTCAAAAAAAACTAATTGTTATATATTTTGGTTGGAATGGCAGACCATTCCACATAGAATTTAATAGGCATGTGATCCAAAAGAAGGACATTAGGAATAACACTCACAGACTGATCAAAATTTTGACCAAAAAATAAGATATTTTGGTTAAGAATTTTGAAACTAGAATAAATGAAAAAATGGTAAAAGTGTCTAAAAGATAACTATCCCCTATTATTAAATATTCATAATTATAACAACTTCATTTTAGTAGTAGTAATTAAAATTTTATTTATTTTTGTAGTAACAAATTATTATAATTAATTCCATCCCACTTAACATTATAGATTAAAAGAATAAATTTAATTGTTATTATTCAATTATTTATATACACAATAATATATAGAATTCAATGATATAATTATTAAATGAAAAGACTAATAATCCCTGAGTTAATTATTATTTTGAAATAGGTAATTGAGGGTTGTTAGGTCCTTCATCCTTTTAATAATAAAATTGAGAGATACAAAAAAAAATTAATCAGAGATCCTCAACAATTATAAACTAAAACGGCCAAGCCCACCAAAGCAAAAAAAAATAAGTCTTAATGCATATGTTATGTTAAAAGACTAACAAAAAGAACCAGTCCACCATGGGCAAAGAATAAATCCCCAATTAGTAATATAAGATTATAGTCTACATTTACATAACTGTGCATAAAGATAACACATAACACTAGATACCCCAACTATGGGTAGATGTGAGTCCAAACAAAAGCCTTAGTATACACATCCCTTGCCATGCCAACCCCCACAGTCATTTCTACTACCAACTCACTTGTTTCATCCATAATCTCATCCAATTTAATGATTTCCACATTTTCATGTGCTTTTTTTTATTGTTGTTGTTGCCACCTCAAGCACCATCTCCTTGCCCTTGTCCCTTCTACCACAAATAGATTCCCATCCATCGACTTCACTAGATGATGACCCAATAAAATAGTTTCAATTCTCCCAAGATTGACCAAGTAAGGTGCCCCAACAACCATTCCACCATATTATGTCAAGAAACTGTCAACATGAACCATAATGCCACTTGTCACATTTAGGCCTTTACCTCTTTTGAAACCTTTACAGAGATCGCCCCTCGATTTCTTGTAGCCTCGTCCACCCAAGCACTTTCCCCTTCCAACTAACTTGAAGCCAACTATCGAACCGAGAAACCCTCCTTCTTTCCTTAGGGCATCTTTACCTTACCTACTAAAGGAGGAGACACATAGGGAGTTTACCCCGATCGAGGTCAAAGATTTATTCTTTGCCCATGGTGCTCCTCAGAACCACACATTATCAACATGTAGTTTTATGCCTCCCTTGCTTTCTCCTTGCATGCATTGACCAAGAGAGGAAAAAGAGATGGTGAGGGGGCTTCAATTCCTCCAAGTTAAGAGGGGCAAAACTCATGCCATGAAATGAATTAGGTTATAAATAAAACCTTGCAATTTTTCTACAAATAAAAATAGGTAGACAAACCTTTCTTCAAGCTCCCTGAAAGACCTCAAAGGAACTGAACCCATCTATTATTGCATAGAGAATGGAAGGCAGTTTGGCGTATTCATCTCTACCCCATCCAAAGCTTGGTCTAAACCACCCTTGCAAGATGGATGCATATAGGAAACTGCCACCTTGGACCCTAGATCTTTGTCATTTAGCACCTTCAATAGGGTAAAGATAAAAGTAGAAGCAATCTTAGAATTCACCATGCTCTTGAAGGCAAACTGCAAATAATTTGGTCTTTGAGATTGAACCTGTAAGGGCCCAAAATATTGTCTTAACTTGTTCTTTGACACATCATGTCAAAAAGCCATCTCCCTTTTATCTGAGAATAAAAAGAAAAGTAGTTCCACATAGAGAAAATTTGTGGTCCTCTCCATCTTCATAGTGATAGAAACTGATGGGTTCAATCTTAAAAACTCTATAGTTACCACCCTCCAAACCAACTCTCCACTTACTTTGGAAAAATAAGGGAAAGAACTAATGAGAAGCAAACTGCAAACAATGATAATAAGATAGGCACACAAACCAATCCTTCACTCACATATTTTTTAAAACATAAAATCTTTGCAAATTAATTCTCCATGGTAAACCAAAGGATTTAGCACAAATCAAAAGTGTTCACAATAGAGAAACCCATCATTCCAATCGTATTAATGATTACACAACGTTTTAAGAGGGTAGATGGAAAAGGTAAAGAGGGACCATAGTGCAAAATGCAACTTCACTTTATCACCTCGTCCAAGCCAATCCATCCATTGAACTGGTTGTCGACCACCAATTCGATTGTTTGGTCAATACCTTGGTTGGGTAGGAAGTCGATCATCGTGTTTGCTTCTCAAAAATAATGCACAATCGTCCAATCTATGAAGAAATCTAGGAGTTGATAGGCTCTACCAAAGATATTTTTAATGTTCAAGGACTTTGCTTTCCAATTTTAGAGGGCTTGAGCATGACCATTAAATCCCCTTCAATCCAAAGATGCTCAATTCCTCATTGAGCTGCAAGCTCAAGGCCTAATACCAAACCCTGAGCTTCAATGTCATTATTCATTCCATCTACTAGCGATTTTGAAGTTGCTCTAATCAAAGAGCCCAGACAATCGTAGATGATACAACCAACCCCTAACACCCTTGGATTGTAAAAAAAAAAAAACCATCATAGTTAAACTTGGAGAAATTGGGAAGGGTGGCACCTAATTCAAATCCCAATGTCTCCAAAAAGAAAGGCCTACTCTTAATCCATTAACACACATCCCCTAAGCTAATTATTATTACTTATTTGTTTAATAATAAATTATTATTATATAATTAAAATAATACTGATTACTATTTAATTATTTAATTTATTAATAACAAATATTTATATATTTAACGACTAAGACAACCGAAACGTCGGGAACAAAACCGACGAAATTATTTGTTTCTCATTCAAAATTCGGGCAAATAAATAGTGTGTATGTTAATCAATAAGCAAATGGGCCATGGAAGTATAAAGCTTTTGTGAATATGATGCGAGTCCATATTTGGGTATAGTGAAGGTACAGGTTTAATGCCAGTTTATATCAGAGAAGTAAAAAGTAGATGTGTTTCAAGTGTACATCACACTATTCACCGTACGCAGTGTTTTTTTGGGGAGGGATATAGGCTTTACGTGGGCGACAATGCCCCACAATAATTAAAAGAGAGGATGGTATCTTTTAATTATATTCACTTAAATAAGTTAGACGCAGCAACTTCGATAAAACCTCAATCGCGGCTTTAATTATGGATCCAATAGTGCGTCGATCTACAAATGGAGAGGTCGCTGTGAGAGGGGGTTGCGAATGGAGAGCTCTCTACTTGCTGCAGGTCTGATTGAGCCGCAACTATGCTCAAGAAACTGGTCCACATTAAGCATGCATTAAGGATGGTGACAGACAGCCTAGTGTTGACATTTAACGGCTCTATGCTGGGCATGAATGCTTAAAATCCATGCAGCTCTGCGATCGCTATCCTGGTCCGAAAATGTGACCTGCTCTTTCTTGGAAAGGAAATCAGAAGCCAGAGATTGGAGAATATCAAAGGAAGTCACAACCCGTAGCAAGAGAAGATCATGGTTTTGTAGACCGATCTGTACACATTCTGTAGAGCACCCAAGGAGAGGGCCAGCGTAGCCATTGGCAGAAGAAATCAAAGAGTCACAAATTAGTCACTGAGTAGAAATTTAAAGAAGTTGTTGTCCTTTTTGAAAAGTTCAGCTTGAGACATAGCAACAAACAACAACATTTTTCAGCTCCAGATTCCCGTTTTCAATGGTAATAATTATGATTTTTGGGTAATTAAAATAAGAACATTGTTTTGCTCAAAAGATGTTTGGGATTTAGTAGAAAATGGCTTTGTAGAACCACAAGATGAGGCTGCCCATTAGGTATTAACTCGACTACAAAAAGAAGAGCTTAAAGAAAATAAGAAAAAAGATGCAAAAGCTCTATTCCTAATTCAATAGGAAATGGATGAATCCATTTTTTCTAGAGTTGCAGCAACAACGAGATCGAAGTTGGCATGGAAAATCTTAGAGACTACCTATAAAGGTAATACAAAGGTGAAAGTCGCTAAATTGCAATCTCTTAGGAGAAATTTTGAAAATTTGCAAATGAATGATTCATAGTCTATAGACCAGTTTATGGGTCAAGTATTGAATATTGTGAACCAAATTAGATCTAATGGAGAAACAATAACAAATCAGAAGATCATAGAAAAAATACTCAAGAGTTTACCTAACAAATTTGATGCAATAGTTTTAGCTATTGAGGAAACCAGGAATTTGGAACAGTTATCAGTAGATGAATTAATGGGATCTTTGTTAACACATGAATCTAGAATGAATAGGAATAACAATACTTATTTTGAGAATACTTTCAAGTCTCAGGTATCATTTGGCAGAGGAAGAGGAAGGTCAAACTTCAGAGGAAGAGGCAGAGGCAGAAATGGAAGGAACAATCCAGTTCAATGTGAAACAATAATCAAAACTACAACAATAGAGGACATGGCAACAATCACTTTCAGCAAAATTCACAGAGGTTTGATAAATCTAACATTCAATGTTATTACTGCAAAAAATATGGACATTATGCAAGTGAATGCAGAAAGAAACAAGGAGATGTGGACAAGCAGAATGCTAATTACACAAATGAATCTAATTCTAATTTTGGAAGCTTATTCTTCACTTGTCATGTCGCTCAAGAAAATGCTAGAGATATTTGGTTTTTAGATAGTGGATGCAGTAACCATATGACATGGAATAAAGAATTGTTTGCTAGTCTTAATGATTTCTTAAAATCTGAAGTGAAATTAAGAAATGATAATAAAGTGGATGTAATGGGTAAATGACTAAATATGTTTTGGCAAACAATGGTGAAAGAAGATTTATTCCTGATGTTTATTTTGTACCTGGACTAAAACATAATCTTATGAGTGTTGTACAGTTAGTACAGAAAGGTTACAGAGTATCTTTTATGGATAATGTTTGCACAATACTAGACAAATTTTTCAATGATAAATTGATAAAAAAAGTGGAGATGACCAAGAATCAGATGTTCCCTCTTCGAATTCAGTGCATCCAAGGAGAAGAGGAAGCCCACTTCAAAACCATGCATCTAGACCAATCATGGCTATGGCATTTAAGGTATGGACATTTACATTTTGGAGGTTTGAATTTGTTACAAAAGAAAAATATGGTTAAGGGATTACCACCAATAGAGCAGCCGTGAAGTTCATGTGAGAATTGCATCCTGGCAAAACAACATAGAGAGAGCTTTCCAATAGGAGCTTCATATAGATCAAGGGTAATATTGGAGTTAGTCCATAGTGATTTATGTGGACCAATGCAAACTTAATCATTTGGAGGTAATTCTTATTTTCTAACCTTCATTGATGATTTTAACAGAAAAACTTGAATATATTTTCTCAAAGAAAAGTCTAAAGCCTTTGAAAAATTTAAAGAATTAAAGGCTATGGTTGAAAAATAGAGTGACCTTTACATCAAGGTACTTAGATCAGATAGAGGAGGTGAATAAATGTCTAATGAATTTCAATATTTTTACAGATATCATGGCATTAAAAGGCAACTGACTACAAGGTACACACCATAACAGAATGGTGTAATAGAAAAGGAAAAATAAAATAATCATGGAGATGGCTAGAAGCATGTTGAAGGCCAAAAATTTGTCAAATGAATATTGGGCAGAAGCAATAGCATGTGCAGTATATATTCTGAATAGAAGTCCAACAAAGATTGTCAAGGATCGAATTCCACAAGAAGCTTGGAGTGGTAAGAAGAATAGTGTACACCATTTCAAAATTTTTGGTTGTATTGCATATTCTATTATACCATTCAAATTGAGAAGAAAACTTGATAATAGAGGTGAAAAATATATTTTTATTGCCTATAGTGAAGAATCAAATGCTTATAAGTTGTATAACCCCATTTCAAAGAAAGTGATTATTAGACGAGATGTGGAATTTAAGGAAGAAGCATGGGATGGAAGCAATGATAAAACC
The DNA here is from genome assembly GCA_037957365.1 of Torreya grandis. Taxonomy (NCBI): domain Eukaryota; kingdom Viridiplantae; phylum Streptophyta; class Pinopsida; order Cupressales; family Taxaceae; genus Torreya; species Torreya grandis. The sequence continues at coordinate 1,889,351 of JARHVA010003550.1, forward strand.
ATCACAATTGGAGCACCAATTCCCCAAAATGAAAAAAAATTTGAAGAACAAAAATTTCAAGGTGATCAATTCTCTCCACAAGCAAGAACAAGCACTCCAATAAGAACACCTAGGAGCTTAGCACAAGGTGAATCATCTGGGCATGCATGTCATCCTACTCCCAATTCACAAGTAAGTGATGAATCAGATCCAACTCTTGCCACTTTAAGATTAGAATTTAAAGGTGAGAAAATGAGAAACTTGAATAAGATTTATGATCAAGAAGAAGAGAAGTTAGATTTATGTTTAAATTTTTCATTTTTCTCTCATGATCCTATGTATTATGAAGAAGTAGATAATGAGGAACATTGGATAAAAGCAATGGATGAAGAGATGAATGACATTAAGAGAAACCAAACATGGGATCTAATTAATCTACCTGAAGGTAAGGATTGCATAGGAGTCAAATGGGTTTATAAGACCAAATTTGATGTAGAAGGAAAGGTTGAAAAGCACAAGGTAAGGTTAGTAGCAAAAGGTTTTGCACAAGAACATGTAATTGATTATAATGAAACATTACCTTCAGTTGCTAGACTTGATACTATTAGAATGGTTTTAGCAATAGCTGCACAAAATAATTGGAAAGTATATCAAATGGATGTCAATTCAGCTTTCTTGAATGGTTTCCTAAATGAAGAAGTGTATGTGAAACAACCACAAGGTTATGAAGTGCATGGACATGAAGAAAAGGTCTAAAGATTGAAGAAGGCCCTCTATGGTCTCAAGCAAGCACTAAGAGCATGGTATAGCAGGATTGATTCATACATGACAAATAATGGATTCAATAGAAGCAATAGTGAGCCTACATTGTACACAAAAATCAACAAAAAAGGTCAGATTTTGATTGTGTGTTTGTATGTTGATGATTTAATTTTCACTAAAATTTTTTCTGTAAACACATTTAAATTAGCAATGAAGAAAGAATTTGAGATGACAGATTTGGGATTAATGAAGTATTTTTTGGGCATTGAAGTTGTACAATCAGAGAAGGAAATTTTTATTTGTCAAACTAAATATGCAAAGTATGTGTTAAGGAGGTTTAAGATGTTGAATTGTAAATCAACACCTACACCAATTGCTACAGGGACCAAAATTAGCAAAGACAAAGGGTCTAATGTTGATTCTACAACATTCAAAATACTAATTGATAGTTTGATGTATCTTACAGTTACAAGCCCAGATATCATGTATGGGGTCAGCTTAATCTCTAGATTCATGGAGTCACCAAAAGACTCACATTGGCAAGTTGAAAAGATGATATTGAGATATGTGGCAGGAAAAACAAAATATAGAATTTTATATTCCACAACTAATGATTTTGATTTGATTGGTTATATTGATAGTGATTTTGCAGGTAACATTGATGACAGGAAGAGTACTTCTGGACATGCCTTTCTTTTTAGAACAAGCGTGGTCACATGGGCATCCAAAAAGCAACCTATAGTGACACTTTCATCAGCTGAAGTAGAGTATGTAGCAGCGACATCATCAGCATGTCAAGCAACTTGGATGAGGAGAGTATTGACAGATTTATTACAAGCACATAAGGAGTCAACAATAATCTTTGGTGACAACAAATCAACAATTGCATTGTAAAAAAATCATGTTTTTCACAAGAGGAGCAAGCACATTGATACAAGATTTTATTTTATCAAAGAATTAGTAAACAATGGAGAAATCCATTTGGAGTTTTGCAGATCTGAAGACCAATTGGCAGATATATTCATAAAGGCATTAGCAAAAGATAGTTTTGATTATCTAAGACAAAATTTAGGCATTGTAAAAGTTGAAGTAGTTAGTGGTAGAAATTAAGGGGGAGTGTTAGAACTATTATTAATTTCTCCACTCCTTGTTTAGCCTCCATCATGCATGCAATTTGCATGATCAACAAGTTGAGTCACAGCTCAGTTTACATGAACAACTGTCAGTTAAACATTTGTCTATTTCCAGTTTTTTGTTTGTTTTTTAACTCTATTTATGTGATCCTGATCACATACTTTTGAAATAGAGAATTAATAAGATTCAAAAAATCTTTTTTATTATTGCTGTAGCAATCGGAGTCTACGCATATTATTGTTATTTTATTTTTTTTTGGCTCTCTCTTTCAGTGTATGAAGATGCCTTCAAAGAATTAGTAAAGAAGGGGAGGCACTATGATATTCTAATTCACGAGTGGAAAAGAGCCCTAGACTCTGCTTCAAAAATCTCTGCCTACGATTTCAACAATTATAATCAGTAAGACTTATTTATTGAATATGTCTAATCGTTGATGCCTTTCCTTTTTTTTTTGGGTGAATGTCTCGTTATATGCAGTGAACATTTTTCTAATCAAAAGTTTGTTCGTTCCTGGAATTTTTCAGTAATCATGAAGAGCTGTGTAAAGAGTTAGTGAAAAAGGAAGAGATTGTTAATGTGGGAGACAACCCCATTAAAGGTATATGCCATTGTACAAAGAAGTTGTGCCACGACATAGTCACCACTGTTTTAAAAGAGGTAGAAAGAACAAAGCCTTTACGAGTGGCCAAAAGTCCAGTGGAATTTGATGTACTTGTACAAGATTTTGAAACTCGAGTCTTCAAAGATAGGAAGGAGAAAGCAAACATAATTGGCATCTTTGGTATGGGAGGGATTGGGAAGACAACTCTCTCTAAAGAATTTTTCAACAGATGGCGTTCAGAATACTCTGCAGCATGTTTTCTTTTCGACGTGCGAGAAGCATCCACCAAATGTGAATTGCCTTCTCTACAAACGAAGCTTCTCAAGGATCTGTTTGGTGAAGATCACCAATTTCAACATATAGATGAAGGATACTCTCATCTGAGCAATCTCTTAGGAAGCTGCGACCCAGAAAAAAGCTTCCTCATTTTTATTGATGATATTGATAATGAGGACCAGTTAAATAGTCTATTTGCTAGAGATAGATTGACTTGTGGGAGTTTGGTACTTGTCACAACTAGGGATGAGAGGGTGCTTAAGCGAGCTAAAATTACTTGTCGGTATAAGTTGAAGGAGATGGATTTAGATAATAGCACAAATTTTTTCTGTCAACATCCTTTCGACACTTCAGTCCCTGCCATTGGATATGAGGACTTGGTTAAAAGCTTTGTGGAAGCTTGCAGAGGTTTGCCTTTGTCTCTGCAGGGTCCTGGGTAGCCATGTTTTTGGCGGTGATTTAGATTATTGGCAGAGGGAATTGACAAAAGTTCGTAACACATTGCCTAAGGAAATAAAACATATTCTCAAAATAAGCATTGACGCTCTAGATAATGAGGAAAAACAAGTTTCCATGGATATTGCATGTTTCTTTATATCTAAAGAGGAGGATATGGCTATGACAATATGGAAAGGATCTGGGTGGATTAATGCTGAGCATGTACTTGAGACCTTGAAAGATAGGTGTCTTGTTACAGTCAAAGAAGGGTATCTTTTGGGAATGCATGACCATGTTCGTGATTTGGGTAGAGAAATAGCAGATGAACAGATTAGTCCCAGTCGCCTATGGCATCACAAACAGTTGAAATATCTAGTGTGATTTTTATTTTATATTTATATTTCACTTATATTCTAAATCTTAAGATGTGTAGCTTTCCTGTTTATTTTTTTGACAATACTTTTATATTCTGTGATCGCAGGAAGGTAAGAATTTCTAGAATATCCTCCATGAAACCTCTGCCCAGACCTTGAGGTGCTTCCATATTATTCGGAAAGACAAGTCAGTCTGTAAAACAATTCAGCCAATATTACATACTTCTTAGGGAATGCAAACGATTGCAGAGAGACCAAGACTAGTTTATTGTGGCTTGATCTTCGCATGAAAGGCATGCATGATATGGAGGAAAAAATGACAGGTAATTCTTCATGTTTATTGTGGCTTCCTCTTCATGTGTATGGTATGGAGAAGCAAATGCCAGCCATTCCTTCACGGATTCCTATACAAAACTTGTAAAGTTTGACAATTTCCCAGGGACACTTTCAAAAATTGTGGCAGAGCGATAGGATGGTATGTTGTTCCGTGTTCTCCCTCTATATTTCCACATTAACCGTAGATAAGTATTAGACAATGTAATTTGAAAGTCTATTTCTATAATGATTGTTTAGCAAAAATTAACATTTTGAATTGTAAATTCTAGCCACCTTCCCAGTTGAAAGTGCTGAAGTTTGACGAATGCTCTTTGCGGAGTTCCCATACAAATCGTTAAGAATGTTAAATGATTTGGAAGAGCTACATGTAGCAGGAAATTATGGATATAAAAGAGATTATCAAAATTCCATTAGCGTTGGAGGAGGGTCCTTCTCTGTCTCCCTTAGAAATGTTACTAATCTCAAAAGTTTGGCTTTGTGGGACATCAAATTAAACGGGGAACTAGCTTTTCACAGAAGCAGAGATGCCGACCAGTCTCCCATGGTGAACCTTCATAATATAGAACTTCATAGAGTGCAACTTCTAGAAAAGATCTCAGTCAGTGGAAAGCATTGTCCTAGCCTTCAATATCTCATCCTCGAAGACCTCCATGATCTGGTAGAAGTGGATTTATCACCTAGTTGTTATGAACTGAGGTGTTCTATGAGGTTAAAAATGATACCAAAGTTCCCTGATCTACAGGTATTTTATTAATTTTTACTCCGTTCATATTTACACATTAACAATAGACAAGTATTAGACAATGTAATAGATAAGTATTAGACAATGTAATTTGAAACTCTAGTTCTTTAATGATTGCTTAGCAAAACCTAACATTGTTGAATTGAATTAATTGTAAATTCTAGGCCCCTTTCCAGTTGAAAGTTCTGAAGATTTACAGATGCTCGTTGCAAGAGTTCCCATACACATCATTAAGAATGCTAAATCAGTTGGAAGAGATAGAGCTGTATGATGTTAATGTTAAGTCCATCAGCATTGAAGAATGGTCCTTCTCAGAATCTCTTAGAAAACTTGCTAAGCTCAAAAGTTTGGTTTTGAGGAACTTAACATTAATTGGGGAACTAGCTTTCCATAAAAGTAGAGACACTAAGTCTCCCATGACGAACCTTCATAAAATATATATTTACCAGGTGATATTGCTAAAAAAAATCTCAATCAGTGTAGAGCATTGTCCTAGCCTTCAATATCTCATCCTTGAAGAACTTAGTGGACTGGTCGAAGTGGATATATCACCAAAGTTATTTTTAGAGGAAGAGGAGTTATTATGCTTCAAGAGGATTGAGATTAAGAAATGCTGGACCCTGCATTATATGACAAGTATTGAAAACTTGGAAGGATTAAACTTTCTATTAATTGAGGGAGGTAATGGAGGTATACTGGATTTCATTCAGAGGTTGCAGGTACTAAATATTCCTCTATAAAGGGTCATTATATTTTTTGATTGCTTCTACTTTAAAATTAGATATGATTGACCATATAATTAATTAAAATTTATAATAGTGAAGTGGTGTACTGTAAAAAGTTAGCCCACCATGAATTACTGTTATAAACTCTCTTATAATGTGTTGGAATTCAGAGAGTGCCGTCAGATTATATGACTGTGATCGGAGAAGCTGTAGATGGAGCGAAGTCAGAGTCTATAGACCAGTTTATGGGTCAAGTATTAAATATTGTGATCCAAATTAGATCTAATTGAGAAACAATAATAGATCAGAAGATCATAGAAAAAATACTCAAGAGTTTACCCGATGCAATAGTTGTAGCTATTGAGGAAACCAAGGATTTGGAATAGTTATCTGTAGATGAATTAATGGGGTCTTTGTTAACACATGAATCTAGAGTGAATAGGAATAACAATACTTCTTTTGAGAATGCTTTCAAGTCTCAGGTATCATTTGGCAGAGGAAGAAGAAGGTCAAACTTTAGAGGAAGAGGTAGAGGCAGAAATGGAAGGAACAATCTAGTTCAAGGTGAAAAAAATAATCAAAACTACAACAATAGAGGACGTGGTAACAATCACTTCCAGTAAAATTCAAAGAGGTTTGATAAATCTAACATTCAATGTTATTACTGCAAAAAATATGGACATTATGCAAGTGAATGCAGAAAGAAACAAGGAGATGTGGACAAACAGAATGCTAATTACACAAATAAATCTAATTCTAATTCTGGAAGCTTATTCTTCACTTGTCATGTTGCTCAAAAAAATGCTAGAGATATTTGGTTTTTAGATAGTGGATGCAGTAACCATATGACATGGAATAAAGAATTGTTTTCTAGTCTTGATGATTTCGTAAAATCTGAAGTGAAATTAGGAAATGATAATAAAGTGGATGTAATGGGTAAAGGAGTAATAAATGTTTTGGCAAACAATGGTGAAAGAAGATTTATTCCTGATGTTTATTTTGTACCTAGACTAAAGCATAATTTTATGAGTGTTAGACAGTTAGTACAGAAAGGTTACAGAGTATCTTTTATGGATAATGTTTGCACAATACTAGACAAATTTCCAAATGACAAATTGATACAAAAAGTGGAGATGACCAAGAATCGGATGTTCCCTCTTTGAATTCAGTGCATCCAAGGAGAAGAGGAAGCCCACTTCAAAACCATGCATCTAGACCAATCATGGCTATGGCATTTAAGGTATGGACATTTACATTTTGGAGGTTTGATTTTTTTACAAAAGAAAAATATGGTGAAGGGATTACCACCAATAGAGCAGCGAGGAAGTTCATGTGAGAGTTGCATCCTGACAAAACAACATAGAGAGAGCTTTCTAGTAGGAGCTTCATATAGAGCAAGGGTAATATTGGAGCTAGTCCATAGTGATTTATGTGGACCAATGCAAACTTAATCATTTGGAGGTAGTTCTTATTTTTTAACCTTCATTGATGATTTTAGCAAAAAGACTTGGATATATTTTTTCAAAGAAAAGTCTAAAGCGTTTGGAAAATTTAAAGAATTAAAGGCTATGGTTGAAAAATAGAGTGGCCTTTATATCAAGGTACTTAGATCAGATAGAGGAGGTGAATATATGTCTAATGAATTTCAATATTTTTACAGATATCATGGCATTAAAAGGCAACTGACTACAAGGTACACACCACAGCAGAATGGTGTAGCAGAACGGAAGAATAAAACAATCATGGAGATGGCTAGAAGCATGTTGAAGGCCAAAAATTTGTCAAATGAATATTGGGCAGAATCAATAGCATGTGCAGTATATATTCTGAATAGAAGCCCAACAAAGAGTGTCAAGGATCGAATTCCACAAGAAGCTTGGAGTGGTAAGAAGCATAGTGTACATCATTTCAAAATTTTTGGTTGTATTGCATATTCTCTTGTACCATCTAAATTGAGAAGAAAACTTGATGATAGAGGTGAGAAATGCATTTTTATTGGCTATAGTGAAGAATTAAAGGCTTATAAGTTGTATAACCCCATTTCAAAGAAAGTGATTATTAGCAGAGATGTGGAATTTAAGGAAGAAGAAGCATGGGATGGAAGCATTGATAAAACCATCACAATTGGAGCACCAATTCTCCAAAATGAAAAAAAATCTGAAGAACAAAATTTGCAAGGTGATCAATTCTCTCTACAAGCAAGAACAAACACTCCAATAAGAACACCTAAGAGCTTAGCAAAAGGTGAATCATCTGGTCATGCATGCCATCCTACTCCCAATTCACAAGTAAGTGATGAATCAAATCCAACTCTTGCCACTTTAAGATCAAAATTTAAAGGTGAAAAAATGAGAAGCTTGAATAAGATTTATGATCAAGAAGAAGAGAAGTTGGATTTATGTTCATATTTTGCCTTTTTCTCTCATGATCCTATGTATTATGAAGAAGCAGATAATGAGGAAAATTGGATAAAAGCAATGGATGAAGAGATGAATGCCATTGAGAGAAACCAAACATGGGATCTAATTAATCTCTCTGAAGGTAAGGATTGCATAGGAGTCAAATGGGTTTATAAGACCAAATTTGATGTAGAAGGAAATGTTGAAAAGCACAAGGCAAGGTTAGTAGCAAAAGGTTTTGCACAAGAACATGGAATTGATTATAATGAAACATTTCCTCCAGTTGCTAGACTTGATACTATTAGAATGGTTTTAGCAATAGCTGCAAAAAATAATTGGAAAGTATATCAAATGGATGTCAATTCAACTTTCTTGAATGGTTTTCTAGATGAAGAAGTGTATGTGAAACAACCACAAGGTTATGAAGTGCATGGACATGAAGAAAAGGTCTACAGATTGGAGAAGGCCCTCTATGGTCTCAAGCAAGCACCAAGAGCATGGTATAGCAGGATTGATTCATACATGACAAACAATGGATTCAATAGAAGCAATAGTGATCATACATTGTACACAAAAATCAACAAAGAAGGTCAGATTTTGATTGTGTGTTTGTATGTTGATTTGATTTTCACTAAAAATTTGTCTATAGACACATTTAAATCAACATTGAAGAAATAATTTGAGATGAAAGATTTTGGATTAATGAAGTATTTTTTGAGCATTGAAGTTGTACAATTAGAGAAGAGAATTTTTATTTGTCAAGCTAAATATGCAAAGTATGTGTTAAGGAGGTTTAAGATGTTGAATTGTAAATCAGCACCTACACCAGTTGCTACAGGGACCAAAATTAGCAAAGAAGACAAAGGGTCTAATGTTGATTCTAAAACATTCAAAAGACTAATTGGTAGTTTGATGTATCTTACAGTTACAAGACCAGATATCATGTATGGAGTCAGCGTAATCTCTAGATTCATGGAGTCACCAAAAGACTCACATTGGCATGTTGGAAAGAGGCTATTGAGATATGTGGCAAGAACAACAGAATATGAAATTTTATATTTTACAACTAATGATTTTGATTTGATTGGTTATACTGATAGTGATTTTGCAAGTAGCATTGATGACATGAATAGTACTTCTGGACATGCCTTTCTTTTTGGAACAGTAGTGGTCACATGGGCATCCAAAAAGCAACCTATAGTGACACTTTCATCAGCTGAAGTAGAGTATGTAGCAGCCACATCAGCGGCATGTCAAGCAACTTGGATGAGGAGAGTATTGACAGATTTATTACAAGCACAGGAGTCAACACCAATTTTTTGTGACAACAAATCAGCAATTGCATTGTCAAAAAATCATGTTTTTCACAAGAGGAGCAAGCACATTGATACAATATTTCATTTTATCAAAGCATTAGTGAACAATGGAGAAATTCATTTGGAGTTTTGCAGATCTGAAGACCAATTGGCAAAATATTTACAAAGGCGTTAGCAAAAGAGAGTTTTGATTATCTAAGACAAAATTTAGGCATTGTAAATGTTGAAGTAGTTAGTGGTAGAAATTAAGAGGGAGTGTTAGAACTGTAGTTAATTTCTCCACTCCTTGTTTAGCCTCCATCATGCATGCAGTTTACATGATCAACTGGGTCAGTCACAGCTCAGTTTGCATGGACAACTGTCAGTTAAACATTTATCTATTTCCAGTTTTTTGTTTGTTTTTTAACTCTATTTATGTTAACCTGATCGCATACTTTTGAAATAGAGAATTAATAAGATTCAAAAAAATCTTTTTTATTATTGCCGTAGCAATCGGAGTCTGAGCATATTATTGTTATTTTATTTTTTGGGCGCTCTCCTTCAGTGTATGCAGCTGCCTTCAAAGAATTAGTAAAGAAGGGGAGGTACTCTGATCTTCTAATTCGCGAGTGGAATAGAGCCCTAGACTCTGCTTCAAAAATCTCTGCCTACGATTTCAACAATTATAATCAGTAAGACTTCTTTATTGAATATGTCTGATCGTTGATGCCTTTACTTTTTTTTTTTCGGTGAATGTCTCGTTATATGCAGTGAACGTTTTTCTAATCAAAAGTTTGTTCGTTCCTGGAATTTTTCAGTAATCATGAAGAGCTGTGTAAAGAGTTAGTGAAAGAGGAAGAGATTGTTAATGTGGGAGACAACCCCATTAAAGGTATATGCCATTGTACAAAGAAGTTGTGCCACGACATAGTCACTACTGTTTTAAAAGAGGTAGAAAGAACAAAGCCTTTACGAGTGGCCAAAAGTCCAGTGGGACTTGATGTACTTGTACAAGATTTTGAAACTCGGGTCTTCAAAGATAGGAAGGAGAAAGCAAACATAATTGGCATCTTTGGTATGGGAGGGATTGGGAAGACAACTCTCTCTAAAGAATTTTTCAACAGATGGCGTTCAGAATACTCTGCAGCATGTTTTCTTTTCGACGTGCGAGAAGCATCCACCAAATGTGAATTGCCTTCTCTGCAAACGAAGCTTCTCAAGGATCTGTTTGGTGAAGATCGCCAATTTCAACATATAGATGAAGGATACTGTCATCTGAGCAATCGCTTAGGAAGCTGTGACCCAGAAAAAAGCTTCCTCATTTTTATTGATGATATTGATAATGAGGACCAGTTAAATAGTCTATTTGCTAGAGATAGATTGACTTGTGGGAGTTTGGTACTTGTCACAACTAGGGATGAGAGGGTGCTTAAGCGAGCTAAAATTACTTGTCGGTATAAGTTGAAGGAGATGGATTTAGATAATAGCACAAATTTTTTCTGTCAACATGCTTTCGGCACTTCAGGTCCTGCCATTGGATATGAGGACTTGGTTAAAAGCTTTGTGGAAGCTTGCGGAGGTTTGCCTTTGTCTCTGCAGGTCCTGGGTAGCCATGTTTTTGGCGGTGATTTAGATTATTGGCAGAGGGAATTGACAAAAGTTCGTAACACATTGCCTAAGGAAATAAAACATATGCTCAAAATAAGCATTGACGCTCTAGATAATGAGGAAAAACAAGTTTTCATGGATATTGCATGTTTCTTTATATCTAAAGAGGAGGATATGGCTATGACAATATGGAAAGGATCTGGGTGGATTAATGCTGAGCATGTACTTGAGACCATGAAAGATAGGTGTCTTGTTACAGTCAAAGAAGGGTATCTTTTGGGAATGCATGACCATGTTCGTGATTTGGGTAGACAAATAGCAGATGAACAGATCAGTCCCAGTCGCCTGTGGCATCACAAACATTTGAAATATCTAGTGTGATTTTTATTTTATATTTATATTTCACTTATATTCTAAATCTTAAGATGTGTAGCTTTCCCGTTTATTTTTTTGACAATACTTTTATATTCTGTGATATCAGGAAGGTAAGAATTTCCAAAATATCCTCCATGAAACCTCTGCCCAGACCTTGAGGTGCTTCCATATTATTCGGAAAGACAAGTCAGTCTGTAAAAACAATTCAGTCAATATTACATACTTCTTAGGGAACGCAAACGATTGCAGAGAGACCAAGACTAGTTTATTGTGGCTTGATCTTCGCATGAAAGGCATGCATGATATGGAGGAGAAAATGACAGGTAATTCTTCATGTTTATTGTGGCTTCCTCTTCGCGTGTATGGTATGGAGAAGCAAACGCCAGCCATTCCTTCATGGATTCCTGTACAAAACTTGCAAAGTTTGACAATTTCCCGGGGACACTTTCAAAAATTGTGGCAGAGCGATAGGATGGTATGTTGTTCCGTGTTCTCCCTCTATATTTCCACATTAACCGTAGATAAGTATTAGACAATGTAATTTGAAAGTCTATTTCTATAATGATTGTTTAGCAAAAATTAACATTTTGAATTGTAAATTCTAGCCACCTTCCCAGTTGAAAGTGCTGAAGTTTGACGAATGCTCTTTGCAGAGTTCCCATACAAATCGTTAAGAATGTTAAAACGATTTGGAAGAGCTACATGTAGCAGGAAATTATGGATATAAAAGAGATTATCAAAATTCCATCAGCGTTGGAGGAGGGTCCTTCTCCGACTCTCTTAGAAATGTTACTAATCTCAAAAGTTTGGCTTTGTGGGACATCAAATTAAATGGGGAACTAGCTTTTCACAGAAGCAGAGATGCTGACCAGTCTCCCATGGTGAACCTTCATAATATAGAACTTCATAGAGTGCAACTTCTAGAAAAGATCTGAGTCAGTGGAAAGCATTGCCCTAGCCTTCAATCTCTCATCCTCGAAGACCTCCATGATCTGGTAGAAGTGGATTTATCACCTAGTTGTTACGAACTGAGGTGTTCTATGAGGTTAAAAACGATACCAAAGTTCCCTGATCTACAGGTATTTTATTATATTTTACTCCGTTCATATTTACGGATTAACAATAGACAAGTATTAGACAATGTAATACATAAGCATTAGACAATGTAATTTGAAACTCTAGTCCTCGTATGCGCTGTAGTGATAGTGTGGAAAGGGTGTATGATAGTTACAATCAAACTACCTGAGGAAAGAGAATACGCGTATGATTTTCATATGAAAAATATTTTCAAAAGGTATGGTGTTTATGCAACGCAGAAGGGTTGTATTGTGGCTCTGAATAAAAAGGAAGAGTGGAAAGCCATGGATATATTCAAAATAATTATTGAGCAGCTGCATCAAGTGATGCTCTAGTGGCCAAAGGCATTCTATATATATATATATATTTGGGCTCGAGAAAATAGAATATTTTGGTGGTTTACATTGAATTGTAACCCAAAGCCTAATGCAGTTCAAACATGCTACATAAAAATTAGCGCAAGAAATAATACTAATACATTGTAAAGTGAGCACTCAAAAAAAAAAAAGTATTCAAGATCAATCTAATCTCTAAATGGTCAAGTACAATTTAAAAAAATGGATTAATGTATATAATCCAAAAAATGGATTAATATAGAGTTGTTTTTTATTATTATTTTTTATATAATAATAATAATAATAATAATAATAATAATAATAATAATAATAATAATAATAAAAAAAAATTGTGTTAATATTAGTGATGAATGAATATATAATTGTTTTAATTTTAGTGTTAATGTACAACTTTTTAAAAGTTTAATGTTAATTTATTTTTATTTTAATATTAAATTTAATAATTTAATGTTGTTAAAAAATTTGAAGATCTTTAATTGTAATAATGTTTTTAAAAAAATTATCACTCATTTAATCTATCATACTTACTCTAAGGTTTATATATTTTTTGATATGAGACTTGGGATTTAACAATTAATTAGGACAAATAAATTTAAGAGCAATATATTCTTAAGAATCAAACTTATATGTTATCATTTTTGGTTTTATAATTATTAAAATTTAATTTTTATATTATTATTATTATTATTATTATTATTATTATTATTATTATTATTATTATTATTATTATTATTATTAATAATAATTTTTAGTTACTAATATAATATTAGATTCTGATATAATTATTATTAAATTCTGACTAGTATGGAATCAGATTCTAATTGTATCTTAATTGACTTTTCATTAATTTATATTTATATAAAATATGTCAATAATTTAACATGGTCTAATATTAATTGAATTGGGTCTTTGTTATATAATGTGACCCCATAGTTATCATAGTATTACTAAAGAGTTTTTTTTTGGATAAGCCTTCATATATACAAATATATTATTGATTTAATACTTCACTTTTTTTAATATAAGAAAACAAGATGAGAACACTGATTGAAGGAAATATCAAGAAGTATGAGAAGAATATATGCATTTTCTATAGCAAAACAAATTCATGCATATCATGTCAGCATAATGCTGAAAATATTCTTCTCCAAACAACACTTCTTTATTAAATTGAATATAAAATATGCATAGAAATTAACACATATCATTAATATAAGAAAACATCATAAGGGGTTCATTCATAATATAAATATTTTGCTATCAAAGATATAAGAAATAAATTTTTAGTTGAGTGCTTCCAATAGTTCAATTGCTCACTTTATCACTACATCACCTTAAAATTTGATAGAAATAAACATTTCCATTAATCTCTATTATCAAATATTAATAATAATACTTAATTTTTTTGAAATATCATTATTAACCACAAACTTCAAAATAATTTATTTAGTATAATTTGGTCAAATATAGTCCACTATGATGACATCTTTGAAAGCTCATGCCTAATGCGTGGGTGGATGGTTTAGGGGCATTAAACATAATTAGTTGTCTTCTCTCTCTCTCTCTCACACACACATTTCATTTATAAACTTTGAATAGATACATATTTGTTCATAGTTTCTATTTTCTTGATTCATGTAATTAGTTTTGTGACCACCACATCATTAAGCTAGTATGTTTCGATCCCCATTTATTTTTAGTTCATCATCTAAAGTATCATTTAATTATCATATCATTTAACAAGTCATATGATATATTCAAGTTTACAACATAATATCCAAGATTAAATATTAATTTTAATACCATATTATTTTTTAAAATAGTGACCAATGATAAACAACTAACTAATAACTCTTACATTTACTTTTGATGGGAAGAGCTCAATGGCCATTGATGATCAACCACATCTCAATAATAAGTTGGAGTCTCATATTAGATAAGAAAATGGTGTTAGTAATACTTTCAAATTTTGGTTGAACTTTATTTTACTAAAACATTTTTTCTTGGCATAAATTGTTGCCTACAATTTTTTTAGGATTAACTATTTTTTAATTTTAGTCTTAGAAACTCCAATACTATCCATTTTAAAATGGATTAGTATTTTGAAATTTTAATTTATATTATTTTTTAATGCATTACATGCCATCGTTGATGATCAACTACCTTATACCCAATGTATATCCTATTAAAATCTTTTTAATATGCATTATTAATTGAACAAACCGATTAAAATTAAATATGTATATTTTTAGGTAATAAGGCTTTCCAAAATCTTTAAAAATAAAATGCACAATACCTAATAATTTGATAAGGAAATAATAAAAAATGAATATACTAAAAGTAATCTGGAGCATTCCAATAATATAAGTTGAAGGAACTATATATTGTTCTCTACAGTTAGAATTTTTATATTTTCTCAGGTTCAATTTATGTCGATCCATAGCAATTCAAAAATTCAGCCTTACAAGTGTATTAATCACCTAGAGTGTCTTTTCCAATTAAGATCCAAGAGACTTCTTGCTTGAATATTGCATGCATGTTATACTGTATGATGAGTTGGTCGATTGTCATCCCCAAACCAGTGAGAATATAATGATTTGAGAATTAGCCTGGTGGATGGCATGCATGCCATACCATCTAATAGTGGACCTCATGGATATTTGCAGGTTTATTTTTCCTACATCCTTTCTTAACGAGATGACTGGCCATCGGAAATAGCTCTTGAGGAAACTTGTGAAATGTATGTCATCTTATGCTTAGGGGGTTTTTCGAGCGGTGTCCAATAATTTTGTCAATTTCACTCGATTGAAGGCGAGGAAAAATTGATGAGGTGATGGACTCCACGACTTTCTTCTTGGTTGTCAAGAGTCTTAGTATGACATAAATACATCTCTATAGATTATAAGTTTTCCATATTTTGTATTTCAAAGAAATTGCCTTGTCTTGTTTATTTGGTTGATATAGTACCAAAATTGATTTTAGTTCTTTGGTGCCAAATGGATGGACATCTTCTAATGCTTGGTTGAGAATAAATTTTAGGGTGCCAAAGGCCAAAAATATTGGGTTAAGGGCAACAAGAATATCATGATAAAAAATTTATTTTGTAAATGGAGGCTAGACTGAAACCTTGGAGATTGAAAGAACATGGAAAATCAACCATATGAGGATGATGTTTCCATAAAAAAAGTTGCATATTTCATCAAATGATGTCAAAGGTTAATATTTAGATTGAAGAATTAATGAACCCAAAAACTATCAAAACAAATAAAATTATTAATAGGTTAAGATTTGAAACAATAACTCAGAATTGATTTGTATTGAATGAATTGAAATAATTATAACCCAAACCTTGCTTAAATAAGTCTCAACTAAAAAATTAGAGTTTCCATGCAAAATTCAAAAAACTAAAATCTAAAAAAAAATGCTTGTTTTTAAAATTCTTGAAATAACCCAAAAATCTTCCAAAATATCCTAAACACTATAATTAGACAATGGGATGAAATTCAACTGAAGTTGACATCTGATTCTATTTTTTTTTTTTTTTTTTTTATAAAAATAGAATTTACAATTTTTTTTATTAAACATTAATTTTAGACTCTCAAATGATCACGTTTGACCTTCAAAAAACATCAAAATCAAATCTAAGTAGTTAGAATGCTTAGGGCAGAATTGTAATTTTTGATACAGTCATTTTGGTGCATGGAAGACCTCAAATGAAGCTACGGGTCAAAAGTTATGACCTCCAAAAGGTTGTCCTTTTTTATTTTTATTTTATTATTATTTTTTCGGCATCATTCTCCTCTAGTTGAAAACAACTCAGCTTCTGTGAGTTGCCCTGATTATACTACTACCATTTGTCTTTATCAATCTTCTTCAACTCCCATTATGTAATCCAAGTGTTGTCTTCTTGTTGCAATCCTTCCCACTGCACCAAATACCTGTTATTATTCATTGGTCTTGTGCTCACTGTCTTCATATCCAAACCCTGCACTATTTTTTCTTTGGAACCTGTTGCTCCCAATTCACTTCTTTATATTCATCATCTTTACTAGCATCTCCATGGAATTCATATAAATCTAAAACATTAAATAATAGAGATATATTAAAATTCTTTGGTAAACTCACCTCATAAGCATTGTCATTGATTTTTTTAACGATTCTACATGGTCTAATTTTTTTGTACTTCAACTTGTTGTATGTGCCTTTTAGAAAATTTTCTTTCCTCAAGTAGACCATTAACAACTCTCCTTCAAATACCTTGGATCTGCTTCTAACATCTGCTACTGCTTTATATTTATTATTACTTTTCTGTAGCTTTATTCTTACTCCCTCTTACAACTTTTGTATTGCTCCATAAACATTTTTGCATCATCACTAATTCAATTTGCAATCGATAATTATACTAAATCTAAAATACCCATACGATTTCTCCTATAAACAATTTTAAAATGTGACTTTCTTGTTGATCTATTCACTGAACTGTTATATGCAAACTCAGCTTGTGGTAAAGCTAAGTCTCATTATTTTGGCTTCTCTTTCACTATGTATCTTAATACATTTCCTAAGCTCTTATTCACAAACTCTATTTTTCCATTTGTTTGTGGGTGATATGCACTACTAAATTGTAGCTTAGTACCCATCTTCTTCCATAAAGTCCTCCGAAAATGACTTAAAATTTTTGTGTCTCTATTTGAAGTAATAGTTTTCAATCTTACAATATCCATAAAAAATAATTATGCAACTCTAGTGGCATCATTGGTTTTCTTACATGCAATGAAATGAACCCTTTCAGAAAATTTGTCTACAACAACAAAAATTAAATCGTTACCTCTTTGTGTGTTTGGCATTCCCATCACAAAATCCACACTCAAATCTGTCCATATCCCTCTTAGAATTGGTAATGGAAAGTATAGTCCAATATTTTGTGCATGTCCTTTAGCCATCTGACATATTCTGCACCTTGAAACATATCTTGTCACATCTCTCTTAATCTTTGGCCAAAAATACTTTTCTTCCACCAAATCTATTATCTTCATCTTACCAAAATGTCCAGCCAAACCACCACTATATAATTCTCTTATTATATTATCTCATAGAGACCCAACTGAAATGTATAAGTGTTTCTCTTTGAAGAGATAACCTTCCTGTATATGATACTCGTCATGAATAACATCTATCCTAATTGTTAATGGATTCTTTCATTGCTTAACTATCTTACCAAAATATGGATCAATATCATATAATTCTTTAATACCTTCAAATCCAACTACTTCACACACCATGGTAGTTAATAACACTACCCTCCTGCTCAATGCATCAACTACTTGATTCTATTTTCTTGATTTTTGCTTCAATATAAAAGTATACCCATACAAGAAAGAAATCCACATTGCATACCTACTATTCAACTTCTTTTGTGTATTCACATACTTCAAAGCCTCATGATCTGTAAATATGATAAACTCTTTAGGCACCAGGTAATGCTTCCAATGTCTTAATGCTTGTAAAATTGCATAAAGTTCAATATCATAAGTAGAATACTTTGTTCTTATCTTATTCAAATTTTCATTGAAATATGGTATTAACTTTCCTTCTTGACTCATCACAGCACCAATTCCTACAAATGAAGCATCACAATCAACTTTAAACATATTGTTAAAATATGATAATGTTAAAATTGGTCTTTCTGTAATCTTCTTCTTCAAAAATTCAATATTTTTTGTCACTGCACTAGTCCATGCAAATTCTTTCCCTCTCATGCAATCTATTATTGGTGCCACATTACTACTAAAATTTTTAATATTTTTTTAATAAAAAGTTGCTTAACTATGGAAACTTGTTACCTCTATAATAATTTTTGGAATAGATCACTCAACAATCACTTTTATCTTTTCTTCATCTATTTTCACACCATCTACTGAAACTATAAATCCCAAAAATATCAAACTGTTCTGCATAAACCTACACTTTTTTCAAATTTGCATACAACTTCTCCTTTCTTAACAAATCCATTACCATCTTCAAATGATGTAAGTCTTCTTTTTTAGTCTTACTAAATATCAAAATATCATCAAAATAAACAAACACAAACTTACCAATATATTCTCGTAGCACTATATTCATCACCCTCATAAATATGCTAGATGCATTAGATAATCTAAATGGCATCACCATCCACTCATATAAGCCATACCTAGTCTTGAATGCAGTTTTCTATGCAATTTTTCATATCTAAATAATTCTAATATGATAATAAACACTCCTTAGATCAATCTTGGTAAAATATTTTACTCCTACAAGCACATCCATCATATCATCTAAATGAGGTATAAGAAACCTATACTTTATTATAATTTTATTAATTGCTCTACTATCCACACACATTCTCCATCCTCCATCCTTATTTGGAGTTAGTAAATTTGGTGTTACATATGGACTCAAACTCTCCCTTATCACCTTCTTTCTTAGCAATTCAATAACCTGTTTATTTAATTTTTCATGTTTTTTTAGACTCATTCTATAAGCTACGTGATTGGGTAGAGCTGATCCTGGAATCAAATCAATATGATGTTGTATATCTCTCTTCGATGGTAAACCATTTGGTAACTCATCAAGCATAACATCTGCATATTTTTTCAATACTCTTGCTACTTCTATTGGTATCGACACCATTTTTGTTTCTTCATTCTTTGCTACTAATGCATAACAACTTGCTACCTTCAAATCTTAGATAAATTCTTTAGTAGAGAGCATGCTTTCTATCTTCTCTTCTTCTTTAAGAGGTAAAAAAACTACTTTTTTACCACCTTTTCAAAAAAATGTTCGTGCTCTTTGCTCTATCATGAATTACTTTCCTATCAAATTGCCACAGTCTTCCCAATAACATATGACATGCATCCATCAGAATAACATCAAACCATATTTCATCATTATAACTCTTTCCAATAGAAAAATTGATTAAGCACCTTTTATATATTGCAACTTCATTCCCTTTCTTAAACCATAAAATCCGATAAGGATTATGATGCTTTTCATATTATAAATTTAGTTTCTCAATCATTTCTATAAAAACCATATTTTAACAACTACCACCATCTATAATTACTTTGCATACCTTTCCACCTGAAGTACATTTTATTCAAAAAATATTTGATCATAGCCATGCATCACCACCTTCTTTATTTTGCACTTGTTCCTTCCTTGGAATGATCATGGTTCTTCTCATCATGAGATTCTCTCCAATATTTACTGGTGCAACTTCAATATTATGCTCTTCTATTTCATAGCCATGCATCACCACCTTCTTTATTTTGCACTTGTTCCTTCCTTAGAATGATCATGGTTCTTCTCATCATGAGATTCTCTCCAATATTTACTTGTGCAACTTCAATATTATGCTCTTCTATTTCATCCTCAACTAGATTTACTCTTGGGTGATCTTCTTGCTTCTTTTCTTGATCTTGATAGTGTGGACACTTAAATACTCTGTCCTCTTCTTCTCTACATCTATAACAAACATAATATCTAAACTAATTTAGAAACCATCCTCTAGCACCACCATAACCTCATTCTTTCTAAAATCCTCTTCTTCTTTTTTGATATTGAAACTCTTGCCTATTATCAGCTTGCCTTTCTGCACCACATGATGATTTACCTTTATTGGCATTAAAGCCACCTCTGTGGTATTAAACCCACCTCATCCTCTTATTGGAATGGATCCACCTCTTTTTACACTATAAGATGTGTTTATGAAATTTTGTCTATTTTGTTTTCTTCTACCTTCAAAGCTAATTGATATTCTTCCTCCATATTAAGTTTTTTATGCATGCTTAATTCATCTTGAATATAAAATTTAAAACCATTTACATACCTTGTAGTGATCTACTCTTCTGTTTCATCATGCTCCACTCATATGGAAATCTTATAAAATTTATTTGTATACTCTTGTATACTGTGATCTTTTTATTTCAAATTTTAGAATTTTCTGTATAGGGTTTGTGCATAATCCACAAAAATAATTTTTTCCCTCAACTTTTTCTCCATCTTTTTCAAAGAATTAATCTTCTCTTTACCTTTTCTCTATCTCTCTTTCTATAGGTGATCCCACCAAATCATTGCATGACTTTTCAATTTTGTGCATGCAAACTTTACCTTCGTGCCATTCGAAGAACTTCTTCATGCTATTCATCCAATCTATCAACTCCTCTAGTTTTAAACTACCTTCATAATTAGGAACATCAACCTTGATTCCTTCATTTTTCTTTCTAAATTCTAAACCATCCTCTCTTCCATTGATGGTGGCTATTCTTGTTGTTCTTTTTCTTTCTAAATTTTTTCATCATGATCTGTGTCTCCCTCAACTTCATCACCACATTCTCTTCTTGCCTGATTGGTCATAATCATTGTTTATTGTTAAACTTGTCTCTATAGCTCTTGTATAGTTTGGTTCATCTATGAAATATCTCCTCACCCTCTTGGCATCTCTTACTCCTCCAATATTTGAACTTGCTCTGATACCAAATAATGAACTTAAAAACTATCAAGACAAATAAAATTACTAATAGGCCAAGATCTTAAACAATAAGTCAAAATTGATTTGTATTGAATGACTTGAAATAATTATAACCCAAACCTTGCTTAAATAAGCCTCAACTCATAAATTAGATTTTTCATACAAAATTAAAAAAAAATAAAATCTAAAAAAATGTCTATTTTTAAAACTCCTGAAATAACCCAAAAATCTTTCAAAATATCCTAAACACTATAATTATATTATGGAATGAAATTAAACTAAATTTTATGTTTGGTTCTAAAAATATATAATTTTTAAAAATAGAAAATTCTCAAAAAATCTATTAAATGCTAATTTTGGACCCTCAGATCATCATATTTAGTTTTCAAAAAAGATTAAAATCAAATATAAGCAGTTAGAACACTTAAGACAGAATCATACTTTCTGATATGGTCATTTTGGTGCATGGAAGATCTCAAATGGAGTTACAGGTCAAAAGTTATGGCCTTCGAAAGGTTGCCCTTTTTTATTTTATTTTATTATTATTTTTTCTACATCATTCTCCTCTAGTTGAAAACAACTTAACTGCTATGAGTTGGCTTGATAATATTGTTGCCATTTATCTTTATCAATCTTTTTTAACTCCCATTCTGTAATCCAAGTGTTGTCTTCTTATTGCAATATTTTCCACTACACCAAATCCCTGTTATAATTCCCTTGCCTTGTGGTCACTATCTTCATATGCAAAACGCGCACTATTTTTTCTTTCTTATTATTTGGAACCTATTGCTCCCAATTTACTTCTTTATCTTCATCATTTTCACCATCATCTCCATAGAATTCATATAAATCTGAAACATTAAATACTGAAGATATATCAAAATTCTGTGGTAAACTCACCTCATAAGCATTGTCATTAACTTTTTTTTAATAATTTTGCTTGGTCGAATTTTCTTGTACTTCAACTTGTTGTATGTGCCTTTTGGAAATATTTCTTTCCTTAAGTAGACCATTACCAACTCTCCTTCAAATACCTTGGATCTTCTTCTGATATCTACTACTGCTTTATATTTATCATTAATTTATTGTATATTTCTTCTTACTCTCTCTTACAATAATTACATATGCTCTGCAAATGCTTCTGTATCATCACTAATTCAATCTATAATCGATAATTGTACCAAATCTAAAATACCCATAGGATTTCTTCCATAAACAATTTGAAAATGTGACTTTCCTGTTGATCTATTCACTAAAATATTATATGCAAACTTAGCTTGTGGTAAAGCTAAGTCCCATTGTTTTGGTTTCTCTCCCACTATGCATCTGAATAAATTTCTTAATCTCCTATTCACAACTTTTGTTTGTCCATCTATTTGTGGGTGATATGCACTACTGAATTGTAGCTTAGTACCCATCTTCTTTCACAAAATCCTTCAAAAATGACTTAAAATTTTTGTCTCTATCTGAAGTAATAATTTTTAGAAAACTATGCAATCTTAAAATATCCATAAAAAATAATTTTTCAACTCTAGTGGCATCATTGGTTTTCTTACATGCAATGAAATGAATCATTTTAGAAAATCTGTTTACAACAAAATTAAATCATTACGTCTCTATGTGGTGGCAATCTCAACACAAAATCCATACTCAAATCTATCCATGTCCCTCTTGAAAATGGTAATAGCATTTATATTCCAGTATTTTATGCATGTCTTTTAGCCACCTGACATATTTTTCACCTTGAAACATACCTTGTCACATCTCTCTTCATCTTTGGCCCAAAAAACTTTTCCTCCACCAAAGCTATTGTCTTCATCTTACCAAAATGTCTATTCAAACCACCACTATGTAATTCTCTTATTATATTATCTCATAGAGACCCAATTAGAATGCATAATTGTTTCCTTTTGAAGAGATAACCTTCTAATATAAGATACTCATCATGAATAACATCTGTCCCACCTATTAATGGATTCCTACACTGCTCAACTATCTTACCAAAATATGGATCAATATCATATAATTTTTTAATACCTTCAAATCCAACTACTTCACACACTATGATAGTTAATAACGCTACCCTCCTGCTCAATGCATAAACTACTTGATTCTATTTTCCTGATTTATGCTTCAACACAAAAGTATACCCTTGCAAGAAAGAAACCCACTTTACATGCCTACTATTCAACTTCTTTTGTGTATCCACATACTTTAAAGCCTCATGATATGTCAATAGGATAGACTCTTTAGGCACCATGTAATGACTCAAATGTATTAATGCTCGTACAATTGCATAAAGTTCAACATCATAAGTAGAATAATTTATTCTTACCTTATTCAATTTCTCATTGAAATATGCTATTAGCTTTCCTTCTTGACTCATCACAACACCAATTTCTGCAAATGAAGCATCACAATCAAATTCAAACACTTTGTTAAAATTTGATAATGCTAAAATTGGTCTTTCTGTGATCTTCTTCTTCAAAAATTCAAAGGTTTTTGTGGCTACTCTAGTCCATGCAAATTCTTTCCCTCTCATGAAATCTATTATTGGTGCCACAATACTACTAAAATTTTTAATAATTTTTTTATAAAAACTTTATAAACCATGAAAATTTCTTACCTCTGTTATAATTTTTGGAATATGCCACTCAACAATCGCTTTAATCTTTTTTTTATCCATTTTCACACGATCTACTAAAACTACAAATCCCAAAAATATCAAACTGTTCTGCATAGACCTGCACTTCTTCAAATGTGCATACAACTTCTCCTTTATTAAAAAATACATTACCATCTTCAAATGATGTAAGTATTCTTATTTAGTCTTATTTAATATCAAAATAAACAACCACAAACTTACCAATATATTCTTGTAGCATGCTTTAGTACAAATTCTTTAGTAGAGAGCATGGTTTCTATCTTCTCTTCTTCTTTAAGAGGTAACAAAACTACCTTTGTACCACCTTTCTACAAAGTGTATATGTTCTTTGATCCATCATGAATTAATTTCCCGTCAAATTTCCATGATCTTTTCAATAACACATGACATGAATCCATCAAAATAACATCACACCATATTTCATCATTATAACTCTTTCTTATAGAAAACTTGATTAAGCACTTTTTATCTACTATAACTTTATTCCCTTTCTTAAACCATGAAATCTGATAAGGATTAAGATATTTTTCACATTGCATATTTATTTTCTCAATTATTTTTATAGAAGCCATATTTTCATGACTACCACCATCTATAATTACTTTGCATACCTTTCCACCTGAAGTACATCTTGTTCAAAAAATATTTGATCACAACCATATATCACCACTTTTTTTATTCTACACTTGTTCCTTCCTTGGAGCGATCATGATTCTTCTCATCATGAGATTCTCTCTAACATCTACTAGTACAACTTCAATATTATGCTCTTCTATATTTACTCTTGGGTGATCTTCTTGCCTCCTTTCTTGATATTGATAGTGTGAACACTCAAATGATCTATGCCCTTCTTCTATACATCTATAAAAAACATAAGATCTATGCTGATTCAAAAACCATCCTCTAACACCACCATAACTTCATCATTTATGAAATGCTCTTCCACTTTGTTGGTATTGAAACCCTTACCTATTATCATCTTGCCTTTCTACACCACATGATGATTCACTTTTATTGGCATTAAATCCAAATCTGGTGGTATTAAACCCACCTCATCCCATTATTGGAAGGGATCCACCTCTTTTTAGACTAAAAGATGTCCTTCTAAAATTTTATCTATTTTGTTTTTCTTCTGCCTTCAAAGCTAATTGATAAGCTTCCTCCATATTAAGTATTCTATGCATGCTTAATTCATATTGAATAGAAAATTTCAAACCATTTACATACCTTGCATCCATCTACTATTTTGTTTTATCATGGTCCACTCATATGGAAAGCTTATAAAATTCATCTGTATACTCTTGTAGACTGTGATATTTTTACCTCAAATTCTAGAATCTTCTGTATAGGATTTGTTCATAATCCACATGAAAAAAATTTCTCCTTAGATTCTTCTCCATCTTTTTTCATGAATTAATCTTCTCTTTACCTTTTCTCTATCTCTCTTTCTGTAGGTGATCCCACCAAATCATTGCATGACCTTTCAATTTTGTGCATGCAAACTTTACCTTCTTGTCTTCTCTCATAGTCTTCCACTCAAAGAACTTCTCCATGCTATTCATCCAATCTGTCAACTCCTTTAGATTTAAAATACATCTATAATATGGAACATCAAGCTTGATTCCTTTATTTCTTTCTTCTAAATCCTGAACCATCCTCTCTTCCATTGATGGGGTTGTTCTTACTGTTCTTCTTCTTGTTAAATTTCTTAATCATGATCTGTGTCTCCCTTAGCTTCATCACCACCTTCTCTTCTTGCCTGATTGGTCATAATCATTATTAATTATTGACCTTGCCTCTGCAGCTCTTGTATAGTTTGGTTCATCTATGCAATACCTCTTCATCCTCTTGCCATCTCTTCTCCAAGATTTGAACTTGCTCTAATACCAAATAATGAACCTAAAAACTATCAAGACAAATAAAATTACTAGTAGGCCACGATTTGAAATAATAACTCAGAATTGATTCATATTGAATGATTTGAAATAATTACAACCCAAGCCTTTCTTAAATAAGCCTCAACTTAGAAATTAGAGTTTTCATGCAAAATTTGAAAAAACTAAAATCTAAAACAAAATGTCTATTAAGTCCTAAATGTTGGAAAAATTACTAATTCGAGCTCATGATTCAAAGTGAGAAATATATTGAGTGATTTATATAGTATCCCAAATGAAATATTTGTCCTCTCCAATCTTCAGAACCTCTCGACTAAAAGGGCATGTATTTGTCATCTCATGCCTAACAGTCGTTACATGATCTTCCTTATATGGAGAAGATCTAGGGCTTGAAGGAATATTCTTTCCTTCTAGGTTTACATGAGAAAGAATGATTGGAGTGTCAAATTGATCTTTTGGAGGCTTCCCTATCATAGGTTGAAACCTATCCCCTAGTTCTTTTGACCCAGCATCAGAAGATAAACATATCCATTTTTTGGTCAAATGAACATCTTGATATGATACTTGGAAACCTACTTTAGATTGGTGGTGGCCTAGGCCAAATAAGGAGGTGAGGGTTTTTGGTTTTTTACTCATCTCTCCTCTGCTCCCACTTATATGGAATTCTTAATTAAGTTCATACTTTAGTTTAATTTACCTGAGTAAGATTAATCAATTTTTAAGTAATTTTCTAGAAATTGGTGCATAAATAATCAAATTGGTCAGAATGTCATATTATTAGGTCATAATTTGATTGGAGAGGAGTTAGAAGGTGATTTTAGTTGTGTACAAACCAATATACCACTTAGGACATTATCAACACAAAATAACACATCCACATGTGTGCTTTCAAATTAGAAGAAAAGAGTGATCTAGATCATCAAAATGTGTTTTCATCTTTTTTACTCAAAATGATTTAATAAATGTTAATAATAACATAAAATTCATTTTCCCATTTAGGGATACATTAACCTAAATCAGCACTTATATATGACAAAATTGAATCATTTAGCACGTTTAAGTGATTTTGACCCAATTTGTGCATGTTCACAAATGTTGAGTAAGATTGACAATTTTAACACAATGGTGTTAGGAATTGTATGTATACACCTTGACATAAATATATAATGTGTTAGTTTGTGCTTGAGGTGCTTTACATGTTTAATATCACATTTTAATTTTTTGATTCCATTGTTGTGTTACCATGACTCTTATTATAAATTTAATTTAATTCCATGTCCACCACATGACCATGATCTACATCATGTAGATACTTAGGGAATTTTTTAGGGTGAAAAATTTCTACTATGATCTTCATTTTTATATATTTATGGAGTAATGACTTAGTGTTATATAAAATCAAATAATGTGTGTTATAGTTTCTATATTTTGAACCCACCTAGGAGAAAATGTCATAGTGCATGTTCTCATATGGTACATCTTTGGGTACTATGTTTTCAAATTTTATGCTATGAAAAATATATTATATCTTAGAATGAATTAAATTTGCCTACATCTTGAGCCTACATGGGGAAACACATACTAGTGATGATGTCTATGACATTTCCTTATAGAGGAAATGTTTCTTTTTCTTAAGACGTTATAATTTTTTCACTCCAATCACATATCCATGGGGGGAATACATATTCTAAATATTAATAACAATCATGGCTTAGTATACATAGTATTCAAAATGTTTATAGAATTGAAGGCTCGTCACCATATGAATCTAAGGTTTCAAGTTCAATTTTTAGATGCCTATTAATCTAGTTATTCATTTTTACTCTAAGATATGGATGTTTATCACCTAATGACATATAGGGTTCCAAATTCCCTCTGCTAATTTATTTCCATAAATGATACACCAAACCCATGAGATGTTTCCTACATACCAAGAATAAAGGACTAGTTTTGTAGGTTTCTAGAATTATCATTTGATGTTATAAAAGCTCTAGTCAACATATCCTTTTTAGTCTCATTTATATTGTCTACTTTTAAGTGCATATCTATTCCATTTATTTCATTTCCAAGAAAATAACCTCAAAGTGGGGTGAAACGTAGTATCCAAAAATGGCTCCATGACAATTATTTTATGTCCTTTGATGTTTGTTTATCCAATTTGTCTATGTATAGTTATTTTGGATAAAATCAAGAAATATTGATAGTTTGGTCGAATTCCAAACCATGAATCCCCCTTTCTAGTTCCCTGGGATAAGATATATCTTGTCTTTTTATGCCTTTGGTCACCCTATCAGGACCATACTATAGAGACTTGGTAGCCTATCAGGGTTATACTATACGGTCTTGACAACCTTTCTCTCTCACCCATTTAAGTAAATTAGCACATTCACCCCTTTTTGCCTTTTCCATTTCTATTTGTTCAAATTCATCATGTGTGCCAATATTTCTAAATTTGAATTCAAATTCACCTCAAAATAGACACATTTTAGTTCATTTGGATACATAAGCACAATTAATTACATATCTATAATTGAATACATTCTTGTGGCATGAGAGACATATTATTTTATTCTAAATTTCCTTATGATTTTTATTATTCTACCATGTGAGGTCTAATTTTTAGAGGGATAGTTAGTGTACACTATCCCTCAAACACTATTACACGTCCCCAATCTATTTTCCTGGACAATATAGGCTTGAGAGTCAATTATTTTACAGATATATGTGTCACATCAAATTAATTAAGAATAGGGAAGTAAAGAGTAGAACCAAGGGAATTAATCTAACAATATATATTTTAATTATAAACTCCTTACCAGAAGTGAAGTTACCACTCTAGACACTTACTAGGAATGAACTATATTGTCCTAGTAGCCTTCTCCCATTAGATATAACTTTTAAGGCATCATTCGTCACAAGTTTGACATCTAGATTGTTACAATATTCTATATCATAAATGCAATTTTTGTTCCTCCTTTTTTGGTATATTATTGTTTCATTTATTAATTAGACATTATTATTATATTCGATTCAACAGTTACTATATCTAGATATAATTGTCCCAATCACTCATATTAAGAAAAGACATTTAAATTTCAATTACTTCAAAAAAATCATAAATTTATTATAACCTTTTGATGTCCATTTAACCTTGTACAAAAATGGTTTTTTTTTTTTTTTTTTTTTTGTTTGTTTGTTTTCTGTTTCTTATATTACTTCAATATGAATATATATTTTTCAAATGTTTTGGGGCCACCTCAACAAACCCCCATTATTAATATATTTGAAATGATGTATAATTTTTAATTAAATATTGTACACTAAGGAAGTGTCATGCATGCCCTTGAGATTGATGGCATGTGTGATGTATTTTGATTTGTTGGCCGTATAATACATATTATATTAAAAAGAACCCAAAGACATTTATTGGCAATGATTTTTCAAAACCATAAATTTAACAGGTATTTAAAAAAAAACAAATTGAAAAAATTTAATTTGCACCTCGTTACTATACTCATAGGTGCACCTCGTTTCTAGAATTATCATTTGATGTTATAGAAGCTCTATTCAACATTATCCTTTTTAGTCTCATCTATATGCTCTACTTTGAAGTGTGTGTCTATTTCATGTATTTCATTTCAAAGCAAACACCTCAAAGCGGGGTGAAACATAGCATCCCAAAATGGCCCCATGGCCTTTAGTGTCAGTTGATGTTTATTTATCCAATTTATCTATGTATGGTTATTTTGGTTAAAATGGAGAAATATTGATAGTTTGGCCGACTTACAGACCATGAATCCCCCTTTGAGTTACCTGGGACAAGCTATATCTTGTATTTTTATGAATTTGGTATCCTTGTTAGGACCATAGTATAGAGTCCTAGTAGCCTATCAGGGTTATACTATATAGTCTTGGCAACCTTTCTCTCTCACCCATTTAACTAAATTGGCACATTCACCCCCTTTTTACCTTTTCTATTTCTATTTGTTCAAATTCATCATGTGCGCTAATATTTCTAAATTCAAATTCAAAGTCACCTCATAGACATGTATTGTAGTTCATTTGAATACATAAGTATAATTGATTACATATCTAGAATGGAATACATTCTTGTTGCATGAGAGGCATATTATTTTATTCTAAGGTTCCTTGTTATTTTTTTAATTCTACCATGTGGGGTCTAATTGTTAGAGGGATAGTTAATGTACATTAACCCCTCAAACACTATTACATGCCCCCAATCTATTTTCCTTGATAATATAGGGTTGCGAGTCAAATATTTTAGTGATACATGTGTCACATCAAATGAATTGAGAATAGGGAAGCGAAGAGTAGAACCAAAGGAATGAACCTAAAAAGACATATTTTAATTACATACTCTTTACCAAGAGTGAAGTTACCACTTTAGACACTTACTAGGAATGAACTATACAATCCTAGCAACCTTCTTCAATCAAATCTAAATTTTAATGCAACATTCATCATAAGTTTGATTACAAGTTTGTGACCAGATTTCTATACCATAAATGTAATTTTGTCCCTCTATTTTTCTTATATTATTGTTTCATCTATTAATTAGACATTATTACTATATTCAATTTAGTGGTTACTGCATCTAGGTATACTTACTACAGTCACTCTGTAGTTGCACATTCAAGGCAAGAAATGACATTTAGATTTTGATTACTTCAAGAAAATCATGAGTTTATTGTAACCCTTTAACATTCATTTAACCTCCTACCGATTTTTTTTTCTTCTTTTATTCTTATCTTATATTATTTTAAGTTTCGAAGACCATCTCAACAAATCCACCATTATTACTATATTCGAAATGATTTATAATGTTTAATTAAACATAATTCATTTAGTTAAAGGAGTTCCTTTTCCATTTTAAAAAATAAAAATAAAAAGGTCTGGTCGGTTATTAATTTATCTATGACCCATTCGAAGCTATGCGAGCCTGATCACGATATAACATTGCACACCATGGTAAGTGTCATACGTGGCCATTGAAGTTGATGGCATGTGTGATGTATTTTAATTTGTTGGCC
The DNA here is from genome assembly GCA_037957365.1 of Torreya grandis. Lineage (NCBI taxonomy): Eukaryota > Viridiplantae > Streptophyta > Pinopsida > Cupressales > Taxaceae > Torreya > Torreya grandis. The sequence continues at coordinate 1,919,951 of JARHVA010003550.1, forward strand.
GTATATTACAGATTAGATTAGAAAGAATCCGAAGACATTTACAGGCAATAATTTTTCAAACCCATAAATTTAACTTGCATTTTTAAAAATAAACTGAAAACATTTAATTTGCACCTTCTTACTATACTCATAGGTGCACATGAGTTGAGTTTGTTTTATTGAAAAAGCAAGCCGCGTCTGCAACAAAATACATTGTGTTTGGGTGGAAATTTAAGGTGATTTTCTCAAATGTTTCTGAGGATATTATGGAGATGCCCATAAAGTGAAAAACTTCACCCGGCGATTCTGGAGTGTCTTCTTATAATATTTGTGATGGACCACCACGATTCCTTTCACAGATCATCAAAGAAGAATTTTACATTCGTTGCTTAAAGTGGGACAAGAGTCAGAGATGTTTGTGGTCTTTCCAACAGTGGGTCTTTCAAGATTTCAGATTCTATGCCCATTGATTAAACGAATGAGATTCAAATTTGTATTCATTTTGATTGAAAAAGTTCTCTGGTACAACAGAAGTAAACCGTAAACAAAACAAGATGATCAGAATGGAGACTAAAATACACGGCAAAGATCAATACAGTTTCAATATTGCATTCATCTGATTATTGTCTGAACTACAACTAACCACACGACTCCTTTCATAAACCAACGAAGTGAAAAGGAGCTTCACATGGATTGGCACAGAAAGTGAGCGGTAAGGAGAGATGCTGACGCCCTTCTTTCCACGCGCTTTCCTTCACAAACCACGTCCACTCAATCTTCGCATTTGGTCAATGTCTTAGCACCCAGAAAAAACGTTAGCTAGCCTCTCTTTTTGGAGCCCATTTTTGTCCCCTTTTTTGGTTTGTATGTTTGTTCAAACGTCTTTGTAGTACATTGTATGTTTCATTTTGTTGAATCACATTTCCGCGTTCGCAAAAGAGTGTCCACTCAAATACCATAAGCGTCATACCTGATGGTTATCCATTCAACATTGCTCTTCACAAGTTAGGACTTTCCATCCATTTTAAGGATGGAAACATCAAACAATATTTATAATTCTTTATAAGTGTTGATAGTCCAAGCAAAATTTGTACGATCATTTCATATAATTACAAAATATATAAATATGTATGTATGTATGTATGTATGTATGTATGTATGTATAGTTTATATATATATATACACACACACCTTTCAATTTTTTATAGTGAAATTGTTCGTCATGTGAACATGGATTTCTATATTAATCATGAAAGCAGGTATTTACAATGATGTGGTTCTGTAATATAGATAAACGGATTCTAATCAACTTGAATCACATTTATTTATATACATTTTATAACGTTTAAATAAAATTTAAAATAGTAAATTAAACTTATTTAATTTTTTACAAACTAGATTAATACAGGATGATAGAGTGTTTATAAGAGTATCATTATTACCAAATGATATGAAAATATACTTTAGGATTTGAGAGTGCCAAATAGACTAAAAGAATAAGACAAACTTAACCTAGAAAATTTGGAGCAAACAAAGTACATCCCAAAAATGGTACACAACACATTTCTAGTCCCCAAGATTGTAGACAACATGATTATGAGAAGTGATAGACAAACACAATATATATTTACAACTATGTTCGTCAAATATAGGGCTTCAAAAATCTCACTCAATTTTCAGAAAAAAATCATAACAATCACTAAGAAATTGCACTTCTTGTTCATACCCCAATTTGGCAACTGAACCTACAAATGATAATATAAAGGATAAGTTTTAGGTTTCGTGTTAGGGTTAACATGATTTTTAAGCATCAATTAATTATTACACCCCTCAACAATGTGCAATATAAAAGGCAACACACTAGTTGCATGCAATAATTCTTCAACAAGGAAAACCTATGTGATGCAATGTGCCTCTAATATGAACTTCAGTTCTACAATTAATGCTCTCTAAATATTTTCTTGATTTCTATAAAATGATTCTAAATGCTTAATGTATTTCTATGTTAATCAATACTAAATGCCCTTTCAAATTTCCTATAGTTGACTAAAAGATATCCATGTATTCTCCCAACATGTTGTTTAACTTTTGTGATCCTTGCACATATGCGTGATTGGATACACTTGTCCAATATTCACCTATGCAATATGTGCACCTCTCAGATTCAATTTCTTCCTTTGTATCAGGCACCTAGAAGCATGTGCACACACACAATAATATCCTTGTTCACCATCATAGTATCACACAAAATTTATTCAACACAACTACTATTGAGTCTCATAGAATCCTTACAACATCTCCTACCCCAAGGACAGCTTGTCTCACTTATAACTTGTGCATCACTCTTGTGGCATACCTATGCATATGGATTTCATTGCATTTAATGGATTCACACAATAACCATGTGTCCACTCCCTACTTGTGCCCTTAACCTATAACATGTTTATGGATATGTGTGGTTGACTTGTAACATGCATAATTATTGTTCTGAATATGTCACATTTATCTAGAATTTTATATTGTATTAGGTCAGCCTATGGAATAACCATGGCTAGAGTAGAGTATATAGAGGAGGTAGTGGTTAATACTTATATATATAAGTATTAACCACTACCTCTTATATATATATATATATATATATATATATATATATAGTGGTTATATATATATAAGAGGTAGTGGTTAATACTTATATATATAAGTAATAAGAGGTAGTGGTTAATACTTATATATATAAGTATTAACCACTACCTCTTATATATATATAACCACTATATATATATATATATATATATATATATATATATATATATATATATATATATATATATATATATATATATATATAAAAGAGGTAGTGGTTAATAATTATATATATAAGTGTTCTATGAGTGGAAGGATTAAAAAAACATAACTTGTGATCTAGGAAGAATTTATTTTTTCCATTAGTGTAGTATTATTTGAGATATTTTTTTCCAAAACTCTTGAATTTTTTTTCACACCCTTGTGAAAATTAGATGTCATTAGATTGATTGCAATGGTATAATTTCTTATTACACATTTTTTTGAACTTAAAACCCTAAATTTGGTGCATGGTAGGACCGAACACCCAAGATCATGGGAAAGGGAAAACCACTCCAGGAAAAACACCAAACAAGGACAACATGGATTTATATATTTATGACTTAGTGATTACTAAAATATACTCATGTCCCCATGGTGATATGTAAAACATGGCTAAAAATAAGATATGTATAAGATCTATGGTGAAGTGAACTCATTGTAAGGAATGATGTCCTATTTTCAATACCAAATACCATATCTTTCACTGCCATTGTTGAATACAAACATAAATACACCACTGAGTAACACATGTTCTAGTAATTAAATTTATTTCAATTTGAAAAATCATAACCTAAATATAGGTGCAAGGTACATGATACAAAGAGTGGAAGTGTGCAAGTTTGATGGTAAGTATCTATTCACCTAGATCAAATAATGGAGGACTTGTTTGACCTACATTAGACCCCATGTTCACAAAATGTGTTCATGGTATCCTTGTACTTATAATAATATCAATTCATTTGGTATAGATTGCTTTGGCACCAAAATAAAAATAAGGGTCTTACTATTAATTGGTTAGTGTTCATGGATGAGCTACACATGCACTATTGTAACAATGTAATAGAGAACTAATTTAGTTAATTAGTGAAGTTAAAACAAATAGGGATAGTCTAAGATTATATTTAAAGATTATAAAACCTTTATTTATGCATGGTTGACATCACAAAAGACAACATGAATGATTTATTCTTAGGTTGATCAAGGATATCATTCAACTAAATGTTTGCATGTTTAATTCAAGATATGTATCAGAATACATGGTATACATACATCAATTTGATGAAACATATATGCTTAAGATAAGGTATATCAATAATAACAAAGAGGAAATGTTTCAATGTAGCCATTCCCTCAGCCTACCAGATTGACTCCTTAACAAATTGAAGATGAATAATTTTAAAAAAAAATGTTTCAATTGTGATAACAAATGGGGAAAGGTACAAAAATGTTATAAAAAGATATTTTTATACATTGAAAGTACCAATGAAAAAGATGAAGTTGATGAATCATTTTGTGAAGAAGAAGAGGTACTAGAAGTGCAACTCAAAGAATACTAAGTAACTATCTCATGCCATGCACTTTACCATATTAATACTCCAAAAACCATTAAGGTCATGGGTTTCATTAAGAAGCATAAGGTGACAATGTCAATTGACTCATGGAGCACACATAATTTCATCAACAATAAGTTGGTGGCATGTCTAATTTTTTTTAAAACCCATATCCAATGTATTCAAGTCATGATTACAGATCGTATCATAGTCAATTATTCAAGGAAATACCATAGTATCAAACTTGTTATGGGAAACTAATAACTAGATTCACCTATGTTTGTTATTTCATGGGTGGATTTGACATTGTTTTTTTAATTCCAATGGATCACAACCTTGGGCACAATATAGAGTTTTTTCCAATATTCCATGCACTTTCATTCTAAAGCTAGGACATCTCAACTTTAGGGGATAATAAAAAAATATCCATAATTGGTTAGTTCTCATGAGATGCAAAATTTTCTCAGAAGAGTTGATGAAGGATTATTAACATTATTATTTTCCATAGAAGTTTGACCAAAAAATGAGTATACACATATTTGTCTACAATAGATTATTGTTGACCAATAAGATGTTTTTGAATAAATTCCAAAAGGACCACCACTAAGAAGAGACCATGGTCATGTTATTCAACTACTTCCTAGGAGACAACCACCAAACATCAAACCATATAGAATCTCATATGTAGAGAGGAGTGAAATTTAAAATATGGTACATGATATTTTTGAGGTAGGGATTATCAGTCATAGACAATGTGAATATTCATCACCAAATTGGTCATGGTGGATAAGAATCATTATACTTGGACGATGTGCCTAAACTATAGAGAACTCAACATATACACCTTCAAAGATAATTTCCCTCTCCTTAAAATTTATGATTTTCCAAATGAGTTGCATTTAGTTATATATTTTACAAAATTAGATATTTGTTTTGGGTACTATCAAACTAGGATAATATATGTGAATATCTTTCAAAACTCATGATGGCCATTATGTGTTGTAGGTAATGAATTTCAATCTAAAAAATGCATTATCTACATATTAGAGTTTGGTGAACACTATTTTTAGGCCTTTTTTGAGGAAATTGGTGTTGGTATTTTTTCATAACATCCTAATATACAAAAAATCTTGGTGTAAATACTAAAATCTGATTTATATAGCATATTAGTCTTATACACTTGGAAATGCAAAATAAGGATCTACCCTTCAGTTCTAAACCTTGTTGCTTCCAAAAGGCTCATATGCACCATTTCATTGTGCCTAACTATTTATCTTGTGTTATAACCATATCATTTATGATGACCATATCTCTTGTATTGTATATAAAGATTAAAACCTTATATACATCATTAATTGTTAGTTTCATATCCTCAGTAGTTCTCTAACCTATTGCACACTTGCACTCCACCTAGAGACACTTTCATCAATAAAAGTGTCCATATTCTTATCTAGTGTTTGTGTTACATCCATTTTGGCTTGTACCATAATAAGGGCACCTACCAGTGATCAACACCGTATAATATAACAAATACTAGTTCTATATGATCAAGAATCAATCTATGGATATGATTTATAAGTTTCAGTTCTTTGTTGTATCATGATTTTTAACAACAATGTGTTATAGTGGATGTGACTATTTTTTACCTATTTATTCTACATGATTAATTATATTTGTTAACTTATTTAATCTATTGATTCGAGTGTGTAGATACCTATTTGAGATTATATAAAATTTCCCTTTTGATTTCTAATGATGAATCTCCTTTATGTGGCCATCATCAACATGTAGTTTATTGTGCTCATCAAATTGTAAATAATGTATTCAAATTAAGATTCAAATTGGGTGAATTGAAATCGAGACAGGGATCCTTCAAAGATAGTAAATAGATAATATATAAACCTATTTTATGATTATAATCCCTAGTTGAATGAATTGGATTTGTGTAAATAACAATGACCAATGAGGTTCTCAAATGTAGAGGTATCAAATTGGTATCCACCTTGAAGTAAACAAGAGTATCAAGACTAGTGTGGGGTAATTTGTCTTCACATGTGATCAAATGGATCTAAGATGTGGACAAATTTTAATCTTAATGCTCGTGGTGACTTAGATGGCTAAAATGTGAATAGTTGACCTTTTCTTGTCATGTTTAACAAATATAATTACAAAAAATATATTTGGTGAGTTTTTTTGACACCTAACTAGAGGGTTGTTATAGTTTGTACCTCATAAACTTATAATTTCCTAAATTTTTAAAATCCTATGGATTAGACTATTTATTTTATCCAACCCTTTAGTGAAATATTTTAAAAATATGTGGTATACATATAGATCTAATCCTACTCATTACCCATTTAGAAAATACTAAGCAAACACCTATTCAAGCTCATTCCATTAATTCACCAATTGAGTTCTACTTCCCTATTTTCCCCTATTTTCATATCAATCATAAGATAAGTCTTATTACAGGTCTAAAACACTCAAATAATATACAATGGGAAATATTTTTGAAGTTATGAGATATATCATTGCATGCCCTTGCATATAGTATATTTCATAATTGTGTACACACAAGCCAATACCTAGTGGAGAAATGCATATGTTTGAGACCCTCTTTATAGTAGTGGTTATGTAGGTGGTTCTAATTGAAATAGGGGGCATTTGGGTCTATTCAACACCATGATCCCACTAACACATTTTTGGTAAGGTACAAATACCTAAGGTGAAGAGATAGGGTTTGATCTAAATATAATCATCTATAGCCTGTGCACATGAATAAAATACATCAATAGAAAGGCAATGGAAAACACAAGAGGATTTATGTGGTCAATCTAAAATGCAAAAGATATTCCATAATAGATAATTATATTTATATAAGGACACCTATGTCAACGTAAGTGTACCATGACCCCTCCAACACATTTTTGGTAAGGTACAAATACCTAAGGTGAAGAGCTAGGGTTTGATCCAAATATAATCATCTATAGCCTATGCACATGAATAAAATACATCAATAGAAAGGTAATGGAAAAAATAAGAGGCTCTAGGTGGTAACTCTAAAATACAACATATATTCCATAGTGGATAATTATATTTATTTAAAGACACCTATGTCAATGTAAGTGTACCAAGGCTAATGTAAGTGTTTAGGCCTCTAAAAAGTAATGTTTATATAATCTAAAAATGAGATCATGATTTTGTTCCTTCTTGTTTCCACCTTTTTACTTCTCAAATATACATGTGCATTTGTAGATAAGTTTATTATTATTATTATTATTATTATTATTATTATTATTATTATTATTATTATTATTATTATTATTATTATTATTCATGTTTATGTAATCAAATTATGGTTTTTATTGTAATTTCTATTTTTAGCATAACTCAACATTTTAATTTAGAATAGTCATTTATATAATTTTTCAATTAATTGGATTGATTTTAAATAAATTTAGTAATCCTTGTGTTTAGACCATTTTGTCCCTATTAACACTCGGTAAATTCCAATCTTAGGATTAAACATTTGGTGAACTCGACCACTGAGTATTCTTATGTAATGATTAACTACTCTAGGGTTTATCAACTTCTTAGGGTTTCATATTTTATTTCTAATGTATTTCAATCTTTATTATACAAAATATAAAATGACATCCTCCCCCATTGCACCATTTGTAAGATCAATCATAACCTATGAGCAAGAAGAGGTATATATTTATAAATCCATAGACATCGAGCATAATAAATTTCAAATGTTACCAAGTGACCAAAAGTAGGTATGTTTGACCTTTTTCATTGACAAAAGTACCCCTTTAGGTTATAATAGTTACCATCCTTCTCCCATTATTCATCGATGACCTATGTTGGTTTTCGTGTTCCATTCTACTAGTAACCAACAAGGTAGGTCAACACATTAGGGTGATGGTCAACATGCTTTTCACCCTCTTCAAACAAATTTAGATACATATCTTGGTTGAATATTTATTTATTAAGTCATGATTTGTTTTTAATCTCCATAATAATATCATGACTTCTCTATAAACATCAAAATATGGGAACATTCCTCCATGTAAAATAATACAATTATCAAAGGTTCCTAAATTTACAAATGGTACACCCATTATAAATAATGATAAATTCAATCTTCCATCACTTGATCATGATTTTTTTTGTGACATTCACAAGGATATCATGGCTTCATTGCAAAATCAAATCAATGCACAATTATCAAAATGTCTGACCTTTCAAAACAATGTGTAGTTACCAAAGGTGCCAAAGTTTTTAAATGATATATCATTACCAAAGATTCTAAAAATTTCAAATGACATACCATAACCAAATATTCCATTACTATTACATGATATAACAATACCAAAGTTTCCAAAGTTATCCAATGATATACCATTACAAAAAGTTCCAAATATTTTAAATGATGTAAATCTCAAACAAATTTCATACAATGAAGAAACATACATTATTCCTATGTTACAACTATATGGTGAATTAAAACTAGTGATTACATCTTTTAAAACTTCAAAAATTATTATTAATTATCTTATGTCTATGATGAGTAGAATAGGATATCTCCATAGGAAATTTTCACTTATCAAATCACAAATGTTATCCTAAAATGCTACTACTAATTATGACATTATTGAAAATCAACCTATTACAAAATGTGTAATGGAAAATACTTATCGACAATAGTTTATCATTCAAATGTTACTTTCATTTTTTTACCATGAAAATCATTCCAAAAATATAATGCAATATGCACATTCTTTTTATAATTGGTCTAAATATGAGCGAATTTTGTTAAAAGCTTTCCATATGATCCTCACACAATAAGATTGGGATTGGTTTTATAGTTTACCAAAAGTTTCCTTAACTACATTTAAGCAATTAGAAGATGTTTTATTCCTAGCCTTTAATACACACAATGTGCCAAAATTTAGATTAGAACATTTTATAAACTTAAAACATCATGATCATGAATCTCTTCAAGATTATGATATTTGATTTAAAATTGTGACATATTCATTATCATATCAACCTCCAGATTTAGAACTACAATTATGATTTACTAGAGGCCTTATTTCTCCTCCAAATTAAATGGCATTATATAAATGTTATACTTCATTTATACACCTATATATGTATATGCATAGATATTCTTGTTTCTTACTCAAATATAACAAAAAATTTAATCTATCTCTTACAAATTACACACATTTTATTCACAATACATACAATGAAAATGAATTTCCAAGTGTGTGTGATGAACAAACATACAACATTCCAAATCTTCATATGACACATTTGGAAAGGTTAATTAATACAAGACCAATACCAAATGTACACACTCCATAACCAATTCCAATTACAATAAAAAAAAATCATCCTTGCTAAAGGTAATTAACAATTACAGTATTCATAGGTGTAGCTTATTTATGGCATAACCATGTTGATCTTATATAAAAATAAAATTATTGTAATGTAATGTGTTTATCAAAACTTGGATATAATATCAAAGACTTACATCATATAGGACAATGAAAAGATTCTTTGGGGTTTATTTTAATTCAAATTTATTTTGGTCCTTGTGTTGTCCTTACATATGTATGGATCATGCCCCACACATATATACACCCATTTACATTGGGAAAAGTTTGGTTATATGATATTGAAAGCTAAAGAATATCCTAACCAGCAAGGAATTTAATTTTCCCATAATTGAAGATTATTTCACATACCACATGATGGTGATAATGATCCTAATCAACAAGTAAAAATAGAAGAAGCACATGTTATTGCATTATACCACTCCAAACTCTCCAATGATGATGAAGATTATTCATTCAAATCACCTTGATAAAAACATATTAACTATTTCAAAAATCCCAAAAAATCAAATATTTAATAAAATACTAAAACATTCAAATAAATTCATAAATACAAAATATTCATCATACACATGTTTAATATCCCCTTATAATCTATGTTATTTTTTTTATGTTAGTAGATATAATATCATTTTAATGAAATTAATTAGATGATTTTCAAAAATATAATTATATATCATAGAATTAAGAGCAAAATAAATAGATCCACAACAACATTTTTTGAAAGAGTAGCATACTTGAATATTATGACTGAGCCACTTCGAGGGGGCAACCTCCATAACAATGCAATAAGATTTTGTTTTAATATGATGATAAAATGCTAACTACTACCTACTATATATACTCTACTTAACCAAGGTTATTCAATATGCCAACCATACTAAAAATATAGATAAATACAATAAGATAATATGAAGGTGTGTAAGCCACAAGTTGGCCACACATATCCCTAGATGCACTATAAGTTAAGTTAATAGCATGAATTTACACTTCAAAAAAATGTTGTCCTAAATGTTTAATCAAACCAAGATGTTATTTTAGGCATTCTTAATCATCCCATATTGCATCTTTAGAGTTTAGGTTCTTCCATTTGATCAAATACTCCTTAATAGATTGAGTTCATAGTTGCTTAGTGTGCATGTGAATGATCTCTTCAGGCTCTATAATGTCTTAGCCTTATTCATCCAATTTAGGTAACTATATCTTAGTGGAAAATTTATTTCTAATTACCTTATTCAATAAAGATACATGGAATAATAGATTTATGCAAGTGGATAGAAGTAATTCTAGCTTGTACGCTACACTACCGAGTTTTTGTAAGATATGATAAGGGACATAATATTTAGATGATAGATTTTTATCCTTTTTATATTGCTTCAAAAATATCTGATTATATGGCTTCAAATACACAAACAAACAATCACCTATCATAAAAATTCACTCGTTACTGTGTTGATCTACTTGATGCTTCATTCTATTTTGTGCCATATCTAAATTCTCTCATAAATTGACTAACACCTCATGTTGATGGTGAATGTGTTCCTCAATATATTGAACCTTAAGATTCATGATCAAATCTGAAGTGATGGATAGGGGTGATACCCATATAATGCCACAAAGGGAGACATCTTGGATTAAGTATGAAAATAAGTGCTATACCACCATTTATCAAGTGGTAGCCAACGAACCCATTTATCCTAATTGTCAGAAACAAAATAATGAATATACCCTTATAGAAATTTGTTGAATACCTTTGTTTGTCCATCATATTGAGGATGATATGACCAAATATGAGCCAATTAGGTGCCCAAACATGCAAATAATTTAATCTAAATATTACTACTAAATATGGGATCTAGGTCACTTACAATGATCTTTGGAGTACCATGAAATTTTTGAACTATTGAGAAAATAAGAAGATATTGTATTGGAAATAAATGGCTATGATAAGTTAAAAAAAGAGCATACATGATGAGTCGATCTAAAACTACCATTATAAAATTTTAAACCTCATACTATGGTAACCTCGTAATGAAATCCATAGAAACCTCATCCCGATGTTGGTTGTGGATGGATAAAAGATGTAAAGGACCTGTGGTCTTAATGGTTTCACCTTTTTGTGTTAAAATACCATGCATTAAACCGCATATTTATGGACATCACCATTGAATCCTTCCCAAAATAAATCTTTCTTGATTCTATGATATGTTTTCAAAAATCTTGAATGACCTTCAAGTGGAGAGGCATGAAGTTCCTTTTATGGTTGAGGAGACAATGATTACAGAGGTATAATCTATATTTATACCATAATGTCTTCCCCTTCTATGTAAAATTTTCATAATTTTTATAACCCTGTTGAATATTTTGAATCAAATCCTTGGTAGTATTTTCATTCTCCCATTCATATCTTACTTCCCTTAACCAATCTTCTTACCACATGGTCATGGCACATAACAATGACTATGTTGATTCATCTCATTGGGAGAGGCAATATGCCACCACATTCTCATTTCCTCTCTTATACACTATTTCAAAATAATATCTTAACATTTTAGTCACCCATTTTTTAGTTCTTTAGATGACAATCATTGTTCCAAAAAATATTTGAGGCTATCATGATCAGTCTTTAATTGAAAGTGACAACCTATTAGGTAAGGTCTCCATTGTTTCACTAGATGTAGAATATCCATCATCTCTTTTTCATATATTAGTTTGAGCCTATTTTTCCCTCTAGTTGGTAGCTTTCAAATTTCAGTGGTCTACTTTTTACATGAGTACAACCCCCATGCCATATCCTGATGCATCACACTCCACAAAAAATGTTTTTAAAAAGTCAAGACTAGCCAAAACCATAGTTATGCACATAACTATTTTCAACTATTAAAATGTCTTGATATCTAAATTAGTCCATTAGAAGGAGTATTTTTTTTAAAAAAAAGGTGAATTGGGTTGCAATGCTACTGTTGATCAAAATTTGACCCCAAGTCAAAATTGGTCACCCCCTATAGGTTAAAACTTCATAAAGGTGTTTAATGTTTTTCATGGTCTTGTATAGTCTCGAATGGTCTTAAATGGTCATATATGCCTTTGTCTAGCATTATCCAAGTTCTAATTTTAGGTTCACTTATCTAGTCCTATGGTCAATCACAAAGTCTTGGAATGGTCAAACATGGTCAAAGGTTTATTTTAGTTCAAATCCATTTCAAAAGGTTATTTTGACATAATTTATATCATAATATCATGTTATAACCTTTATTTGACTCTCATGCAACAAATCACATTTTGGCCTCCTTTTGGCTCATTTGGGAGAGTTGGACATACCACTTCAAGGAGATAAAATTTCAAGAATATTTCAAACATCCTTGGAATCATAAAATTTTCATATAATGTTTAGGAATAGTTAGTGTCTGATGAAATCTATAGTTTAATGCCTAATATTGGCAAAAGGACACTTTACAAGCATTTTTACAGCCTTGCTTGATTAGTTTTCAATTGAAAAATGTTTGGATGTGATGTTTGGCCTCAATCAAATCATTTTCTAGATCTAGACCAAGTTTAAAGTTGAAATAACACTCCATACCACTTTTCTCCTCCATCACTAGCTTCACAAGCTCAGGTAGGTAAATTTGCATTGAATGGTATGGCCAGGAGAGAGAGAGTTTGGAGTTGAAAATTTGGTCATTGTTAAGATTACAATTATTATTTAAATAAATGGAATTTCTTTGTATATTTATGGCCTCTTATTTATGAAACATCATTAAGAGTGATAGCAGGTCACTATGCCCTATTCATCTGAGAGTGGTATGTTATTTCACTTATTTCTATAGTTCATAAATCAATCGAGAGAAATGATTTTGAGGGTAGTTTTTAGAGGTCTTGTATATCCTTTTCATGGGGGTTTGATTAGTTGAATAATTTCCATGAAGTGATTTCACTTGAAGGAAGAAGGTCTTAGTGTACATGTTGTTTCAATGAATTATATTGCAAAACTGTGTTTTGTATTCATTTTAGTCATTCTCAGATATTTTTTAATTATTCATAAATCATGGAATCTCCCTAAGTTTCATGGATTTCATGTCTTTATTTGAATATTTATTTCTTATCCATACTCATCTTGCATGCTTATTACTTAGAACATAATATGTGTTTAGATAGTTCACCATAGGTTTGATTACCATAATGGAATCAATTATCACATGTATACCATGGTGTAGGTTCTTGATATGATATTTCACCATTGAAAGTGAATAAAAGTGAAGAAAGGAGTCAAAATGCACAGTTTAAATGAGAGGTCAGAGGTATCTCTTAAAGATGAATTTGTATGGACTATAAGAGTGTTTAGAAGATGATCGGATCCATGGATAAGGTTGACACATATATTTATATGTTCACATGGTCTTGATTTCCTACTTCCATCATCAATATGTTTCAAATTGACTAGGTATTACAAGTCTTAACACAGAAAATATGTATCTATATACTTGATTATGTATACAGTTGTATGGACTATAGAGGAGTTTGAGGATGCTTAGAATATTGAAAGGAAATCAATACATATCCTTATACCTCCACATGTATATGAATTTATACTACTATCATATAGTAGTTTATTCAACTGACTATATTCTCCACACAACCATGAGCCCTAAAAGAGCACCTACAGGATGCTAAAGAGATGGATTGATATCAAGCCTAGGAAAGCTAACAGAGCATGTATGAGAGAGTTTGAAACCTAAATAAGATATAAAAATAAATCAAAATACTTTAAAGGGATCGTTGATATGGTATAAGGTGAGGTCCAAATTCATAACACGTAGTCAAAATACCCTAAGAACACCTACAGGATACAAGTGAAGATAAGTTAGTCCTAAGCCTAGGAGAAAGAAAGAAGAGGTGTTTTGATATGTTTTAAGGGTTATTTAATGAAATTTAAGACCTCAAACATGTTGAAAATCCTGGACAATATCAGTGTTGAGAGGGTAGGGTGTCAAACTCCTATGCATAATCAAAACCCTAAAATAAATTTACAAGCCTGCTAGTGGAATGGACTAACTTCAAACTTGAAGCAAAGATAAGAGGTGTTGAGAGAGGATCTAAACCAAATTGTCTCTCCAAATAACTAATAGTCCATTTGGGAAGGTTAGTAATGTGAATATGGGGTTGTAAAGCACCAAGAAAATAATCAATAACCCAAAAGAGACAACTACAGGCTACAGGTTGAGATAAACTAATATTAAGCCTAAATGAGGAGAAAAGTATGGAGTGAGGGATTTTGAGGTCCAAATTAGGTAGATAAACAAGTTAGAGATGAGTTTTGAAACCAATAGGGAACTAGAGAAGACTGTTCAAAGCTGAGTTTATAAAATCTACACATAGTCAACTCACACATAGCTAGGCTACATCTAGTGTTGAGAAAATGACATTTTGAGGCTCTTATAGGTATAATCATGATTTTAAATTTGGTATAGATTGTGGTTATTATTTAAAATAAACATACATGTATAATTAAAAGTCAGAACAATAGTGTACATAGCCATTGTTTTGTCTTAGACCTTGCCCACTCCTTGGGTAATGGGCAGTCAAGAGACTTAGGGGTCCACTTGAGATCAAAGCTACAAAAAAAGCATTAAAGACCTCATGGAGGGACCTTAGGGATAGTTAATATTCCTCTAAAAGGTATCCATGCATTTTTATGTGGAAACAAGATTAGGTTTCCATCCAAATGCCCTCAAGGGTTGGTAAGAAGGTGACAAGCTATAAACTCCAAGCACCCTAACCAGTAGACCATGAGCACACATAGGGGTAATGATCACTTAAAAAGTATGTATAATAATGGAGTGGATCTTTTTATATATGTATTGACTCTTCACATTAGTTTTAATGACTTTTGAGACTCAAAACTCAGATTTGACCCCTCTTGGACTTGAGAAACACTAAGGAAGTCACCCGAGGAGTAACTTCAGATGCTCGTACCATATAACACATTTTTAATGGATGATGAGCCATTTAAGATAGTTTAAGGGGTTAGTTAATAACTTTTTAAAAGTGGAAGGAGGTTAATTAATGATTTTTTCTTTATAAATAATTGTTAAGGCCCCAAACAAGTCTTAAACCCTGATAGTGACCAGTCATGGAAAAATGACTTCAAATGCACATCCAATGACATATTTTTTTCCTTAAACCTATTTTATGTTGTTTATTACTCCAAATAGGTTACTAAAATTCACTTTTATGCTAACATAACTTGTATGAATTTACACATATGCCTTGTTTTTGCATGTATTTTAGGTGTTATTACAAGGGGAAAACTTCCCAATCATGGGATGAGGTCCTTAATGAGTTTTTTATATCTATTCAAGTTAAAAAAAAATTAATATGGATATTTTTGAGGAGACAAATCAAGTCCCATATTCTAAGGTAGTCTTGAAAAAATGAGACTAGGTGGTAAGGCCATTTCTTGGTTTGCATACTTCCATAGGGTCTAAAGACCTCAAAATTGACATCAAGATTGGTTATGTCCTAGGTAAAGTGAATTAAATGATTTTTGGTGATTTCACATGTGTGGTATAATTTTGGAGTAAGACATATAGGGTCTTAAGTAAGGAGGCCTAATTCAAGAGAGAAAAAGGCAAAAAAGATGGGTTTCTACTCAAATTCATGGGATG
>JARHVA010003551.1:600000-950000 GCA_037957365.1 Torreya grandis
GGCTAATTAGTTCAATTTGTAAGTTGATGTCCCAGGTGGAATGGCAGTCAAGTTCACTACTTGCAGAAGGTTGTATTCTCTATAAGGGATTCATATGAATAGGAAATGGTGTTTTCCATATTTAAATTCCATAAGTACCAAATCCCTTCCATCTTTAGTCTTGCAATACCATATTTTTATCAAACACCCAATCTTGTCATACTCACAGTTAACTTTCTACCTACTCTCAGTTACAAGCATGATGTTTGGCTCTGATTACATTTATAGAAGAGAAATGGAAACTCTAAAGGGTGTTTTTCATATTATTTTTCTATGATAAGTTAGATTAAACCTTCCAATTATCACAAAGGGTCTGGGATGGCAGTCACAAGCAACATATACAATCAAGCAGCCATGAATATACGTCTATGTTATCATCTACAAAGGGGTTCAATGTTGAGAATGAGGTGTGTGAGCTTGTTGAAGATCTGAAATATCATAATGTTTCATGTAGATACCATGAGATAAGATAAATTGACCATGAAAATAAACTCTGGGAATATATGGACCATTTCATGATTATTATCTATATGCAATTTAGGATACCTACCTACAGGTGTCTCCATGGAAACCAAGCATGTTGAAAAAGAGAATTTAAACTAAACAGGGTTTTGATACTAAGAAGATTCTATTTGGAACCATTGAAAAAAGACCAAACTTTATTGAAACTAACAAATCATGCATACTGTCTAAAGGTTCCTCACTATTTGTATCCAACTCATGTTCGTACATGGGTCTCTCCTTGATGACATCATGATGGAATGGGAGCTTTGATAGCTGATCCAAATCTTTTATAATGCTAATAGTGCAATGGAAAACTTTGAGAGGGCCTAAGGTTGATCACAACCATGTATATCCTATCTACTACCTAAACTCTTATTTACTACTTGTACATGAAAATGTCCACCTATAGGTGGTGTTGGCAGAGAATTGAGGGTACTTGATAGAGGAATTTGGATAAGTTAAAACCTTTATTGGAGTCTTAGGGTGTTGAAGAGATCATGACACACATTTTTGGAATGCTAAGTGGATAGACAAGATGGGAGATTATCTCCAAAGGTGAAAAGACTTGTTCAGGGACCATTTTCCCTAAAAGGTAAAAATAGAGAACCTCACCATTTGGTTGATAACATACAATAGGGTTACAAGGACTTTTGATGCATTTAGGTGATCATGTCTTGTAGTCTTCATATAGGAAAAGATCCATGCAAGAGATGAAGAGCATAAATTTAGTGGAAGATAAAAGTTGGAGGTCTTAAAGTTTTCCATTTATGCACTAAACTCAGGGAGTGATCACCTACAATTTTGAACCCAAGGAAACCTTTTTCACCCAAGTTGGTAGTATTGGGCCATGCCTTCACAATTGGATGGTCCTAGATGGTTGACAAGAATATTCATGATCTAAATATCATCAAGAGAGAAATATATACTAATTTTTGACTACAACACTACTGACAGGCCTCCTTTTCATCACAAAATGTATACGTACATGATTTGGAGATGCAAGGTGACTCTAGCACCCAATGTTGCAAATGGAGTCTATCTTCATGTTTGAGTTATCTCATCAGGTGAAACACATATAAAATAGCATGTATGAGATAGGGATCATTAAAAAAGGTTATAATACTATATTTCAAACCTCAACATCACCTACAGGATCTCACATAGTCAGCTGTAGTTGACTATGAGGGGTAGAAAGCCAAAGGATTAGGTTTTAATGTGGTCCAACCTATACAAGATGTATAAACAGATCTAAATAATTGATTAAGGATATTGGAAGGTTTCAAGAGGGACCATGCATTATCTTCAAGTCTTTTCCATGCAATAATAACTATAGCTGTAGTACATTGAAGCAAAACATAGGTAGAGGTAGCACTCAACCTTGACTAAGCAAGGTATGGGGAGGGGCGTGTAGGAGTTTTAAGTAGTGATCAGAATTAAATCACATTTATTAAGATAGTGAAAACCTATATAGGCTCGTGGAAGTGTAAAATAAGGAAATAAAGGACCTTGAGCATGCAACACATAGTCTGCATCCTTAAACCATTGTATACAATCTCTTTTCTAGGAAGGTTGTCTTAGAATTTGAAAGAGTTTAGGGGTCGAATGACCTGTTCAAGGGCTCAAAATTAGTACATAGCACATAAATTACTTGAAAAATACCTTTAAACATTTAATCGGTCTATAAAAATAGGGGAAGTGCACTATTTTTTGTCTCAGACAAAGGGCACTCTCTTTATGTGCAAATTCTGCAATCTTAAGAAAGGGAGATAAAGGATGGGCTAAGATATGTTTAGACCTTGAAAAGAGGTGTGTAAATTTTAAATAAACCCAAGAAAACATGAGAAATATCTCACAGAAGGGAGGATCCTTATAGAGAGGTCTAAACCCTCAATGGTGCAGACAGGCTTATGAGGCATGGTTAGGCCTAGAATCCAAATGGGGGGTCAACTTCATTTATAACCTTAGATGATCACTCAAATGGATTAGATAATGTTTATAGGGTCACTTAAAATGTGTAAAATCCTCAAAATTGTAGATAAAGCACAAAGAAATCTATTTTGGGCTCAAGGACAACATTAGGCCTAAGGAAAAGGAGAAAAGAGCTCGATAGGGCAACTTTGAGTGCTCACATCTGTTAGGTTGTGGAGCTAAAAGCTTCACCAAGATGCGAATAGGAGGATTTAAGGAGGTTGCAGAGTGTTTGTTGAGTGTTACTATCACCGGCGTCAGTTAGGACAACCGACGTCGGTAGGGTACAGATAGAAGGCAACCGACGTCGGTCAGAAGTCGGCCGACGTCGGCACCCCCCAGGTAAACAGGGACCGACGTCAGTCACCTGTGTGATTCGAACTGCGAATGTTACGAGCAGTTAGCTAACGAACCAAGTGTTTGCATGTCAAGAGCCAAATTTAGACTAGAAGCTGCGAATCTAATTATTGTAATTAGGTGTCTAATTATTGTTTGCATGAGATCTATTTAAGAGACTCATTGGTTGTATTGTAAACTAGTGCTAGAGAGTAAGAGAGCAAAATAAGCTCCTTTAGAGAGTAAGAGAGCAATGGTGTGTTCCTCCTAGTGCCACAGTACCAAGTGTGGGTACTGGTTTGGAGAATCAGAAGGTTTCTTCGTTTATGTATGATCTTTGTCAGCGGGTATGCATGGCTTCTTTTGGAGATCTACAATGGTGAGTAAGGTCTAGTGATTTGCAGGTAGCAGCAGAGAGCAGGAGATCTACTTGGAGTATGGTTGTGTACTTGGTGTACTGGCAGCGTTGTTACCGACTGGTTGGAGAGGTGAACAATAACTCCATATTTGAGTTAATTGTTGGGACCGAGAGAGAGAGGGAAGAAGGTCTTGAGGTGTGGCGAGCCTTTGAGGTGGAAGAAGAAGTGGCATCTTCTTTATTGTATTTTCTTCTAAGTATTTAATACAATTGTGTATTGTCTCTCATTTCCTGTGTTGTTTCATATTTCTAGTTACTTATTGATTCTGGTATAATTCCGTGTTTAGTTGCTAATACAAGAAGTAATCATAT
This sequence comes from Torreya grandis, assembly GCA_037957365.1. Classification (NCBI taxonomy): domain Eukaryota; kingdom Viridiplantae; phylum Streptophyta; class Pinopsida; order Cupressales; family Taxaceae; genus Torreya; species Torreya grandis. Next base: position 603,578 of record JARHVA010003551.1, read on the forward strand.
GTGCTCTAATTGAGGAGCAAGATCCTGACAAGTTGGTATCAGAGCATGTTTGTTATTCTAGGGGTACCTGTCAACTAGTATCAGAGCATTTGACAGGACCAAAGTTTCCCAAATTTCTGACACAACTTGTCAGATTTAAGAGCACACATGATTACCAATGTATAAGCAACTTAAACATGCGGAAATACCCAGAAGAACAAATAACTATCAATGAGAAACAACACAGAATATGAGAGGCAACACACAATTGTATTCAACTCATTACAAAGAAAATTACAATAAAGAGATCACACTCTTCTTCCACCTCTGTGAGGCTTCCTCCTCAAGGGCTCCTAGTAATCTTTCCACTTGAGTAATCTTCTCTCATAGGTCACAACTAACAACTAACACAAGTTGTTGTTCACCTCACTGTACACCTATAAAATCAAGTACGAACCGGTACTCCAAGTAGATCTAATCATGATCCTGGTCTTGATGTATTGCTGTCACCTTGGATCTTGCTGGAGGGGGGTGTGGAAATCCAAGAACAAACACACTATTCTGATTCCACCTGTTAGGATCTTGCTCCTCAGAAAGAGCACAGTATGATTACCAAATATAAGCAATTAAATATGCGAAAATAACCAGAAACACAAGTAACTAGAATTCACCAATAGCACAGAATATGAGAGACAATACACTATCTTGTATTAACACTTTACAGAAAAGAATACAATAAAGAGCCGCCACACTCTTCCACCTTATAAAGGTTTGCCACACCTCAAGTGTACAGTAATTCTTCTCACACACACTCTCCTACACAAAAAACGGTCTCAACAACCAACTCACACACAGAATTGGTGTTCACCTCACCAACCAGTCAGTAATAACCCTGTCGGTACACCAAGCACTCTATAGCACTTCAAGTTGATCTCCCATGAACCTGCAACCTGCAATTCAACAGACCAAATTTACATGTAGATCTCCTATGAGCTTGCAACAACCTGCAACTCAATGATCTTACAACTAGAAGGAACTCTTCCTTTCTATCTCATACATAAACAATACATGCCAGTGGGTCTATAAATAGATCCCTAACTTAAACAATAACTTAGATTCTTAATTTAGACAATTATCCTCGCAACCCAAGACTCTAACTGGTCTTAACATGCAAACTCTTCGTTCACTTAACTAACTATCCGTGCAATGAGTAGTTCTGAAACACACAGGCGACCGACGTCGGTCCCTACTTGCCTGGTTCTGCCAACGTTGGCCGACTCCCTGCCGTCGTCAGTGGCCTTCTGCACTGGTCTCGATCGATGTCGATCCTGCTGCTGACGCCGGTGCTCCTGGATCTCAGCAACCTTTATTCCTTCAGTTTGCAAAGGGTTGAAGCTTTTAGCTCCATAACCTAACACTTGCTCCCCCGCCGATCTTTGTTTGACCCTCGCATTCACACATCCTAGCAGACCAACCCTGATCTTACTTATCACATGTAGATCTCCTCCATGATCCTGCAACAACCTACATATCAAACTTGATCTTACATACATGGGGAATCCTACTTGATTCCACCATGGGAAGAACTCTCCAAGCTCCACACTTGGGTTCTACAAGTTCAACACTTAACAATACAGCCCATGAGTCTATTATATAGATCTCATACATACAATTAATTTAGACGGGCGGCTCAAAGACTCGAACTGGTCTTCATCATGCAAACAACGCATTCACTTAACTGACTGTTCGTCAATAGCAGTTCTGACCGCCACAGGTGACCGACGTTGGTCCCTACCTGACTGGAGGTGACCGACGCCGGTCGATCTCCTGTCGATGTCGGTTTCCCTTGCACTGTCCCATGACCGATGTTGGTTGTGGCCTGTCGACGCCGGCAACTGTCATGCTCTGAAAACCTCCCTGTTTGCCTTAGGTGAAGCTTTTAGCTCCACACCCTAACAACATCTCTAAAGCTTTGCATGAAGATTCAAGATGTTTTGAGGTGTTATATGGGGTCCTAAAAATCCATTTTGTGGCATTAAATTGAAATTTGGATGTGAAATCTCTATGAATAATGGCTAAGAGGGTAAAACAAAGCTAAACTCTTATTAAACCCTTGGAAGGACCCGCTTGGGAAAACAGGGAAAGAGATGCATTTAAATGGACCCAAATGTCTTAGGAAATTCTTTGAGATTATAGAGGACTCTCCATAGATCATTCCCATCCACATGAGTGGAACCTTAAATGTATGAATAGGGTACAAAATTGTTCTTTTTGACTATTTTATATATTGTGCAAGTTCTAAGAGGTTTCAAGAGATGAAATAAACTTTGGGAGGAATATAGAGACATAAGCTAACTCCCCATGTCCATTTCATGTTTCATAAAAAATCCTACGTATTCTTACTGGCTACTTCATCTCAGCCAATCAAAATTGGCATAGTGAACAAGGATGGTGAGAAGTGTGAAAACTTCAAATGGAAGTCTTTTTAAGGTGTAGCTGATGACTCTAATCCCATGGAGGGTCTTTAAAAGTGTCATTCTCTCTCTTGTATGGATTTTCATGAAAAACTAAAGCCATTTTGGAAGCTAAGTGTGCAAAGTGTGTGAAAGAGGAGTTTTCTTTGATTGCAGGCAATGATGGCTCACTTCTAGGATATTCTAAATGATTAGGAATGCATCTAATGTATGGATAAGCATGTCTACAACCCTTCTCATTCCAATAATTATAATTGTCCCTAGTCAGTTTTGGTACATTCAAACATGGCTAAATCATGAAGGCAATTTTCTGAGCTAGCAAAGGGAATTTCATGCCACATTTCAAAATTTTCATGCCTTGGATTGACATTTTTGCTTCCTAAATTTGCATGATCAGTTTCACATCCTTTTCTCATGCACATGTAACTCATTTTATCAGCTTGATAAGTGTCCTTGTGACCTTTGGACTTCTTTCTTCTCCTCTCTCTCTCAAGTTCTATAAGAACTAGCCATTTTCACCTTTGTAAGGATTCTCCACCTAAGTATGGAAAATCCCTTATCATTTGCATACCATAGATCAATAAAGACAATTGATTTTACCTTTTATATGATTATTCATAGTGTGTTCACTTGAATGATTGATCTTGCTTAGTGATGACTATGGTTTCCTTAACTTGTTGTCTTATTCTCTCACCTATTTGTAGCTTCTTCTTACGGGTCATGTGATGCAAGGGCATCTTGAAATGCCAATACAAGGTCTAAAATGTGTCTTAAGAATGTTCAAATTTGAATTTGAATTCAAATGGGCTTTCCCTCCAAAAAGAGAATTTCAAATTTGCATGATGTATTTGTGGTCTAGGGAAGATATGAAGATGTGTAATGGATGAAAAATTGTTGTAAATGACATTTCATGAAATTGAAATGGTCCTAAAATGGATATAAGTACATTTTTCATGTATGAGTTATGAGGTGGCAGTTTTTTCTTCACCACTCTACATTGGGATAAAGGTTACTTGTAGAATCTTGATCAAGAATTAGTTAATAGTCTTGTCTTTAAGCATTTTGGTCTATATAGAAGTTGTATAAGGTGTGAGAGTAAGTTTTGGAGAGGTATTAACCTCTCATTCCATTTGAATAAGATAGGGAATGAATGTAAAAACCACAAAAGTTGATGAAAATTCTATGTTTTTGATATTACATGTCTAAGAAATAAGATTCCGAGGTGTATTTGAACTCTCCTATGGTAAGTACTTTGTTAATATGGTTAATTTTAGTTGTGATTTTGGTTTATTCACTAAATTTGTTCTTGAATGTTTTTTATGAGTGGTAGACAGTTCCATTTGTGGAGGTAGCCAGCCCTTATGACAGGGTGCATGCAAATATAATATTAAGTAAACACTTTGGTGTAACATTGATCCTATTGGTATTTGAATTATGTGGAGAGAGAAAACATGAGAATAAGGATAATGAACTTGAGTCCATATATATATATGGGTTAAACTTGTCCCATTGAAGTGAAACCCTATCCATTATTGATCTTCTATCCATAAAACAAGATTATGGGGATTGGGAATGTTTGACCTTGGTTATTGTTTTGATTCACATGTAAGAAGGAAGGGTTTAAAATGTCCATAGCGGGTGGAAAGGACCTATTTATAATTTTGGAAGACTTTTGGTGTAGGAAAGATAGTAAAACAACCAAAAACTCTATGTGTAGCTTGTTTTATTAACAAAATACAGTCAAAGAAGATAGGTTTCTATGCATTGTGCTTTCGTGATGAAGAAATGTGGTTTTGATCCCAACATGAGTGAGATAAGGTTGAAAAAGTTTTGAGGGTATAGGAAACCTTTGTATGAATTCTAAATTCCTTAGGAGTTGAGATCAACAAAAACTAGAGTGAAACCCTGATCTTACCTGTGGACTATCATACAACACAGTCAGCCTAACTGAGATCTTGAGTTTGTGAATGTAATGTAGCTTATGGTGACTTTCTCATCAAATGAGAAAGGTGTTCTATTATCAGGCATACCCTATGAAATAATTATTTTGATTTGAAATTATTTTTGGACCAAGTTATTGAATTTTGATCACCCTCGGTCTGTAACAGGGTTTGGAAAGCCCTCAACTAGGGTTTTGCACTTTTTGAGAAAAGTAACCCTAATAAAATGACCAAAACTTGTAAAATTTCATATAATACTATTTACTAACTGATGAAGGTGGTTTCATATTGATAAGGTATAAAAAAGTACAAAAATAGGGTTGTATACTAACACTAGGGCTAGAGAAGGGCTAAAGGAGTGAGGGTATTCTATAAAAAGAGGATTTGTCCAAAGAAGAGGGTCAAAAAATGATTGATTCAACTAAAATATCCTAATGGGTATCTGTAAAGGTAAATATATTATATAGAAGGTTCATACATGTTTCAGGATAAGGAGGATTATGCAAGTGGAGAATTAGTTGGTGAGATGCCTAAAGAAGGAGTAGAGTTATGTCAAAGGGTTAATGTGGGAGTTGTATGACCCAAATGGGTCCTTGAATATGTAATTATTTTTTGGTAAAGGTTTATTAGATGCTCCCAACAAGGAGATTTATATATAAACAAGGCTAGTTGGAGACAAAGGCTAGGAATATGCTTGTGTGAAGGAGATGAGCAGATAGTTTGAATTTGGTTGTATAAACTGGTTTACAAAGGATGCTCTAATAAGTTAAAAGGGTCTGATGAGATTGAGACCATCATTTTTTTTATTTCCCATGCAAGGGAAATTTGATATTGTTGACTTGAGTGAAAGACATGAAAGTGTAAGTGTATATGCATAGAGAATGTTTCAGTGTATTTGAAAGATATTGAATGCTTTGTTGATTGTATAAAGTTTATATGGAAACTAAATAAGCATGATTCTATGAATCCTTGTATGGAACAATATAGCTACTGTAGCATGATTGACATGAAAGATTTAATTGAAGGAAAAGGCAGAGTTTGGGAAAGAAGTTAAAATTGCTCTACATCATTTGGTATTAGAGCATCAAGATACCTTGGGTATAGGTACAATAAGGAATAGATATTGATGATTATATGGTTTATGATGCATGTTGAATATAGTTGTAGGTAAGCAAGCAAGAAGTCTTGTTGGAGGACAAAGTAAGACAACAGGAAGAAGAGGTATGATTTATGTTGTGATTGATTTATTGATTTGAAATGTAAGACTGATTGAAAATAGTAAGTGTTGTGGTAGCAGCCCCAAATCAAAAAAAAGTATTAACAAGCTCATAAAAAGAGATTGAGAAGAGAAGATAGTCTAAGTGAAGGACAAAAGAGGTACAAGGCCCAAGTGTGGTCAGAAATAGAAGGTTCCAAGTGTGAACCAAAAGGGAATGGTCCAAGTGAGACCAAGACAAGGAGAAGGATGTGCCCAAGTGAGGTACTCAAATTGAGGATGAGAGAAGAGGTAGCAAAGAAAGAGAAAGATAGGGTGAAGCACGAAAGCCACAAGGAAAATATGGTGCATGAAGACATGAAAAAAAAGACTGAGATGGATAGAGAGATGGAAGAGTTAAGGCAGTAAATAGAGGAGATGTTGATCAAGATAGAGCAGATGAAAGAGTTTGTGAACCCACATTTTGGATGGGTTGTGAAAAGAAAACCAATCAAATGGCAAATCAAGTAAATAGTGGAAAGGTGGAGAAGACAAAAGATGAAGGACAAAGAGGCAATCAATCCTCATGACTTGAAATCTAATATTTCTTTGGTGTGTGTGAATGCAGGTTTGAGAAATGAAGAGAAGGAAGAGATAGTTGAGCCCATTCATAGGCTCAAAGAACAAAATGAAGAGGCATATGACCAAGTGGTGATCAAAAGAAGTCAAGATGAAGAACAGATTCCATGTGGAGTCATGTTGATGGAACAAGAACAAATAGGTCAGCCATGTTGGAGGCAATATATCATAAATAAGGAAGAGATCTTCACTCAAGAGGATGCAAGAGAAGCGAAAGGAGCAATTGGACAATGACATAAGGGAAGGTATGAGGTATATTCAAGCTTGTATGAGTCTTTAAAGCAAGAGTGTGGATTTTATCCTCATCAAATGTATAGGGAAATGGTAAAGGAGGTTACCAAGGAAAGCATAGACGTGTGGAATGCAATAGTACTATCCAAGATCAAGGCATTGTTGAAGTTAAGGAGGAGTCCAGCATACGAAGGTAATCCCCAAGATGAATTTGTAGCTATTGAGATTAAGGTATAGGTGGAAGATGAAGGAGAAGTCATGCAAGGAGACAATCAAGATGCATTAATAGTTTATGCAAAGAGGAAGAGTGAATTATGCAAAACACATGAAGGTGCTTGGAAGTAAAGGAAACAAGCAAGTAAAGAGGGAATATGGAGAATGCCTCAAGGGAATAAGAAAGAATATGTTTTCTTTAATGAGTTGTATTTTTCAGGTGTAGCATGGAGGAAGATGACATGAGGTAAGACAAAGTACAAGTGTGGCAATCAAGAGCACACACACTTATATGAGTGTTTGAAGGAAGAAGAAGAACATGGATGGAAAGATTTTTCTCCCCATGGGAGTATGATGTTGGGGCATCTTGAAATTCCAATATAAGGTCTAAAATGTGTCTTAATATATTTTCAAATTTGAATTTGAGTTCAAATGAATTTTCCCTCCAAAAAGAGAATTTCAAATTTGCATGATGTATTTGTGGTGTAGGGGAGATATGAAGATGTGTAATGGATGAAAAAATGTTGTAAATGATGTTTCATGATCTCATGATGGTCCTAAAATGGATATAAATACATTTTTCATGTATGAGTCATGAGGTGGCAGTTTTTTATCCACCACTCTACGTTAGGATAGAGGTTACTTGTAGAATCTTGATCAAGAATTAGTTAGCAATCTTGTATTTAGGAGTTTTGGTATATATGGAAGTTGTATTAGGTGTGAGAGTAAGTTTTGGAGAGTTATTAACATCTCATTACATTTGAAGAAGATAAGAAATGAATGTAAAAACCAAGAAAATTGATGAAATATGGATTGTTGATGAAAATTATGTGTTTTTGATCTTGCATGTCTAAGAAATAAGATTCTGAGGTGTATTTGAACTCTCATGTGGTAAGTACTTTATTAATATGGTTGATTTGAGATGTGATTTTGGTTTATTCACTAAATTGGTTCATGAATATTTGTGATAAGTGGTATATAGTTCCATTTGTGGAGGTAACCAGGCCTGATGATAGGGTGTATGCAAATACAATATTAAGTGAACACTTTGGTGTAGCATTGATCCTATTGGTATTGAATTATGTGGAAAGAGAGAAAACATAATAATAAGGATAATGAACTTGAGTCCACACACACACACACACACACACACACACACACACACATATGTGTGTGTGTGTGTGTGTGTGTGTGTAGATATATATACATGTGTATGTGTGTGTGTGTGTGTGTGTGTGTGTGTATATATACACACACACACACACACACATATATACACACACACACACACACACACACACACACACACATATATACATATAGACACACACACACACACACACATATGGTTTGAACTTGTCCCATTGAAGTGAAACCCTATCCATTGTTGATCCTTTGTCCAAAAGACAGGGTTATGGGGACTGGGAATGTTTGACCTTGGTTATTATTTTGATTCACATGTGAGAGGGGAGGGTTTATAACATCCATAGAATCTGGAAAGGACCTATTTGCAAGATTGGAATATTTTTGGTCTAGGAAATATAGTAAAACAACCAAAAACTCTACCTGTACCCTATTTTGTTAACAAAATACAGTCAAAGAAGACAAGTTTTTGTGCATTATGTTTTCTTGATGTAGAAATGTGGTTTCGATCCTAATATGAGTGAGAGAAGGTCAAAAATGTTTTGATGCTATAGGAAACCTTTATATTAATTCTAAATTCCTTAGGATTTTAGAGCAGCAAAAACTAGAGTGAAACCCTAATCTTACCTGTGAACTATCATACAACACAGTTAGCCCTGACTGAGATCTTGAGTTTGTGAATGTATTGTAGCTTATGGTGACTTGCTCATCAAATGGGAAAGGTTTTTTATCATTAGTAATACCCTATGAAATAATTATTTTGATTTTAAATTGTTTTTGGACCAAGATATTGAATTTTTATCACCCCTGGCCTGTAACAGGGTTTGGAAAGCCCTCAACTAGGGTTTTGCACTTTTTGAGAAAAGTAATAGGAAAATGACCAAAACTTGGAATCTTGCATAAAATATTTTCTAAAAATTGATTGAGTTGGTTTTAGAGTGTTAAGGTACATAAAAGTATGGAAATAGGGTTGTATGCTAGCACTAAGCCTAGAGAAGGGCTAAAGGAGTGAGGGTGTTATAGGAAAAGAGGATTTGTCCAAAGAAGAGGGTCAAAAAATGATTGATTTAGCTGAAGGAGCCAAATGGGTATCTATAAAGGTCAATATATTATATATAAATTATGTACATGTTTTAGGACAAGGAGGTTTGAACAAGTAGAGGGCTAATTGGTGAGAGGCCTAAAGAAGGAAGTACCATTTTCATTGAGAGTTGTGTTATAGGGTTAATTTGGGAGTTGTATGACCTAAATGGGTCCTTGAATATGTAATTATTTTATGTTAAAGGTTTGTTATATGCTCCCAACAAGGAGCTTTACCCATAAACAGGGTTAGTAGGAGACAAAGGTTAGGAAGATGTTTGTGTGAAGGACATGAGCAAATAGTTTGAATTTGGTTGTATAAATAAGTTTACAAAGGATTATTTAAGAAGGTAAAAATGTTTGATAATATTGAGACCATCATGTGTTTGATTTCCCATGCAAGGGCAATTTGGTATTGTTGACTTGAGTGAAAGACATGAAGGTGTAAGAGAATATATGCATAGAGAATATATCAGTGTATGTGAAAGAGATTTAATGCTTTGTTTATTGTATAAAGCTCAAATGGAAACTAAAGAAGCATGATTATATGAATCCTTGTATGAAACAATGTCGCTATTGTAGAATGATTGACATGAAAGAGTGAATAGAAGGAAAAGGTAGAGTTTGGGAAAAAAGTTGACATTGCTTTGCATCATCATGTGAAGTGTTATATGAAGTTTTAAGGTTAAGTGAGTTAGTCTAATAAAATAGTGCCATTCTAGGCCTCTTGTCTATTCCTCTTAGTCTAAACATTCATCACAACCTCATAATGAAATATTTATGTGAGAAGATTCAGATTGTAGAAGTGTATGTTCAGTTAGTCTCTTGGTCTCATGTGTGACATGCAGCTGGTTGGTAGTCATCAATCAATTTGGTGTATCACCTCCTTTAGGATAGTTTACTTTCAGTCTTCTCTCCCTTTTCCCTCACAAGCATAGGTGTAGTAGTGATCTACAAGTGGTACATCAAGGGAGCTAGCCCTATCTAGAGATTCACCTCATTCTTATGCTACCCACAACCTAGAGGTATTTCAATTGTGCCACTTAGATGAGGAGAGCTGAGACATCTCCTCAAAGGGTGCAAATCCAAGTGACAACAAGTATGAAGTTTTTACTCTTGATGTTGAGATCTTAACATAAGAATGTCCTTATGATGCCAATTCATAGCGTAATTCCTCCATAAGTAGCAGAGATAAAGAAATTAAACATATTGGGAGAATATACAGATATATTGCAGTCACTTAAAGAAGCACCTACATAGTGTACAATAAAAAATACTATTGATTCGATCCTAGGACTATCTTGACATAATGTATCTTTGTACAATAGATCATTTCTGGAGAATGGAAATATCAAGTGACAGGGTTATGAGCTAGTGTATAAATGACACAACAAGCCTAACTCATCCCCTTGTACTAGGCCAATTGTGATTATGCCAAAGAAGGATGACATATGAAGATTGTGCATCAATTACAAGATCATAGTGAAGAACCACTATCTTCTTCCAAGGATCGAGGACTTGTTGGACTAACTTCATGTGTCAAATTCATCACCAGAATCAATCTTCAGTCTATGCACCATCAATATTGTTCTTGAACTTATAGACATATAGAAACAAACTTCAAAGTAAAATAAGGTGTGTTTGAGTGGTTGGTTATGCCTTTTAGCTTAAATAATGCAACTATGACATTCATGAAAATGATGAATGACATCCTCATGGTCATGGTCATCACTATTTCATTTGTAGTACTCTAACTTGATGACATCATCATCTTTAGAAAAACATGGGATGAACATCTGCACTATATTAAATAAGTGTTTCACACTTTGTAGTATTACAAGATGTATGGTAACATAGATAAATGTTCATTTATTGTGTTCTTATATAGTATTTATGATGCATACTAGACACATAATGTGCACATGTGATAAGACCAAAATTTAAGTCATCCAAGAATACAAACACCAAACAATCTCAGAGTTTTGTAGCTTCTTGGAATTAGAAAATTTATGTAGAGATTTATACTTGGTTTTTCTCATGTGACTTGGCATGTAAACCAAGTTAACAAAGGTTGCATATAAATTAATTTTCATCTATTGATCCATATAATAAAAATAATTTGAAGAATCAAAATGCAAAATATACTACCTGCCAATACTTACATCACGTAATCTTCGGGAACTATTTGAGATAGAGACTAATGCAACTTACTATGAACTTAAACCAAACCTCATTAAACATGGTCATCTAGTTTCTTTCCAGTGAAACATTCACTGCGCTAGTATGGAACTACCCAAATAAATTTATAATATTGTTTAGGCATGTAAGCATTGAAAAATTTATATATTGAGAAAGAAGACTATGATCCATATAGATCAGAAGATGTTTCAGCTTTTGTAGACTCAAAATAAGTTATAAATAAAGTGACATTAAAAATGATTTTATTATATTGAATAGTTTCATTTGAAATATAAGCATAAGAAGAGAAGTGCTAATCTAGTAGTATAATGTCTAAGCAAGCCTCTAGCTCAATATATTATTAGTCTACTTGATGCATGTGGAAATAAAGTAAACATTTGATCATAATTGCATCCATCTAATGCAAACTTAAAAAATATCTATTAGAAGCTGCTTTCCACAATTTCAATCCCTAATTTCTACTTGAAATATTGACTCCTATATCATCTTGGGAACTTGTGTGTCTTACATGAGGCAGAAAGGCATAAACTTATATATAGGAAGCTCATTTCGATAAGGTTGTAGGAAATTTCAGAGTTGAAAATTCCCTTATAATGTTACAAAAATACTTCTTTTGGCCACACCTTGGTCAAATATTTTTAAATACATTAGGTATTGTATTGTATATGCAATTTCCAAATAAATTAGTAAGAAACAAGGTATGTATACGATTGCATCGGTTTTAACGAGACCATGGGAATCAATTTCCATGGACTTTCTATCATGTTACCCTAGTAGTAAGTATGGTAATGATTGTGTTCATGTAGTAGTTGATATATTCTTAAAGATGAAAATTCTTATACCTTGAATAAATTAATCTTAGCTCTAGGAACAAATCCACTGTGTTTTTAGTAGGTTTTGATCGACTGTGAAATCACATAAACTAACATTTTTGATAGAGATACAAGGTTCCTGAGTAATTTATGGATAGTCCTTTTTTATATGTTAGACAAAGTGATGAACAAATCTACCACATTCAATCTATAGAATAATGGAAAAATAAAATTGTAAACTAGATGTTTGTATGTATATTTACGAATGTATAATTCCAATAAGTAATGCACTTGGGATGAAATTATTCCTTTCATTTAACATAACTACAATAGATATTTGCATATCTCTATAATGCACAACCATTTTAAGGTCTACTCTAGTTTCCTAGCTCTTATATCCATTGATATAGCTTACCCTCTACCTCTATGAACAACGAAAACATCTTCAACTCAAAAAAAAGTAAAAAAAATATGTTTAGTTGATTGATCACTTTCAATAAACTTGATAACAAGTGTAGACCATTCTTTAATAATAAAATGCTAAGTAGTGCCATGATTGGCATCAAACACTACATAACTTTCAAGTTGGTGATCAAGTATGGACTCACTTGTAGAAGCAATATTAATAGAACCTTACTAAAAGTTCTTCATCCACTTTGGTGTGAATTCTACAACATTAAAAAACAAGTAGAACATAACTCTTTCAATATTAATATTACTTCTCCTATTAGGTTACATCTAATATTTAATGTATAACTCTTGCACCATTATTTTCCATATTTGTTCGACACTTTTGATGTTACATAAACACTTTTTCAAGTAGAGATTTACCTTGACTATAGTGGGCTAGTATAATTAAATCAAATAATTGATGCTAAGGTTAAGTTTCATGTCAACAAGAGATCCCTCACTTTGAGATTGTCAAATTATGTCAAATACCTTCCCTAGGATTTTCTTTATAGAAGTGTAGGTTTCCAACCTCTTCCACGAATTGAATAACAATTGCTTGTAATGGGGGTCATTTCATTTCAAGGACGGATAACTTATCTAGGATGATCTTAGTCTTTGCATCAACTTGTAACATCTCAGTGTTACTTGACAACTTCTACAACTCTACTAATAGATTTAGCATCATATTAATTACATGTGTGAAACTATAAGTCCCAACTCTTATTGTGTGATACCTATCAATCCCTATAGTGTTATTATTATATGATGTAAATTGGAAATAACAATAGTAAAATTCATCAAACTAATGATTGGTAATGAAGCATTTGTTACCCGCCGTTGTAACTATTCAACTGACACTTGATATCCCTCTATTATATATTAATAAATTCTTATATTATTTGTACCAAGTGAGTGATACAAAGATAGACTAGGAATACGTAGACATGACACACTTGATCTCTCAAATCTTGCATATAACTTCACATAATATAACTTAGCAATTAAAATTCTAATCCAGTGTCCATTTCTCCTTTTTGTTGTTTCTTTTATCCTACTAAATTTTAACATATCTTTTTTCCTATGTCATCCAATATACACTTCTATAATAACCCATTTAATTTTAATGTGAGGTTACCTATTAGGTTTCCTCCTAGGCCTAGGCCCAAGATCACAAGTGATATGCCCCACTAAAATAATATGCCCAACATGGATTAAAAAAGCAATGAATGTACTAAATATAGTAACCAAAATGTGACTAAGATGTATGATAGACATGAGGCATATATATATATATATATATATATATATATATATATATATATATATATATATATATATATATATATATATATCATGTGTGACTAAGTGGTGTAGGATCATGCACCCAATGCCAATAATAGGTAATAAACACAAGGGACACATGATATGCCCTAATTTAACCTCAAAAGAGGGATAAGTAATATGCCACAATATAACTATTTGTCCCTAGAAGAGCAAGATATAGCAATGAAGCACAAAATAGTAGTAAGTCCTAATTAATGCATGGAAGAAACCGTTATAACATAAACTCTAATTATGTTGTATTAAAAATAATAACAAACATGATGCAGATCATGGCAATATTCATATGATATTACATAGCGTAGTCAATCAATGTAATGACATACAATCATGTAACTATATACAGAAGTGAAATCATCGAACGAATCAAAATGACCAAAAGAAAACAACTAATCAATCACACAAAAGTGACACAACTTGACAAGTAGATAATCCTCTATAGACAACAAAAAAAAATACATGCAAAAAACATGTACAAGCACACACATGCAAACAATCGAGCAATCATAAGGAAAACAAAAGAACACATAATGTAACCATATAAGAATCATATGAAGTAATAAAATGTATCAATGCAATGAAGCATGAAAAATGTGAGATAAAGTATCATATGTATAAGAAACTATATAAATTTGTAAATGATAATAGGACTTGTAGGAAGTATATAATTGTAAACCCATTAAAAAATACCCCCAGAGGATACCCCGTGTGTAGGCATAATGAAGTTATGAATTAACTATAAGTCCTTTATCATATGTAACATGTATATCTTACATATAACTCAAAGAATACCATAATAATCATGTGTGTAGCATTTATATGTAAATCTATAGTAGAGTTAGATAAGTATGAGATGTAACAATGTGTAGCTATGTAACCAACAAAGATAAGGGAAAAGTTTTTTTTTTTAAATCATTTTTTGAGTTTTATCATTTTTATAAGAATGTAACAAATGTGAACACCAAATGAACCAATAAACAAGTAAAGAGGTGGCAAATATAGGTCAAACAACAATCTAAGAGGCAAAAGAAAGAAGGACATAAGCCAATGGGAAAAAATGAGAAGAAGCAAGAAGATGATTATCCCTACTAATATATAAATTCCCTAAGAATTCAATGTGAAAAGAGGTAAACTACCTTAATATAAATGTGTGTTGTCATCAATGGTAATTCCATGTAGGCTTTTGGATTGGAAAAACCAATCAAATCCAAGGGAAAAGGAAATAATGCAATCAATATAAACCAAAGGTTTTAAGAATGACATAGCAAACTAGAATCTTTCAAGAAGAAGCTAACATAAAAATTCAAGAAATAACATAGATTTCAAAGCAAGAAGAAAATGAATAAAAAAGAAACTCCAGAGAGGAAAGAAATGAAAATATAAAAGGAAAAATAATAAACCCAAAGGTCATACATGACACTAAAGAAGAAAGATCTAGAGAAATAAAATAAATCAAGGAAAGAATTAAAAATAAGATATGTATAGTAGATTTTTCCATTAAAGTGCATAAAATTGGGTAGCAGTGCTAACTTATAATCCAAAATAAATGTTCATCATATGCATAATAGATTGCCGATTCACGATCAAGATTTGAGGATCTCCTAAACCATCCACCTAAGGAGTCAGATGTGTTACTTGCAGTATCTGGAATGTAATAAAGAGTTGTATGATAACTTGAATCATCGTCAGTAATAATGTAATCATGTGAAAACACCCAATTTTGGTACAAGGCATATATTTATATATTTCAAGTGAATTTTTATACATACTGATCATCGGTTTGGATTTTGTACTTATTGGTACAATTTTGTGTGCTTTCCCTCTTTGTTCCTCTGTTTACTTTCTATGTGTGTTGTTTTTGTCTATGGGATCCCCTTTTCTCTCTTTCTATGTTTATTTTATGTAATAATTATATCTAGGACACAATTGATGCTTCAACAATTATGTCACATACATAATTTACATGCCACTGATAGTGTCCTTTTTCTTTTTGTGGGCCCTATACCCCTTCCCTTACATTCCTCTTGTGTGGGAAAGTTTTTTCAGCTTCATTTTATTTTATTTTATTGGCTTGCATGCTAATAATTTGAATTTGATAATCTTATATATACAAATCCTTTTAGAGGGATTTTAAGAAATATCAAGGATAAATCAATATGAATTCAATCTTAAGCACATTACCAATTATTATTTCTACTTTTAAGGACTATTTAAAAATGTTTAGCTACATCTTGTATCAAAAGAAGGATAGGTGAATATTCATGTAGTTGCACTTCATTTCCTAAGGAGAGAAGGTGAAGCCCTATCTCTCATTTGGGTTAAGATTACACTCACATGCATGAGAACTATGTTGGATATGATTCCATGCATGTAATATTATAGCTAAAACTCTTAGAAGGTTTCTTGAGCTAGCTAACCTTACACCATTACTCTTTATCTTGTAAATATTCTGTGGAAAAATAGTTTAATAAGCTAAGAGAATAAAGAAATTTCAATTACCAAATTTTTTGTGTATAAGTACAAAATAGTTTAATATTAGTTTGTGCATTAGATTAGGTAGTTATAGATATGAAAAAATTGAAGGGATAAAATTTATAACATGTGCAAACTCATCAACATATTGGTTTCGTATAGTACACAACTGACACAACACCTATTCTATCCCAGATATAATTGACAATCAAATTTATAGTGAAATAAATTAATCACTTTAAAAAACCCTATTTTAGTCTCATAAATCTAGTACAATCAGTAGACATGTCAAATTTTACAATTTTATCTCTCTTCTCATTGTTCTTACTTGTTTGATCATCTAATCATTATATTTGTCCATGTTTTAGGTCCTAGCGTATATTTGATTACTATTTTTGATTATATTATTATAGACCTTCGTTATGGATTAAGTTTAGATCATTTTTTGTATATTAATTACCATATTGTAAATTTTATTTGATACATGATTATCATGTCAATGCACTATAATATTCAATTTATCCTCTTGAAAAGAATCACTTTGTTTGGACCATATACTAGAAACGTTACTAGGTGCTTTAGCATGAACACACACAAGACGTTATGATAATATTACTTTAAAATGTGGATGATTAGGTATTTTAACTATAGATGCCTTCACTTGAGGTTGTATGATTTGATGTATAGGAAACACTTGGGGTAGTAAATCATGTTGAATTTGGATCTAGGAGACTTATTAGTTGTGCCTCAAATAATAATCATTTTTTTATTGTGCACAAACTATTGACATTAGTGTAATGTGGATGAGATAGCTCTCATTTGATTAAGCCAAGGGATTATGAGTAGTAAATCATATGTTTCGTAATAAAAAAATACATGAAACCAAAGTAAAATGGTCATAAGACCTAAAATGATAGGTAGTGTGATACCATCAAGAGGTGTCCATGTAAGACCATGATAACCTTTAAAAACCATGGTTGTATTGATTAATTCATTTTGAGTGTATCTTCTACTAGCAAAAAATGATATTGTGAATATGTTTAAACATGAACCATTATCAACCATAATGTTGTTTGTAATCTTAGAATGTGAATCAATATGAGATTGTATGAATAATGGGCCATTGTTTGAATCATTTGTTTAAATTTCATGGTCATAGAATGTAATAAAAGGAACATTTTCATGACCACACTTATGAAACCATTTATGATATGTGCATTTGAAATCGACGATTGGTGTTTAGGTGGTATCATGTGAACATTATCTTTATTTTTAGTGTAATGATTCAAAAGTGGATTTGTAACAAAATTTGATAGAAATACTTTGTAACTCACTATTAAGTAATTGGTGAGGCATCTTTGTAATTATCATAGTTGTTGATGGAAAATTAAGCTAATAAAATATCAACCAAAGTATTGAAACAACAAACAAAACTTGATGGTAAGGTGTAAAACTAATCTAAAGCATAGTCCTAGATACTTCTAGGAAAGAATTAGACAAAAATAGATTATTTACACATAGTCATAACATGAAGCATAAAAATCTCTAACATGATGTACAAGATCACCCTTTCCATTGAATAATTATAACTTAGGTACAATTAAATCATTAGGAAAATGATAGATACGGACGCCACAAGAGATTGAGTTATGTAATTCTCTTGAGAAGTTTGTTGAATTTGCACTTAAATACTTTGAGTAGTTTGTTGAAGTAATACATCATGAGAATGAGGAGCCAAAGTATAATTTTCATGTGTAGGAATAGGTCCTTTATTGTTTTGACCATGACCAGAAGATTGAGATTGAAAAGCAAGTTGAGAAAGTTAAAAAATAATAGGAGATAAAAAAAGGCATTAAGCAACAAGAATATACATAGTAACCTCAGTAGAAGTAGTATGTGGAGGCATAAAAGAAAGAGAAATATTAACACTAAAATAATGACATGTTATATAAATATAAGTTCTAATAGTTGGAATAGAAGCATTCAAAGATTCATTGGCCCCATGTACTTCCTAACATATAGATTCTTGAGCTAAATTCTTATTTTTTACTTATTGAAAACAAGCAATATGTCTTTCAATTGGTAAAGGAATTTCTTCATCGTTTGTCTAAAGTGAGCAATTATTAAGACTCTTTCTAGATCTACTTCATCATTATCTATGTCATGAGATCCACTTGCATCATTATCATTCATATCATCAAGTTATATATAATAACGTCATTTTAAACATATGCACCATTTGCATTATCATCATCAATATAAGGAGCACGACTATCATGAATCTATTCTCCATTTTGTTTTTCAAACAAGCACAAGTATCAATTAAAGTAATTTGAACCAAATCAATATGTATACTAATGAATCTATTACTTCACCTTATAAGTGTTATAGATCTAAATTTATTGTTTGGCATAAGATAGAAGCATAAAAAAACATGTAAGAAGCTACAGCTAATGATAATTTAATAATAAAACAAAACCCTTAAGAAATTAGATCTAAAACAACCACCATAATGAACCCTAGAGGGAAAAAGAACATGAAACACTAAGGCTAGATATTCAAAAAGGAAGGGTCCATTATATTGTTTGCATAAAAGGGCACACAAGCATACAAAACATAGTAAATATAATAACTAAAGATATATCCTAGTGCAGGATGAGGGGAACAATACTTTTAATTTGATAAATTGAAATGGAAAAATAGATAGAGAGATGTACTTGATTTATGATTTAGTTAAGTGTTAGCAATGATTGAGAATGCATGAAACAAGTTTTAGAACAGTGCAAAATAGAAATTAAAAAGATGGTAGTTATTTGTGATGACAACTAGTTTCAGATTGTTCCTAAAAGGGTAATGACTAGATACACAATTAAAAGTGACATGGTCTACTAAAAGTGGTTAAACATATTCGAAAATGGCTATGTAGACCCTAGGGTCTAAAATATTTTAGAACCCTCCATTAGTACTAGTAGATGCTTAGAATCCCTTATCTGATAAGAAAAATTGCATGCACAAATGTTAGAATGTATTCTCTCTTGGTGTAAACATAATTCAGCCTCAACACCTAGCAACACATCTAAGAAAAAATAAATTGCAAAGTAAATTGGTCCAGT
This sequence comes from Torreya grandis, assembly GCA_037957365.1. NCBI lineage: Eukaryota > Viridiplantae > Streptophyta > Pinopsida > Cupressales > Taxaceae > Torreya > Torreya grandis. Next base: position 622,859 of record JARHVA010003551.1, read on the forward strand.
TCCCCTTGAAAGTTATAACTACATATCACTTTGAGAATCAAGGAGACTCCACCTCCTCTCCTTATGGTAATGAATAATTTTATATGTCCCTTAATTTTAATCCGTATTTCGATAAAAGTATGTGGTCACAAGTCTTTCGTAGATAGAGAATGAACTAACAATAAACTATGTGCACTCCTTGATGAGTGTGTAATAGATAGACTCATCGTGTGGCTTGATAACTTGATTTGGAGATGATACATGACTTATAATACATGTGTATATATAGGCATCTTGGAATTCAAATTACAACACATTTGCATCCAACAATGGAAAGGCATAAAAGCTAAAAATCAAGGAACATAAAACATGGCATGGTGGAACAAATGACCCATATACAACATGACCATTACTTCAAAAGATGTCACTCTACTTTTAAAGTTCTCTGAAAACTATCAAGGTAGAAATCCTACAAAATAAAGGCCCAAAGGAACTGCATCATAATTAGTGTATCCCTAGGCAGACAAAAGATAGATATGGATGTGCCTATTAGCAAATGCAGATGATGTAAGACTATGAAGAGTTCAATGTGAAGGGAAAGTGTAGCAACAAGTGCTTTGATTAAGAAAATGAATTAAATATGTACCAAAGCATGACAAAACCATTGTAATTACATGGTGTGTACCAAAATTTGATGTCTATAATTGTAAACTTAAAAATCATTGGTTGTGAAAGTGATCACATTGACTTGGGATTGAATATTTTTTAGTGTTGAGCATAGTTTAAAAAATCAATCTCAGCAGTCCAAAATTTTGATTCATACTCATGGACTTGGGAGTTTTTCGACAATTACTCGAGAACTTTATCACTATTTTAAAAAATATTAAAGTCATTAAAAAAAATTTAACATTATATAAAAACATGTTGAATGACATGATTAATGAATGTAGATAATGCATAAGTATATTTTCTATTAATTTTTTATGAAAAAGTACAAAGTACAATGTTACACATTGTAATTATTATAGAGTCATATGAAATATTAAATATACATATTCTATTCATCTCTAGAGCCTAATATAAGTCTGATGTGACTGCTTCATGGAAGTGAAGTGGACTCTGATGCAATTGTTGTGTTACTATGTATACCCTTGGGCCTTATTAATCATTGTATCAGTATGTATTCCTGTACGCAGGGTTGAACAATGAAAGCCCTAGGATTGTGTACTTGTACTACTATCAATCACTCTAATATAGATTTTAAAATTGTGGAAAAACCTTAGCTCTATTACTTGTGCATTGTATTCACAAATCATAGAGGAAAAACACATAAATAAAAATAAAACCGATTTTTTTCATTATGTGCTTTTATTTTCTACTTGGTTGAGTCACAATGATTTAATCATCGATTTTTTAGAGTAATAATAATTATTACTTGACAAAAATCATCAATAAATTACCGAAACTCTACTTGTAATATTGAAAGAGATTAATCATTTAACTAACAACTCGCAAATTATTTATATATATATATAAATAAAGAAAGAAATATATCTATATATTAATAAAATATATAATATACAAATAATTCACAAAAAATAAAAGATATGAAAATACACCTTGAATCAAACTAAACCAAACCTAAGAACAAGCAACAAAAACAGTACATTTCTAACCATTTTTGAATCTATAATCTTGAGTATGGTTTATATATATAAATAAATAAAACACTAAAGGGAAAAAAATAAAATAAAAAATAAGCCTCAAGATTAGGTTTATTGTCTATAAAGCCAATGAGGCTTAAAACATTAAATGAAAATGTAAAAATGTCATAAATTGTGGCATATGTTAGTTGTAAATTGCAATATATAATTTAAACATCGCTAATGCACATTTGATGTCATGAAAGGCTTAAAGGGGAAGAATAAATTATAATACAAGTAAAGAATAAAAATTGTTAGTTATGAATTTTTAAAACTAAAGAATTTTTTTTGAAATATTGGAAAATTAATATTTCTGATTTTTTAAATTTTATGCCATACATATTATTAAAAAATTAATAGTATTTAATTAAAAAATTATTTAAAAAAATAAAATATATTTAATTAAATACAAATTTTTATATAATTAAAAAAATAAGAGCAGTAATGTAAAATTTCAACCCTGCCACTTCCCATCTTTTAAAAACATTTTTTTAAACCATCGCTATTCCTTGTTTTGAAATATAAATATTTTTTAAACACTTGTGAAACTTAAAAAGTTGCTTCAGACTGCTCTGATCAAAATTCGTTCCCAACATGAACCCTTCTGTTAGTGGTACAAAATGATTATTTTTGCGGGAGACAACCCAATCGGGATCAGCACCTGTTCTCTATAGAACTCGCCTTAGAAGGGGAAATGAAAGGGGTATATTCCCATCACAATTTCGATTGCATGTTGTAAACACTTGATCGCACGATCGTGTCCCTGCCTTAATGCACACAGTTATTAGTGTAGGTATGTTTGATGGTTGAGGTTTTCTCTCTTCATTACATATAAAGAATTCTTGTACATGTAAATAAAATTGACTTGTGGACATATTGGGCAATTAAGTTGGTCTTCATTCCTGTACACGAATACATGCAATTCATTGCTATAGCGTGCAGATCACCCAATGGACGATTCGCATCAGTAGATCTCCTTTGACACTAACAGGAGTGATAATAATGTATGGAGAGAGCTATTGAGTAAACAATTGCGGAGCAACAATAGGAACAGTTGTGAGCATTCCTTACATAGGAGAGGTATTTGTTGGACTTAAAAGATTTTTTTATTTGGTAGGTTGCCATGCTACAAGTGACAACACAGTATTTATCTACAACGTAAGTCACACATACCCATAAAGGGAGAGGTGACTCTATGGATGTGCCAGCACCTTTCAGTGGGTCAACTGCATATGCCAATAACACCACCTCATCAAAGTGCCACCCACGTAGGGTTACTTCACTTGACATTTGTAGGAAGTCGTATTGCTCTTTGGCTCAATTAAACTTGGATCGGAGCAGGTATAAAATCTGAACAAATTAGTGCCCTTCAAATTCCTCTACGCTGACAATGAAAGGGTAACATATACAATATATCTTATAAAAAAAATTGCATTTTAATATTTCCATTTTATGTTTAAAAAGTGCAGGTAGAATAAATTTCTTTCAATAAAAACGCTGTGTCAAGTTTCTCATCACACATCAATTTTAATATATTAGGTAGTTTTCAAAGATGACAAAGGTGTTTTGATTGGGAATATTAAATGGATTTAGGAGGAACTTCTATTATTTTAGGTGAAAAATAAAAACAAAAATTAAAAAACGAAAAATATTTAAGAGTTTTCATGTTTTCATAGTCTATAAGAGTGAGAAACTGATTTTTGAGATTTTAACTATGTATTTGATGATGAATTACGGATGGTGATTCAAAATATATTGATTAAAAATTATGCAGAGTTAGAATCCCAAAAATCAGTGTTTCATTAAAAAATCATATTTTATAAAATATATTCAAAATAAAAAATTGGCATGAATTACACATTTCACTAGGTCCTATACACCAATTTGGTCTAAATAAAATTAATAGTTCTCACCATCGTCATTATGTACCTCACCATCGAATTTCAATTGAATTTTCACTAAAGGCTAGAAACATCAACTTAATATTATTGAAATTTAAGAGTGTCAAATAATTATTGAACGAGTCAATTGGTGTAGTTCATATTAAGGGGTCCTAATAAAGGGATGCCCTTGGTCGTATAGTAGTGTCACATAGTAAAAAAGGGCATACTTCTTTCTTTATTAAATGAAATGGGATTTAACAACATCTCTCTCTCTCTCTCTCTCTCTCTCTCTCTCTCTCTCTCTTTCTAAGCCGCTCTACAAGCTTTACAATTTTAATCTCTATTACAGACTCTGTAACCTCTCTCTCTGATATCTATTACGGCCCCATTTTTTTTCTTTTCTCAAATCTATCAACTATTCTCCTTCATCTCTTCTATCTATGTTGCCAACTATGACCAAACTTTCCTTTTTTGTGTGGCATATTTCTCTCAAAACAGGAACCTCTTTCTTGATTAACCATCCCCTACTCTCAAAGGTAAATTCTCATTTTATGGTCTGCCACAAGGCTTGGTCATAATCACTTTAGTAATTAGAGACATTTAAATTGAGACTATGATGAACATATAATATATGTGTATGAGGGGTCTCCATGGAACATGGAGACTTGAGGGTGTTCCCATTGGACTTGGGGTTGTGTGGCCTCCGTGAACATTTAAACTTAGGTTGCAAACTTAGGATACATTTGACATCTAAAAAGAAATGTAGAGTTATGATATGGAAATATGACCATGCAATCTTAAATGTGATCCATATGATATTCTCAACTCGATGATCTCTCTTACTTAACCTGAGGACTCTGATTAAGTTGTGAAAACTATCGTGAGACTCTTTATTAATAACTACTCATAATCTTACCCATTTTTTGTAATGCAAGATTTCCCATACACATTTGATGCTCTTGCAAGTGAGACCCAAGGTAATTAAGATGTGAGCTCCTTCTCACATGGATGGAATAAGTGATAAACCAACTCTTTTGGCCACTTATAGTATCCACTGTGGTGTCCCCTTCTAGCACACTAAATATCTCATCTTATTATCACATTCCTTTTTCCACTTCTAGCTCCTTATTGTCTCCAAATCCTTCAACTTCTACTTATCTTTGTGCATCATTCCCTTTTTTGTGGGATTAAACCCACCATAGTCTGACCACCTCCAGTAAATGCTTCTTTTCTCTTTCTTTCATTTTCTTGTGGGCTAAATACAACTTCGCCCAACCACCTCCTCTAATATTATCCCTTTTGCATTATATTTTCTCTTGCGAGCTTATACCCACTATCATCTAACCACCTCATTCAAAAACCTATGTGGCTTTGTTTGATCATATCCAACCTATTATTGGATTTTTTTGTCATTTTCTCTATCTGCAACTCCTCTTTTTTCATAGATACCGTCTCTTCCTATACCTCTCTTCATGCCACCAACTATTTACTTATGGCTTCTTAATTTTCTCGAGGCTTGAAAGACTCTTCTTCTTTCTCTACTTCTTCAAGGCTTTTGAACTCAAATGGCTCACTCTCTTCACCTTGGATGGCCTCGTTTAATGCCTCATTTCTCTCCACCTCTACAACTACATAGTGACTGCAATCACAAATTATTTTTAAAATGTGAGACTTTATAGTCCCCATTGGTGCTTCCTCAATCACCATATTATTGGCTTGATGATATTCACCAAGCTTGGGCTTCTCAAAGTCTACATCATTCTTCTTGCTCCTCATAATAGTGTTTATTTATTCTTTTGATAACTTTCTTCCTATTCTTCACTCCTCATATTTTGTGCATCAACTCCGTGATGGTTGCATTCTCTTTCTCCTCCGTCACTTCTATTCCACATGAGTGGCATTATTCACTTCTCCATTTTTTTCCCATCTCTCTTGTGAGTCTTATCTCCCATCCTTCTTATTTCACTTTTTCTTGTTATCTCTCATACATATAAGCATGTTGAATTGAATCATAATTTGTCCTCTTAGATGTTATCTCTCTCATTGTTGGACTTGCACATAGATCAAACATATTAAGTTAATCAACAATCCTCAAAAACACTCCTTCCATCTATTCTTCATCCCTCAAATGCATTTAGTCCAACTCTTCTCTGTTATTCACATTTTTCTCAACATGATTGACTACCAAAGGTCCATTCTCAAAAAGCTCTATGGTTGTTCTCTCCTTATGGGAATTTGAAACTCTTCTTTGCTATCCTCTATTGTTTCCTTCATGGAAATTTGAATCTCTTCTTTGCTATCCTCAACCTTTCTTAACTACAAAAGAGGAATAATAAATGTGTTACATGTATCCTCCAAGGATAATTCTATCTCTTCCCACTTATGGGATACTAAAAATTCTTTCCCATCAACAAATAATGGGTCTCCTTATTTTTATGAACAATCTATAAACTCCATATCTTTTTTCCATGAAAAAATATTCCTCTATGGGTTTTTCATATCTTCCTTCTCTTTGATATTTTTTACGATAGATTTGGGCTTTTCACATGGAAAATTCACTTCCCTATTCCCTCTCAAGGAAATTTTCTTCTCCATTCTCTTAAGTCTCAAGACTTGTTACTTTTTCCACCACTCTTTTTACAATTTTGGGTGCACAACATGACCTATCAACTTGGAAACCATATGTTCTCAAATTCTCATATTCTTTTTCCCTTTCTTTTATCACTTCTCTTGGAGATCTCTCCAATACATAGTTGTATTTCCATATAGTCCATTACATCCAATATTTACCCTCATGAGGTTTACAATATTCTCCTTTATATATAATATTTCTAATTCAACTACCCATTTATATATAATTTTTCTAACTCAATTACCCATTTCATGAGCTCTTCTAGGCTTTTTTTACAATTAAAAAAAAATGTTATAAGTACGATTAACTTTTTCTTTTACCTTGACCTATGTTAGTCTCTTATATTTGCTTGTTTGGCCTGTCTCAAAAGCATCTCACTTTTCTTTTAGTGATATCAACCCATTCATCACATTTTTTCCTTCATATTCACTCATGACTGTAACATCTTCTATATTTTGTGCATCATCCATTATTCCAATTTCGCTTGGATTTCATTCAATATCTCTACTAGATATTTTAGTCTTAATTGTATTCCTCTTTTGTGTACCATTTATTCTCCACCTACAAGCTTATCTTTAACAACTTATAATTTACTTAACTAGGCTTCTCTTTCACAACCTATGCTAGACTCATACAAGATCCTGTCACACTTTCTTGACACTAGCCAAACATCTCACACACCTGAAACACACTTATCCTTTCCTATGAAATCTTCTCTTTTAGAACCTACATTCTACTCAAACAAAAATCTCTCACACTTTCACGTGACTCTCCTAAATTTCAAAACTTGTTAATGACACAATAAGAGTCTCAGCCTTATTAAATGACTCTCTTCACTTGCAAGACTTTATCACATCTGCAATAAAAGTCATTTTAACTGCTTTGATACCACTTAGTGTAGTTCATGGTAGGAGGTCCCAATGAAAGGATGCATTTGGTCGTGTAAATAGAGTCACACAATGGAAAACAACATAAATTCTTTTTTTATTAAATGAAACATGCCTTAATGACATCTACATTTAATGAGTCTCTTATCTACTCTATTTGTCGCTATCTCTAAGCCTCTCTCTAGGTTTTACAATCTTGATTTGTATTGTGAACTTTGTAACCTATCTGTATGTGAAATATCTCTAATCTCTATTATGGTCCCTCTCTAATGTTTGGCCCCTGATTTCTTATTTTCTCAAATCCATTGACTATTCATCTGTAATTGATAATCTTCTCAAGTTTTTTTCTTTGACTGCCCATGATCATTGGGAAATTTTATTGTGAGAATTGAGCTAAGAGTTTGAGTTAATTGTTTCATGGCCATTACTAACTGAAATCTCTCATCAAGAGCTTTCCATTGAGATCCTAAACTCTCCATTTGGCATTTTCTTATAAAAATTGTGGTCGCTTGAAGTTATTTATGTCATTCTCATTATTGTTATCAATCTTTGAATTATAGCCATAGGAATTATGGGATGTGCCATGTGGCATGTTCTCGAGGTGCCTTGACTATGACCTTTATGTGAACATTATGACTATGACATATGTCACTTACATAAACAAATGATCTTGGGGAACTCTGTTTAGTTCCTTGAACTCCATGGGGATTTATTGATGCCATGATTATATGAATTTGTATAGTTTATGGGGTGTTCTTGAGGCTAATGGAATTCATAAGTCTGTACAATATTTAGGGACTTCCTATAGCTCACAGACTTTGTGAAATTTTGTGATTTGATGCACACATTTTAATAATCTCATGTCCTTATTGGATTTGTGATCTTTGTGAATTTTCAATCCAATTGAGGATTGTCATAGGACTTATTCATGATCACTTTATTACTTGAAAATTTTGAAACTTAGGCTATCATGAACATATAATATATGTGTATGAGGGATCTCCACATAAAATGGATACTTGAGTGTGGCCTTGATATACTTGAGGTTGAGTGGCCTTCTTAAACATTGTAATTTAAGTTGAAAAAAGATACATGTGACTATCTAAAAATAAACTTAGCTTTGTGACATGGAAATTTTCCATGTGATCCTAAAGGTGATCCTTGTGATCTTTGTAACTTTGTGATCTTTCTAATTTAGACCAAGTACTCTCATTAAGTTGAGAAAACTTTTGTGAAACTCTTTATTTAAAACTAGTCAAACTCGTACATGTTTTTGGTGATGCAAGATATCAAAAACTAGTCGACATGATATACCTAAATTAAAATACGACGTCACACAATGGTACACATGAATAATTATGTAGTGGATAAAGTCACATTTAGAGATAAGCATTGGATTTTAGAATGTATAAACTATAATAACTAGACTAATCCAACTAAAAACATTTGAGATATGTGGAAGACTAATATGCAGAAATGCAACTTTTATTTAATATGTAAAATAGGGAAAAGTATAGATGTGTACAATGAATTAGTAAGGCTAGAGTTACAATTTCCTGTGATCAAGTTGGAAATACTTCATTTTTGATTGCCTAGATTATTGAGAAAAAATACAAGATCATAGATTTGTTCGAATATTAGGATAATACTAAAAAAAACTTTCTGGTTTGTTAGATCTAAGACATGGAATGTTTTAAAAGGCCATCTCATGCCATATGTATGGAGTGTGCTAGTTGGCATGTTGTATGGCATGTTGATGTATAATAATCCTATACAAGGTTGTGATAATGCATGGCATACAAAGAGGCAATGCACAAGTATGTTAATGCACTTAAAGGTTGCGAGGTGATGTGTAATGATGCAAGACATTGCAAACATTATGGCATGGTGAACGACATCATAGAGGCTATGGATGATGCATGATAAGTTAAAGAATTATAAAATATGTGAATATTATGCATAGAAATTGATGCAAGCTTTTAGGAGTTGTAAGTGTCGTGACACAAGGTGTTGAATACTACATAGTTGTGTGTTGTGAAGTGCATGCACATAAATATAAAATATATAAGGGATATGAAGCAAGTGTGGATGATTTAGGATTATGTAAGGCATTACATAAAGGTACCACAATACTTAATGTATACTACAAAGTATTTGCAAAGTTTCAAGGTAAAGTCACATGACATATTACAAGTAATTGTGCCAATGTTGCATATGATTGCAAGTTTGTAGGCTTATGTAAGATGTCATAAGGTTGAGGAGCTCAAGTTTTAATAGATGATTGAGGAGACCTGCATTGATACAGAGGATACCCATAGAACATTTTCCCTTTATTGAGAATAAATGGTCTCTATTACGTCTTTGAATAGCTATAGGAATAGAACATGAAAACATTGAAGGTTTCACCACTTAGCTTGATCAACATATTTCCCGACCTTGACCATTTAAAAAAATAATGTGTGCCATGATGAGTATGTGTTTATCACTTAGATGATCTAATCATTGTCTATGAGACCCATGTGTCTGAGATACAAATTTAAAGGATGGTGTCACTATTAGATCAAGAAGTATAGAGAATTAAGGCTTTAGGAGCTACACATTGAGTATTGGGTGCTTTCCCAAGTTTGGAAGTCGATCAATAATAAATGTGTTATCACCATTCATGTAGATAATGGTGTAAGGACCATAATTTAGAGCTCTAATATTTTAGTGTGGACCATTAAAGCCCTCCTTTTGAAGGTACAACCAAACTTTATCACTAACTTAGAATGCATGAGATGTGATGCACATTAAGGCACTCGAACTATTATTATTAATGCAAAATAATATTTTTAAACTATTGATGAATAGATTGAATGTTTTGTATAAATTAATATGCTTTGTTCGCTTTCATTTATTGTGGGATAGTGCATGATAGGAGATGTCTATACCTACCCTAGGAAGGAACCCAAGAAATATTTGGAGTGGACTATGCTCTATATAACTATGAAAATATTTTTTTAAGCATGTTGGATGTACAATATGTTGTCATCACAAGTGCGAGCATATACACAATTGACATCAAAGAAGATGAATAAGTGTGTAATTTATAGTGCCTTTTTATCCATCAATCTATGGATGAAATTTTACCCACCAATCCAACTACATAGCCATCAATTCCAACAATTCCAAAAATGTGTGATAAATAGTAGGTCTTGTTAAGATATAATGGTTTTATGGAGTCCACATTAAACCCATACATAGTCGAAGAAATATTGTGTTGTTCTAGATAAATCGATGTCTTTTTTGCACATAAACATGATAGCCATGTTTTAAAATGTCTAATACAATGAACGCAACTTCTTGTTGGTATTTTATCATAGGGATTCCAATCATAAAATCCATGTTGATGGATTTCCATTGTCTAAATGGAATTGGTAGTTGTATGTACAACCCTAGCTTCCTATTTGTGGGCTTCACAATGTAATAAGGAATGTAAGACTTGATGTGGCACTCCACGTCTGTGTGCATATGTGTTTGGTAAAAATGTGACTAAAATGCATCTAGAGTATTTGTAACACTAAAGTGGCCCAATGTCTTGGTATAGGGAACCTCTTAAATGAATTTCTAGTGAAGTGTGCCATTTAGAACACAAATATGTCCAAGCTTGTTTAGAATCTTGTCAGGAAAATTGAACTCCCAAACCTATTTACCACCTTAGAGAGTGGCATAAGAATATACAAATTCCTTTTTAGATGAGTATATGGATACCCATTCTACAAATTTATGGTTGCATGTGTCTAACACTGTGATGATTGCATAAATTAGCGATCGGCTAAGGATTTTTTTTCCCTTGTTATTTTTTCCCTTGTGCTTTATCGTTAGATGAGACTACAGCAAGCAAGTCATCCATTTCATGTGCCATGAATTATACATCTTGCTTTGCATCTGAAATAACTAAAGTGGCTTATGATCAAAATTATTGACCATCTCCTTGCTCAGAATGTAGTGTCACCATTTGCTTAACTGCTTGTACAATAGCATACACTTCTTTCTCATAAGTGGAGTACTTCCAAACCATGTTATTGAATGTCTTTAAGTGGCATGTGATAGGATTTTCATTTTGAATGAGTATTGCAATTATTTCATATTCATATGCATTAGTGTGAAGTTAAAAGGAATGTGCAGTGTTTGGTATTATAATAACGTGTATTATACAAAGTAATTGATTAAGGGCCTCAAAAACACTATATTGTGCACATGTCTAGGTGAAGGTTTTCTTGGTGCACATTATTATAATAAGAGGTGATGTCATATTCAACAAATCCAAGATAAACTTGTCAAAAAATTGGTAAGACCAAGAAAACTCCTCAATTCTGTGAGATTTTTCCATGCAGGCAATCTTAGATCACCTTGACCTTCTATGAATATACGTATATACCATTGTAGTTGATAATGTAATCTAAGTAGTATATTTTTGTGGGATAGGATGAACACTTGGTTAGGTTAGATTACCACTTTTGCTTGCACAAATTATCTATGACATATGAAACATGCTAGAAATTCACTTCCCAAGTCTTGATGTAGATGAGGATGTCATCCAAGTAGAAAATGGTGAAATAATTGAGAAATGACTGAAGTATGTCATCCATTAGGTGCAATGTTTTTGGTCCTTAAATTTGTCTTGAAATTTGTCTTGTACATGTCTTTAGGATGGACTAAAACCTAGTGGTAACCTGAATTTAAGTCAATCTTGGTGAAGTATTAAGCACCTTAGAGGTTGTCAAGGAGGTTGTCAATGTGTAGTAGTGAGTTCCAATTCTTCACCATGATTTTGTTGAATTTGTGATAGTTGAATGAGTTCTTCTATTTCGTGTAAGACTTAATCATTCTCCTAAATTGATCTACAGTAATGAGGGTTATTTGAAAGAGAGTATCCAAGAACCAAATCGATGCAGTGTTTTACTTCACCATACCACTTTGGTACTTTGTTGAGCTATTATCATGACAATGTACTTGTGGTTTATGTTTCCAATGCTTTTGTGTTCTCTTATGTAGGTTCCTCAAGATGGACCATGAGTAGTGTGAAATTTTACATGTGAGAGATGCATGTTTTGGCATTATTTGGTAGTGACCAATGTGATTTTGGTCATAGGTAATGACTCAAAGAGGTGTGATTTCATAAATGGCATTATCATCCATCGATTTGACTTTATACTAGAAATTATAGTTATCAGAATTCCATATTACTCCCCGATTGAAACCACCTTAGTGAGTATGTGCACAAATGTGCCACAATAAGAAATCCAAGACATCAAACCGTGTCTTGTAAAATGATGATTTTTAATCCCATTATCAATGATGATTTGAAGAGGTTATTTTTTAACGTAAAACTTCATGTGAAAATTACGGTTAAGCTCCTCTGAAGTATCTAATGTAATGACAGTAATGCTTACATAATAACTATTGGATCAGTATCATATGTGGCTACAACCCCTGTTGTAGATTACACAAATGATTATTTATGGGGGATATATTAAGAATATTTTTTGGCACATGAATAATACCAATGACATAACTTATTCTCTAGTTTCCTTTTAGCTTTATCTAAGTTAGAAGGCACAATAACCTTTTGGTATTTTGTGGCATTCTTAAGTGGTTCTCCCTTTTTATGTGTATTTTGATTCACAAAGGGGGATAATAAGGTGTGTTATGCATAGGTTAGATATTGCATACAATACTTAATGAAGAATTGAGACATCACTTCATATTTGGATTATCTTCTATCTTGGTGGCATTGTAATAATCTTTCCCTAGAGAGTCAAAAGTCAAGAATTCCATCTTCATAGAAATATAAGGTGAAAGTCTGTTAATGTACTATAACACTTAATGTTATTATACCAATTTTTCACATAGACTTGTAGTGTTGTCAAGTAACTTGTTGGTCTAGTCTTCCGCCAAATGTTCCTCATGCCCATACAACTAGTATAACTTGACACATTCATCCTTAAAATGTCTAATAGTATAGTACTCCTACTTTAGCACGTTGATAAAAGCATTCAAATACTTGATGATACCATAGCTTTATGCATGTTGTGTGGTGAGAGTTTCCCACTAACAAGAAACTAGAATGAACATCTTCAACATAGTGAAGATGATATTCTCAGCATCAGTGAATTGATTGACATAGAAGTATGACTCAAAATATCTAACCTAGTCATCCTTTTTTGTGACATTGATTTTACCTTCGAGCATTAGAATGCTAAGATTGACTTGCACTTTGAAGGGGGTATGCTAGTGAAACCATTGGTAAGTGGACCATAGAAAAGAGGATGCAGAGGTCAGGATGAACTAAGACATCAACTCATCTAATTAACCAAAGAGTTTAGTGTGTTATACTTACAAGGCATTGTCAATGACATTTTAGACATTTAGGGCCACCTCAAGTTGATTAAGGGCATCAACCATCTTGATCTTGCTACAACATTATTTTGGGTAGGCTTAAATAGAGCAGATTGGTAATCCTTATTTCATCCAAGTAGAAAATGGTGAAATAGTGGAGAAATAACTAAATTGTGTCATCCATCAGGGACGTGAATATTTTTGGTGCATTGATCAAGACAAAAAACATGACCATCCATTCGTACAATCTTTCCAGTGTCTTGAAAATTATCTTCTAAACATCTTTAGGATGGATTGGAACCTAGTCATAACTTGAATTCAATTCAATCTTACGAAATTTTGAGTGTCGTGGTAGTGGGTACCAATTCTTTGCCATGATTATTTAGACTATATGACAATCTATACAAAGGTGTCAAGCCCCATCCTTCTTTGGCAGGAAGACTATGAGACCCTTGCAAGGAGAAGAGGTAGCCCTAATCTTTCCCTAATTGAGGATGTCTTGTATTTGGCATAAGACTTAATAATTTTCCTAAATTAATCTCCAATATATGGGGTTGTTTGGAAGAGTGTATCAAGGAACCAAATTGATGTGATGCTTGAATTCACTATACAACTTCAGTACTTTGCCTAGTTGTTATTCTGGTAATGTTTGTGAGGTGGTCATCTCCAATACTTACTTTCTCTATTGCATAGGTACCTCAAGAGAGACCATGAGTTTCACGAACATTTGAATGTGCATTTTCAACATTATTTAGTAGAGACCACCAATGTGATTTTGGTCATAGGCAATGACTCAAGGAGGTTGACAAACCAACATTTGACATGAGTAGTCCATTTTTGTAGTTTCAACTAATATGTAGCTTCACAATTAACAAGTATAGTGTTCCAAATAGTATATCACAAACTTCAAGAGGTGTAATGTCATAAATGATAATATCCTCCTTTGGTTTGACTTTATACTTCGAATTACATTGTCATCAAACTTGTATATCTTTACCTGACTAAATCCACCCAAGTGAGTACATGCACGAATGTGCCACAATATAAAATGTAAGATGTCAAACTACATCTTTTGAAATGATGTTTTTTGACTCCCACTATTAATGATGATGTGGAGAGGTTATCCTTTGACACAAAACTTTAGGTGGAAGAGATGCTCGTGCTTCTCTAAAGTATCAAGTGTAATGGCATTGGTGCTCAAATAATAATTATCTAGATCAATGTAGTCTCAAGTTGTGGGATTGAATGTAGATTACACAAGTAATTATTTTTGGGCACTACAATCAGAATCATCTTGGGCATGTGAGCAATGCCAGTGACACCACTTGTTTCCAAGTTTGCTTTTAACTTTGTATGAATTAGAAGGTGTAAGAACCTTATATTATTTTGTGGCCTTCTAAATTTTCTCTCCCTTTCAAAGTGCTTTTGCTTCTATAAAGGGTGTTAAGATGATGTGTTATATGTTGGTTAGCTCTTATACATGGCATTGGATGAAGAGGTGAGACACTACTTCATCTTTGCCTTGATTTTCGATTTTGGAGGCATTGTGATAAGCTTTTCCCAAAGAGTTAGAATTCAATAACTACATCTTCACATAAATATAAGGTGAAAGTTTGTTAATGTACTTCAGTACTTTATGAGTTTATTTTAAGTTCTCACAAAAATGTGCAATGTAGTCATGGAAATCGTTGGTGTATCTTATATCAAATTCTCCTAATGCTAACATAACTATTGGAACTTGATGTATTCATCCTTATAGTGTCTAAGAATATAATACTCCTACTTCAGTACATGGACAAAATTATTTTAAGACTTGATTGCAATGTAGTCTTGTCCATGTTGTGCACTGAGTCTCCCACTAGTGAGACACTATAATGGGCATCTTCAACATGGCGAAGGTGATATTCACAATAATGGTGGATGGATTGAAAGAAAATTTTGCCTAGATCTATCTAACCTAGAAATCCAATATTGATGCATTGATTTTACCTTTGAACACTAGAATGTCAAACCATTTGTGAGTAGACTATGAAAAAGAAGATGTAAAATTCTTTTTCATAGGCCTCTCACAAATGGTTTGACATTCTAGTGCTCAAAGGTAAAATCAATGCATCAATATTGGATTGCTAGGTTAGATAGATCTAGGCATAATTTTCTTTCAATCAATCCACCATTATTTTGAATATCACCTTTGCCATGTTAAAGATGCCCATTATAGTGTCTCACTAGTGGGAGACTCAGTGCACAAGAAACATCAACTCACATAATTGGCCGAAAATCTTAGTGGTGTACTTGCATGTCATCCTTAATGACATTTTATGCATTGGGGGCTACCTCGGGTTATTTATGGGCATCAACCATATTGCTCTTGTTATGACATTCTTCCAGGTAAGTTGAAACGGATCTGATTGGTAACACTTCTTTCTCTTATTGCACTCGTTTGTTTATAGGCATAAGAAAGAGCTATGCTTTGATAACAATGATCTACATGGTGGTTCCCATGACTAGTTGTGTAGTGGACAAATCCATACTTAGAGATAAACAATGGATTATAGAATATGATGACTAAATTAACTAGACTAATCCAACCAAACACATTCGAGATAAGAAGAAGACTCGTATGCAAAAATGTAACTTCTACTTAATGTGTAGAATAGGGGGAAATATGTATGTGTATAATGAGTTACTAAGAATAAGAGTGCAACTCCATTAATTAGAAGGGGAATGTTTTTTTGGTTGATTGTCTCAATTATGAAGAAATAATATAAGACTACATATGTGTTTGATTGTTAGGTAATTAATAATAAACTCCTTTATGGTTTGCGTGTGATCTCTTATCTCTATGTGTGCCTAGATGTGTAGGAGCATAGATTTTCAGTTGCTAGTTAAAAATGGAATGTGGTTACCATACACATATGTGCATATATGATTTAGAAGATGGAAAGTACAACTGACAACAAATGTTGGAAAGACAGTTACGAAGTCACTTCATCTTCCTTGACTGAGAGATGGTTGGATCCAACATGTGGAATGCTGTGGAATGGCCCTAACTTGGCATAGGTGTGGAGTGTACCACCCTCTCCAACATCTGGAATGCTGTGGAATGGCCCTAACTTGGCATAGGTGTGGAGTGTACCACCTGGCGTGTCACATGGAAATGAAATACTAGCAAATGAAACATGTTGTGAACTGTCCTATATAGGATTAGGACAACACATAGCATACAAATACAATACACAAGTGTGCTGACACACCAATGTAGAATGTTGTGAATGATGTAACATGGTACGCATTTCACAAGGCTTTAGATGATGTGCAGTAACATGGAGTATTACATAAGATGTGAGTACTGCACCTGGAAGTTGACACAAGGTTGCAGGAGTTGTGAGAGCTGCAACATGAGGTGTGGAAAACTAAAAAAGTTGCAAGTGTTGTGAAGTGCTTTCACACAATTGCAGAAGTTGCGAGTCCTACGAAACAAGTGTCTGACATGTGTGGGATTATGCTAAGGCATTGTACAACAAGGTATTGTAGCACTTTATGGATACCACAAAGTGTTGCGTGAGTTACATGGCAAAGGAATGTTGCACATCATGCTGCAAGGAGTTGTGACAATGTTATGTATGACTGCGAGTCTATAGGATTCCCATGAGACACTACAAGGGTGAGGACCTCAAGTATAATAAGAGGAGTGAAGAATGAAGAGGTTTTTGTAACTACGAGAAGCTGTGAAGTAGATTGAAAGGTTACGTATGAATCACAAAATGACAAAGGTTATACATTTTGTATCCTCCACTTGTATTGGGTATAAGTCTCCAAAAGTGTCTATAATTTTTATCAATACCATTATGAAGCTTCATAGAGTACCTAAAACAACCATATCAAATAGGATCTCATGCTACAAAGAGTTATGTCAATGTAACACATAATCAGGAGTCTATAGGCTTTCTGCAAGACATCACAAGGGTGAGGAGCTCAAGTACTGCAAGTGGAGTGAGGAGGATTGTGTGGCTATGAGAGGTTGCAATGTCACATGTTGCTCACAAAATGATAATGATTCCACATTCTATATCCAGAGGTGTCTATTTTTTTTATTAATATCATTGTGAAGGTTCACGGAGTACTTGAAACAATCTTATGCTGCAAGGAGTTGTGCCAATTGTGTGCATAACCTCAAGTCTGTTGGCTTTTCACAAGACATTGCAAGAATTAGGATCTCAAGTATTGAAAGATGAGGGAGGAGGCTTGTGTGGCTATGGAAGGCTACAAGGCAGGTTGCAAGGTTGTTTATGGGTTACAAAATGAAAAAGACTCCACATTTTATATCCTCTCGTATTAGGTATAAATGCCCAGAGGTATCTAGATTTCTTATTAATACCATTGTGAAGCTTCATGGAGTACCTAAAACAATATATCAAATAGGATCTCATGCTCGGTACCAAAATTTGGAGATCATTGAAAGACATTCAAGGGATGCTAATCAATTTTAATATTGCTTATCATTCCCCGAACAGATGGTTAAACTGGGA
Organism: Torreya grandis; assembly: GCA_037957365.1. Taxonomy (NCBI): domain Eukaryota; kingdom Viridiplantae; phylum Streptophyta; class Pinopsida; order Cupressales; family Taxaceae; genus Torreya; species Torreya grandis. The sequence continues at coordinate 640,853 of JARHVA010003551.1, forward strand.
GTGAATCAAATTCTAGAAGATATGTTGCAAGCTTATGTAAAGGATTGACAATGCAAGTGGGAGGATCCCCTAAGCTTAGTTGTGGTTGCACATAATATCAGTGATCATAGTTCCGTTGATATGGCCTCATACCAAGCTTTGTACAGTAGAGCTTGCAGAACTCTGTTAATTTGAGATAAGAGAAAGAGATTCTAAATTTCGTGCCTGACATGATAGAAGAAACAAAACAAGATTGATAAGGTAAAAATTGCATAAGTCGAGGGATAGGCCAAAAAAAAGGGCAAATCCGCATAGTAGCTCCATTAAATTCGGGGAAGGAGACAAATTGATCACTTGGTTCATTGGATCATTCGACATTTTAGAAAAAGTTGGACCAGTAGCATATCAAATAGCTCTACCACCAAGCTTATCAAAAATTCATAATATATTTCATGTATATGTACTTAGAAACTATATATATGGTTCCTCACCTGTAATTGCTTGGGATCGATTATAGGGGGTGAAAGACCGAAAGATTTGGACTCTCTGGTTGGTTGAAGGCAAAAACGGAAAATAAAAGTAGCATTTGGCCATGCAAACATGCCCTTAAAATATCTGCAGAAGGTCACCCATTTTTGTGGGCTCAAAAATGATTTCAAAAACAATAAAATCAGCTAAACACTTCTAAATGTGGACTCCACGCGTGGAGCTAAAATAAAAGCGGAAAATTTATGGGTAAATTTGATATATTTTGATGACCCTACTGTGGGCATGAAGTTAAAAGAAAAACATAAAATTAATTAAGGACAAAATACTGAGATGTGGGATTAAATTAGGGTCCTGTGATGGCCCTATGATGTATTTAGATGACCTTGTTGTGGGTATGAAACCAACTTTGAAACCAAAAAATAGTTGCGTAAAAATTCTGCACTGGGAAACCCCTGTTGTAGGCAGAAAAACAAATACAATATAGAAATTGTGTGTGTAGTATATGTCAGACTTGTTCCAATGCAAATCCCATTGGTGCGGGGCCAAAACCTGCAATAAGAACTAGGAATCTGTCAAGACTTTTCATATAAAATTTTATGAAAATTAATGGAACGAAATATCTTATAAATGACATCTAAAAATTTAGAAAAAAAACTTTACATACGCTCAGAAAATCATGCGAAGATTAGGGGCAAAAATGTGGAGGGTGAAGCCCCAAACTGGGAAGTCCCACTTCCGCCATCAAAACCCGAAGTTACAGATCTAAATTTCCCCAACATGGGAGCTCTGTTACTCGCATAAAAATGTAGAAAAAATGAAAGTTCAACCTAAACAAAGAAATAGGTAAAACGAATTGCCAAAAAATTACCCAAAAAAAAATATAGATTTACCTCTGGAAGTGGGGCACTTCTGTGGGTGTGATATGAGGACTTGAACCTCTCAAAAAACTACTATTCTGATTCATGCAATCGCTATTTGGATGAATCCCTCCATTCAAAAAATATCTTGCAGCATTTGGTCGAAAGAGAAAAAAAAAGGCTGGAGAAAAAAATTAAGAGGCTTATAAAGATATTCTCAAGGATTTCCATGGAAACATTAGATTAATTGATCTAATTTAAGAGTCTCAATTTAATCCTATATTTCCTTAAAAAGATTTAAGGAATGTGATTCTGAATTAAGTTTTGTTTATTTGTTTATCTATTAAATTAATTAATAAATTGGCTGGATTTTCTAAAACCATTGCGTTCAGTGGGGATTTTTTATATTATTAAGCGTAACTTTACAACGATCAATTATAAATAAATAAATACGATATAAATAATTAAATAAATTAACATTTTAAGAGGAAATTTACAACGATTAATTATAAATAAATAAATATGATATAAGTAATTAGAGAATAATTAAATAAATTAATATTTTAAGAGGGAAAAAAAATTAGTTATAATTTTGATAGTATTACACTTTAGTATCAATAAATAACACTATTAAATTTATAACTACCACAATTAATAATCATATCTTTGAAGAAGTACTTAAAAAGACTATTTTAATAACTTATTTGACAAAAATGTAAATATTGCAGTATCATATAAATTTTAAATTATTAACTTATTTAAATATTTAGTTTTCTCCAAATAAAAAAGGTCAGTTTCAAAAATTTATTATGAAGAAATTTATAAGTTCGTGCCACACAATTGGAGTGCACAACATCATCAATGCACATTCAATTGATTTCACTTTGTAAACTAGAATGTGAGAGATAACTTGTTGCAAGTGTTTCACACTCAAAATGAAGTCACGCTTTAGTGATTGTAAGACATAATTATATTGTACAAGTCATTAATACATATAGTCTATGTACACTTGTAAACAATATTATGAGAGATAATGTGGTGTCGATGATTTATAATAGAAATAAAGCAAACGATTTAATGATTTATGTGTTTTGCTCTCCACTACATATATGGAGGTTGAATGCCCTTAACCCTTAATCTCTCCACCACATATATATGGAGGTTGAATGCTCTTAACCCTTAATCAAGAAATTCTAAGAATATATATAATAAATTGATAAAACACTCCCAAAATCTAAAACCTTGGAAAACTCTGAAAATATGAAAACTTTAAAACTTGAAATCTTAAAATCTTAAACCTAAAACCTTGAAAACAAAAAACTACAAAACCCAAAACCTAGAAACACTAAAACCCAATACTTTAAGACCCTAAACCCACAAAATTTGACCCTAAGAATATTAAAAACACGATTAAAAAACTTTTATGATTATATGATATTAGAAGAATAATTACTTTTTTAATATATATATATATAACTTTTTTAATATATATATTATATATAATAAACATTTGTGATTTTTTAAACACATATTTCATATAAAATAAAATAAAATTGTGTAAAAAAATTTTTAATCAATATTTCAAATCACATTATCTATGTTTAAATACGTTTGATATATAACTATTTTAATAAAATCATAAACTAAAATAAATGAAATATTATTACTTCATATTTAAGTTTTCGTTTTCCACTTTCAGAGGAAGAATTTGTATGCCATTCTTAGCATCAACAAACATTAAACCTCAAACTGTTTAACACTTATTAATGTGTAAATGAATGTTAAGCCCTTAGTTATTCAATGTTGGTCAATGTGAACGACCAGAAATTTTACTTTAAAGGAACAATTGCAATGGTTAAATATATATGTAAGAAATTACAAAAAGCTTCTCTGACATTGGAAGTTATTAAAGCAAACCAACGAAATAAATAAATTTATAACTAGAAAGGTTTATTTATTCCGTTTAGTTTTATGGAACGAGAGGATGAGGCCTTTAGTAAGTATCATCTGGCCCTCTATGTTGATGTTGAAGAAGCAGCGTCGGGTTCCCACTTCCAGCCCAACTTATTATATTATTTAAGACATAATAATTGTTTGGTGGAGGCCGACAAGGAGATTGAAAGAGATGCGTCTCTTTCCTCTCACTTGTATATATATAGAGTGATTTCTCATTGTTCAAATAATAGAATCATAAGAATAATTCACAAGGCAAAGCAAACTTCTAAGGAGCACATCAAGTTATTTCAAGAGTAAATCAGATTTATATTGTTGTGTTCATTATTCATTGTGTTGTATTTTTCTGATTGTTTCAATTCTAATCATAAAAACTAACATGGTATTAGAGCGGGTTTGAAGATGATCATGATCAGATTTGTCATTGCAACAATACTCTATTGTTCTTTATATCTCTTGTCTATCCCTATTTTAGTCAAGATGGTGAATGGTCTTAAAATTGAGGATAGACTCGAAGGAGCATCCAACTTAACACATGGAGATATCAACGAATGATGGTATAACATGGAAAGCCTGCATGAAATGAGTGAAGCAATAACCACAATCTTGTGGGTTGCATCTACTTTGCATGCAACTGTCAATTTTGCTCTGTATGCATATGGAGGATACATACCCAATCGCCCTACCATGGGCAGACGCTTAATTCCACAAAAGGGAACGCCGGAATATTTCGAGCTGGTGAAGAATCCAGAGGCGTATCTTCTTAAAATTGTGTCTGATCCCAAAACAACCACCACTGTAATGACTTCTTTTGAGATTTTGTAGAAGCATGCAAGAAATGAAGTTTATTTGGGATAGAGGAAGGGATCCACACCAAAGTGGACGGATGACACAGCGGTGGATGAAGCCTTCTGTAGGTTTTCGTCGGCGATGGAGAAAGCAGAGAAGAATGTAATGGCCAAAAATGGTAACCCTGATTTGAAGAACAGGCTTGGGCCGGCAAAGGTTCCATACACGTTACTATACCCAAGTATTCTGACGTGTCAAGGACTAACGGGCTTACAAGTCTTGGAATCCTGAACAGTACGTGCCTCTAAAATAGGATGACTAGATTCGATATGGCATTGAATTGGATTAAACTTGTGGGTTTGGAGTTAGAATGAGAAAAAAAAAAACTCCACCGTTTGCTGTAGTCGGACATAAAAATAAGAGGTTTTTTTATGAGCTATTGTATGAACCAGCTAAATCTTATATCACGGCTTTAGTACATGATTCTTCAAGCTTGTATGATCTTTGACATCGAAGGTTGGCTCACCTACACTTTCGGGCTCTACCTATCATGGAGAAAATGGTCATGGGTCTTCCAAAAAATTCAACTAGGAACATGAAGGTACCTGCAAAGGTTATGCCATGGAAAGACTTGGATTTATTTCTTGAAATCTAAAGAATCTAAAGAATTACTTGAGAGGTTCAAAGAGTTTAAAGCTCAGGTAGAGAACTTATCTGGGAAGAGAATCAAAGTTCTGAGATCTGACAACGGAGGGGAGTACACCTTTGCAGAATTTCATAACTTTTGCATTGAAGCAAGGATTAAAAGGGAGTTATGTGTCCCTTACAATCCTCAACAGAATGGTGTTGCAGAAAGGAAGAACAGATCTATTGTAGAAGTTGCCAAAGCTTGATAACGAGTTCTTCTCTGTGAGAGAAGTCTAAGGTGAAATCCCTTGATAACGAGTTCTTCTCTGTGAGAGAAGTTCGAGGTGAAATCCCTTGATAACGAGTTCTTCTCTGTGAGAGAAGTTCTAGGTGAAATCCCTTGATAACTAGTTCTTCTCTGTGAGAGAAGTTCAAGGTGAAATCCCTTGATTCCACCATCTAGGAGAACCATGGTGGATGGCATGTAAAGTGATGAACACTTGTACATACTATACATTGTTGTAGCCATTATGGTTGACATCACGATGAGGTGATATGTCTTATGTAGTTGGAAGTATCCTCCCTAGCTGAGAGGGAGTGTTGATGTTGAAGAAGCAGCGTCGGGGTCCCACTTCCAGCCTAACTTATTGTATTATTTAAGACATAATAATTGTTTGGTGGACGCTGACAAGGAGATTGAAAGAGATGCGTCTCTTTCCTCTCACTTGTATATATATAGAGTGATTTCTCATTGTTCAAATAATTGAATCATAAGAATAATTCACAAGGCAGAGCAGACTTCTAAGGAGCAGATCAAGTTATTTGAAGAGTAAATAAAATTTATCTTGTTGTGTTCATTATTCATTGTGTTGCATTTTTCTGATTGTTTCAATTCTGATCATAAAAACTAACACTCTCAATAGTCGAAAGTTATGATTAGTACTGAAAATTATATATTTGGTGGGATCCCCATATGAATGACCACTTTCAAATCAGGAATTGACAAAATGCGATAATATAAGAGTATGATCATAATCATACTTATCAATCATGTCTATGGTCCCCATGCGGGTTGTTAATTGTTAGAGATTATGACAGTTCTGATACTAAACTGTTGGTAATATATGCAAATGATACGCTCTGATAGCAATATGTTGCAGAATAAAATCAAAACAGGGGTGCTCTTCTCTTTTAAAAAAATGTTGTACTTAAAATATTGCAAGTGTAAATTTCAAAAATATATGAAGAAAATATATTTATTGTTAGATATGTGACAAAAATGTTAGATATTTTTGTAGTATAATTTGCAGTCTATTTTTTGATGGAGGGGATGTGGAGGGGCAATGCCCCCCACTATTGTAGTCTACTTGTTAAAAATCTAAGAGTCAAATCCCTGTTTTTAGGAAGTCAAATTCTACTTAAATTTATTTATACGAAGGAAAATTTTTATAGCGTTTTTCCACTCTATTTTTAGGAGGAATACTGACTGTACTTCGCCAATTAACTGTATTAATCTTTGTGGAGAGCCATAGTGGCAGACGACGAATTTGTATGTAATCTGCTCATCTTGAATTAATAAAAAATCTGATATCTTACATCATTGATGTTTTTTTAACTTTGTTAATATTTTACCACGTAAATCTATTATTTTGGCTCATACATTTGTAATATTGTATATACTTAAATTATCTTTGTTTTAACAAACTTGTATTCTATTATTGAATTTGACTGGTTATTTGTTGTTATGAAATGTCTAGTTTCATAACACTTATTAGAATATATAACTGTATATAATATTTTACAAAAAAAATATCTAACAGTTGTTGCTGTATACAAACTTTTTTGTTCAATTCCTGTGCTTAGATGTGCTTTATTCTGCACTCTTCTAGTATTGTTCTACTTTCTACTACTTTGCTTTTTGCCTCAAAGAACTGTTGTTCTATTCACTTTGGTTATGTTGCTTCACCTCTGTCATGCTATGGTTGCTCTGTTTTACTTTGTTCTGCTTACATCAAACTGATTTCCGTTCTATATTCCTCTGTTGTGTTTTGCTTCTTTTCTTCTATTCTATTTTGTTGTTTCAGTTATTTTCAGCTCATTCTCTAACAGCTACAAAATTTAAAATCAAACTGCTGCGTTTTTGTCATTTCACCCATCCACATTTGTACTCAACAATTTTTTTTAATGGATCTAAGAGTTTTAGATCAAAATAAAAAAAATGATTATACACACATATATCATTAAATGAAGGTAAGTCAAGATTATTTTTAACACTCCCCGTAATCTTGGCATTGTGACCATGTTCCAACTAAACCTTTCTCAACCTATAAAGATTTGGGAGCTGATGTGTAAATACTCTGGAGCTGCCTTTGTGACTTGAGAGTTGCTTTGTATTGACTCGGGAGTTACCAATGTGACTCAGGAGTTGCTTTGTATTTTCTCAATAGATACTTGTGTGACTATTCAATAAATGCATTGTATTGACTCTGAAGCGACCAATATGACTCAAGAGCTGCATGAATAAAATACCATCATTCATCTATTTAACCTCAATGCTAAGAAAATAATTCAGCAGTCCTAAATCTGTCATTTTAAGCTCTTTTTTCATTGTTGTTTTGAATTCTTATATGGACTAATTTTCATTTTCAATAAAGATTAAATCATCTACATATGGGACAAAAAATAGAATTTCACCTTAATTGTTTGACTTGATGTAAAGAATTGGTTCATTTCTACTTTTACGAAATCTATTTCCCATCAAATATGAATTTATGCAGCTGTACTACGCCCTTGGTGCTTGCTTGTGCTAATAAAGTGCTTTCTTCAGCTTGTAAACCTTGTTCTCATGACCTAGAATCTCATACTCAGGTGGTTGTGTCATGTGCACTTCTTTTTATAGTAGTCTATTGAGGAAAGCTGATTTGACATCCATGTGATGCATCTTCCATTTGTATTAGGTTGTTATTACCATGATAGTTCTAACAGTTTTCGCTCTTGCTCTAGGAGCAAATATTTCATTGTGGTCTCATATAGGCCATTGCTTGCACCCTTTGACAACTAGCCTTACCTTGTGTCTCTGAATTTTGCGTTGTGTGCGGTTTTGGTTTTGTAAACTCACTTGACACCAATGATCTCCTTTCCTGCTCGAAGGTTTACTAACTCTTCTGTTTGATTTTTATCAATTGGTTGCATTTCCTCATTTATGGCTTCACACCATTTGTTTTCATTAATTTCTTTTTCAAATTAAATATGATCAACTGATGAAAATAAAACAAAACTAATAATATCATTCTCATCTTTTTCATACTTGGATTGCTCATATATTTTTTGCAAGCTCGTTGAGTGTCGATTAGAAGATGATGAAGTGTTTCTTCCTCTTAAATTGGAAGATGATGTAGGAGTCCCTTGAACTTCACCTTGTGTTCCATTTTGGCTATTGTTACTTGAGAAATCAGTCCTTTGTGAAAGAGGAATCCAATTAGGTGTAGAAGTGGATGTGCCACTTATTGGTTCGCTCTCAAGTATGGGTCGAATGATCCTCATTGGTTCTTGCTATTGTTCATGTTTATCATTATTGATTTTAAAACTCTTACTTGAAAAATATTGTTCTTACTTGAAAAATATTATTCTTTTATGAATTGAACATCTTTGTTGATTATCAATTCCTTTGGGACTATATTTTATAGTATGTAAGCCTTTGATTGCTCACTATTTCTGATGAAGATGCATTTTTCTGTATTGTTACCCTTTTTCATTATTCTTTACTTTGGCACATATGCATAAGACACTCATAAAAATAACTCATTCTTTTTATTTTTCTTTAGCAGGTTCTTTTGTACTTGTGTGAGTGCATTAAATGCAACCTAGTCTGTTGCCTCTATGTATCCTTCTTCAAGCCCACAGCTCATGAGATCAAAATATTGACTTCTTTTTTATGCACCAAACATCATAATTTTTTCTATCAAATGTAAGTGGTTGTTGCCGTGAGTTGCTACTGCTGGCAGCCACGCTGGTTCTGAGACCATTTTGCTGAGGAGTAACAAAATCAAAATAGGGCGTGCGTTGTACCTTCTAAATATTGTTGTATATTAAAACAATGCAAGTGAAAATTCCAAAACTACACACAAAAATTATATATTTATTAGAATACTCAGCTGTATACAATGTTTTTGCAAAAATTCTATCTAATCGTTGTTGCTGTATACAATCTTTTTTTAAAATTCTATCTAATCGCTGTGGTGTATACAAACATTTCTATTCTATTCCTCTGCTTAGAGGTGCTTTGTTATGCACTCTTCTACTGCTGTTCTACTTTCTACTACTATACTTTTTGCCTTAAACCGCTGTTCTCTTCGCCTTGGTTCTGCTGTTTCACCTTTGTTCTGCTATGGCTGCTCTGTTTTACTCTGTTCCCCATACACCAAACTGACGTTATGTCCTATATTCCTCTGCTGTGTTTTGCTTCTTTTCTTCTATTATATTCTATTGTTTCTATTCTTTCCCGCTCCTTCTTTGACAGCTGAAAAATTCAAAATCAAACTGCTGCGCTTTTGTCATTTCATCAACACACATTTGTACTCACTGTTTATTTTTATAGATGAATCTAAGAGTTTTAGATCCAAAAAAGGATTTTAAACGAACTGAAATAGATCACATTAAATGAATGTAGGTCAAGCTTATTTTTTTTAGCATTAATCTTATTTTAATTTTTCCAATATGCCCAATCTGTTGTCGTTTCTTTCGTTTGAATCTATGAAAGCGTGCTAACATCATTGCATTAACTGTTCTGAAATGTAGTTCAGCCTTTTAGATCCTATTAGCAATACTGAGTGAAAATTTGTAGGCAACTTTGCAAGGATAAAACATGCTATGCTCAGATTCGAAATATGTTAAATTGAGCTGTCAAATGCATAAAATTTGTTGGAATATTGTACTTCTAAACGAAATTTTAATAAATCAAATCCGATGGGTTAAGAGGTTAGAGGATGAAAACACTGCTTCCTCTATTGAGATTAAGATACAATGATAAAATTCGTTTGAAAATTGTAATGTGACAGTCATCCCTGGTCCCATGTGTATAGCAGCGTGCCTCAAATTTCTATTCTGGCATGCTTTCTTTGACAGCAGCCTTTTGTTTCGAGGACTGGATTGTGTTTTTGGTAGCAGCCCAAACTTCTGGAGCTTTTAACTGCCGCATTGATTATCCATAATAATTTTAGGCTCTGTAGCTCTTGGTAAGGGCTTGTGTTTCAGTGATCAGATACAGGTTTGAATCCTTAACATTAGCCCTATCAGATGCGAAGACTTTATTGTAGTCAGAAATTTTTTAACATGAAAATGGAGGAATAAAGTCCTAGCTAGACATGAAGACGCTCTTATGACTTTCCTTAGGAGCTTATCATCCTCGTATGACAATTTAGTGCTGAAATTAGCATCCAAGGATAAGTAAAGGACGGAGGGAGCTTATTCTGTCCTCCTCAAAGAAGGGTTGAGAAGGAGAAATTATTCTATAGATCTAAAAAGACGTTCGACCTCAACGGTGTTACTAAGGAAAACAACTTGAACAAACGCGAGAGTTCTAAAGGTTGAAAGCTTAACTGCCATTGCTGGCATACGGAAGAAAAAAGTGTCACAATGTAATTGTTGAGAATAGTCTCTTACTCTTTTGTTAATAGAGGACTTCAATGCAAGAACAGCAAACAAGCAAGTAAACATTTTGGGAAGTAATAAGGAACTAGACATGCATCTTCTTTGGATGGTAGAAGAAGAAAATCAGCAATAGAAGAGGTCTTCAGATGATAGGCATGGGGTTATCATGCACGTTGGAGAAGAATTGCTAGGTTCATGTAGTATACATAACTTAATCATTTGTAATGGCATGGGCAAATAGGGAAAATCAGGGGATTACACATGTAAGACACACAAAGGGCAGAGTGTAATTGATTATGTTATATACTCCCAAAATTCTTTATCTAGAATTGAAAAATTGGAAGTAGAAGAAGCTTGCATAGAACTTAAATCAGATTACAACTCAATTTTTGTGAAACTTCAATTAAAAAGAGACAATCAGCAAGATGAGCACACCGAGGTCAACCAAAGTAAGTCGTCGCCTACAAGAAACATTCTCTTGAGAGAGGAAAATCGACAAACCTTTAGAGCAACCTTGGAAAACAAGATGCAGGAAGGGGGTAATAAGGTAACACATAACAATAGCACAAAACACATGAAAAGTGAGACACTAATGAACACAATTCAAGAGGCACTAAAAACATGCAAGAGAGCTAAAACTAAAAATGAGAGAAATAGTTTCCCGATTAACCCATGGTATGATGAAGAATGCAAAGCAGCACAAAGAGTGTTAAAAGAACCAAAAGGGAGAACAAAAGTAAACCAAAAAGGAGAACAAAAGCAAACAAAAAAGCATATGAGCAAATGGTAAGGGAAAAGAAAATTGAGTATATTAGAACTAGGAGGAAAGTGCTGATTTACTTAGGAAAACATGAACCAAAAATATTTTGAAGGTAACTTCACAAAGAAAAAAGACAAGTTGAAAACAACATAACAACAAGGCAGTGGTTGGAGTACTCAAAACAATTATATGAGCGTAATGGTGAACAAGATGCACCTCCCAAAATTAGTGTCAATAAAGAGATTTTCACAACAAAAGACATCATGCAAGGAATTAAAAAGCTAACAATGGGCAAACCCTGAGACATAGACAACTTACACGTAGAGCATTTAAGATGGGGGATAGATATCCTAGCACCTAAAATCAAAGAAATATTCAATGAGGTCATTCAAAAGGGCTTTCCAACAAGGTGGACAACAAGCTTAACCATACCCCTATTTAAGAGTAGAGATGTGAACAATCCCTCAAATTACCAAACTATCATTGTCAATCTGCGCTTTGCAAAGCTATTTGGGAGTATGATAGAACCCATAATTATTAGTTGAGCAGAAAAAAAAGGCAAGTAGACAAAGGGACAAGCAGGTTTTAGGCCAAAACATTCTACTATTGATCATTGTGTCACACTTAGACATCTAATTGAAAAGGTGTGGATAAAAAGGAGGATGCATATTTTTGTTTCGTAAACTTAAAAAAAACATTTGACATAGTTCCAAGGAGCAAACTATGGGCCAGAATGGAGGAACTAAAGGTTCCAACGCACTATAGGGCAGAAGTTCATAGGTTGTATGAATAAGTCAAGGCTAAAATCAAAACTCAGGCAGAGTTGTCCAAATGTTTCGGGAGTGACATCAACATCAAACAAGATTGATCTTTATCCCCAACTTTATTTGGGCTTTACATTGATAAGCTAAAGGATTGGATAAACAAATTTGGAGGAAAGGGGGTCTCCCTGACGAACTATGTGATAAAACTTCTTCTCTATGCTGATGTCTTAATCCTAATGGCAACGACAATCCAAGATTTAAGAGATCATCTCCAAGCTCTAGAGCTCTTTTGTAAAGTAGGGATGCAGGTAAACACTGAGAAAACCAAAATTATGATTTTTTTAGCAAAAAGGAAAGCACAACTCCCTGATTTTCAGTTTACAGGAGGGTTTTTTGAAGTGGTGTTAGAATACAAATATCTCGGCCTCAACTTTCACAACAAACTTAGATGGGACACTTGTAGAATGAAAAGAATATAAGGCGGATGGAGAGCTTTCTATGTGCTTCAAAATAGATGTAGGAATGTAGAGTTATGGGACTGGAAGACCATTAGGGTCTTATTTGGGTTACTTGTCACACTAGTGATATTATATGGTTGTGAGATGTGGGCTAGTGAAACAACAAGCTTGAAATGGAGGCAAATAGAAAAGATTCAAAAACAATTAATCACAAACAATTTCAGAATCAAGGACTCAGTCCAATATGAAATCATTCTTGTTGAAGTAGGTACTTTCCCTCTAGAGGCAACCGCTATGACCAAGTTATTATGTTTCCTGAAAAAATGGAAAGCATGAAGTCCAACAGATAGCCTATGGCAACAAGAGAAGAAGAGTTGCATGGGAGGAAGAACACTTGGATGAGGTAGAACCAAAGGTAGATGAATAGATGGGATATCAACCTAACTGAATGCCCAAATTGTAATAAAGACAAAAAATTACGTAAATGAAAAATTCAGAATGGTAATGTGGAGCAAGGGGACAAGTAAGAAAAGACAACATTATATCTCAATGTTCAATCCGAACTATGAACATAATGAAAATGCATATATATGCGCTGAAATCAGTTGGAGGGAAAATATCCTCATTGCTCAATTAGGAACTGGGTCTTATAGACTCCGATGCGAGATAGGGAGATGGACAATCCCTAAGGAGCAGTGGGACAAGAGAGTTTGTGTTTGTTACATTATAAGAGCAGTTGAAACACAAGGGCACTTCATCCTTGAGTGTCCTTAGTACGCGGACATACGAGCCAAATATGCAAAAAATTTAAGGGTTGGCTACATGGTAGTTGTATTTGAGGAAAAAAGATTTAAAAAGTTGGGGAAGATGTTAACTCGATTCAACAAGAGGCGGAGTAGCATTCTAAAAGATACTCGAATCCTAAGAATCGTTGACCGATTGGAGCATTTAGTGTAATTGATGGTCCCATAGACCATTCGGTCTCGAGAACATAATTAAAACTATTTCATTCATTCATTCAAAGAGCAATGGATACCAGTACATACCAATACCAAGTGGTAGTGCATTCTCTTTCTTGGTACATGAGATACAGTTAAACTCCACACATAGATCCTTTTCAAGCGTGTTGAGAGCCCAATTAATGTGACGTCAATGGGCTATTTCCTCTCCTTCATGCATATGGCAGAGAGTCTGTGCACACAACTGCTAAGAAGCCCCTATTAAATCATGTCTGCTCTCACAAATGAAAAATATATTTTAAATTAAAAATCATATATAAATAGATTTTAAAAGTGAAAAAAAATGAAAGAAAGTTAACAGATGTGCGTTAGGGGACCAAGGCTACAGCTAGCACTTCTGGATTGCTCCTACGGACAGCCTGTAGAGGGCTCCAAGCATGCTAAGAGCAAGTTTTTAGCTCTCATGTACCGAGTCTAAGTGAAACTCAACATACAAATTCTATTAATTAAATTATGTATGTATTGTTTAAATGAAGTATAGGTTTCTTCTCCTTGATGATGGATTTAGTGAAGATGAGTTTAGTAATGAATTCAAATTAAATTTATTGTTTAGTTGAAATGTAAATAAAATCTATTATGGAATCAAAGCTAGAAATTATAGTACTATCTATTTACAATTTAAATCGCCGAGAAGTTCAGTTTCAGAGATAGCAAGGAGCACAATGTTGTGGGAGGTTGAATTGTTGTTGTGACATTGCTTGTGGGACCTGTATCTCTTATAAATGGATGTTATTGACATATGCTTATAATTCTTTAATTTGTTAAAGTGACTGTAAGCTGATGTCCGCAGAATAATGTATATTTTGTCTCAGGGTACACCAAAAATATTTAATTATTTTTGGCAATTTAAAAAAAAAAAAAAAAACAAATTGTATTCTGTTGAATAAAAAATTCAATAGGTTGAAGCTCGGTACACTATTACGACGGAGATTGGAATACCATTGAATGGACTAAATGTTATAATGGTGGTAACCATGCCATGAATATGCCAACATCAAATTGAAAAAAACGTTATATTAGAGTTTTGATTGTTGTTATTATTATTATTATTTTATTTCTTTTTGGGTTTGTACAATTACTTTTTGTAAGTTCTCAGTTGGCACTCCTGTACGTAAACGATCATTAAGGTGCAATTCTATGTTTTTTTAATTGAAACAGATCTATGCTACTTTAAATAATTTGATGTTTTGAATTAATTGATTATTAAGAGCATATATATAGATATAGATAATTATTACCCTCCACTAAATTTAATAGGATTCTTTTTTATTGACAGGTTTTTGTTGGGCACTACTACAGAGAGGGATCCATCGTTTTACACTTGGTCGTAGTGAGAGTTGAACAGGGGCTGGCCGCTGCACTGGAAAATTTTACTGTAATCCTCAAGTCTTGTTTGTTGTAACATTGCAATAAGCATGGGGTCTTTGACCTAAACTGAGATTGTGTGTGCCTTTGAACCATTTTTATAACAAACAGTTGTGCTCAGTTCTATGGTACAATGACCCTCTTTTATTATAGTAGGCATTAAGGGTGTTTGTATTTGAAGGTACATTATCAATTAATAATGTAATTCTTTTTTTTGTAATATTGGTATTAAGTAATGCAGAAGTTGTGATCTGATAATAATTATGAATCAGATCATAACTTCTTCATTACTTAATGTCAATTCTATTTATTATAACAAATTAATAATTTGTTACTTTTCAATATAAATTATGTTATAAATGATATAAATGACTTGAATTATTACAAATGTTGTAATGATAATAGATTTTAAAGAAATTATTATTATTAATAGTATTTTTTTTAAAAAGAGCAGTATGAAATATTTTTTTGATGGATATGATCCTTGCAGAATTATTATCTGTTCAAAATTATGATTTGATAAAATATTCATTGTGAGCATAAGTGAGTTGACGAGGTTCTGAAAAGGAGATATGAATGTAGATTAAAGTTTTGTTCTGTGATTAAATAAAATCAATTGAAAAATCATAATATTTAGGTTATATGGTGGAATTTGAAATCCATTTTTTGTCAAAAATATTTTTTTAATCCAATATATTAATATAGTTAAATTGATATCATACGTCACCAATCAATATGAAATATTCAAAAAAAAGTAATGAAATTAATATTATACAAAATATAATATCAAAAAAGTCAACTTTTTGAAAGCAACATGAATACTCCATCACAAGAAGCACAAAGATTCATGCCTAGATCATTTAGACCAAATTAGGTTATATTTAGGCACTTCTAATAATATATAGGCATTCATTGCTAACTTCAACATTATGTTTGTACCCAGAAAGGATTTAAAAATAAATAAAAAGAGAGACCTAATAAATATTTCAAAATCTAAAAAAATAAGGACATCCTATGAAAAGAAGGGAGCATAAATGTCTATGCTTGAATATGCTCGACCAAAAATTATTGAATCTAAATACCTACAAAAATAAACAAACATAAAATTTTCCCAGCATCAATAATCCGGTGAAATTCACAACAGTAGTAACATGTTAAGATGCACAAAGACATAGCTGAAAGCAACCCACCTATTTTTTTTCTGGGAATGGTAACACATGGTAGGAACAATATTGTAGTGATTTTTGGAAAAAAAATTGGGAATACATCTTGATAATGTCAATGGAAAGTTGAATAAAAAGCTAGGATATAATGGCCGAAGTGAAAAGAATATGAATAAAGATATTTAACAACCCAATAAAGAATATGAGTATGAATAAGTGGTATTTTCAATAATCTATTAAAATGTTGAGAGGACAAATTATAAAAAATGTCCCTGGTTTTCTTTTGGGAGTAGAGGGTTTCATTGTATGAGCTTCGTGTAGATACAAGATGGAGGAACACCTAAATGGGGGTTTGCATAGACATTCCGATGATGGATGCTTATCATTCTAAACTAGAGTATTAATGTATATCATCTATAAATTAAAGCATTCATGTCATGTTTTCTCAAGTATTACTTTTGCATTTCAAATTCAGTGAAACATTAGTCAATGAAAAGCTAAAAATCATGCAAACTAACCATCATGCTTGTCAACTAGAAGGACAAAGAACATTATTTGGGTTGGTGACCAGCCATAGATTTCATGTTGATGTGAAGCAAGTGATTCCTCTATTAAATCAATGGCATTCCAAAAAGTATTTCCCAACTTTGTAATGGATGCACACAATATGAATGTTATGCAAAAAAATTGCTATTGACTTGAATTGAAAAAGTAATTTCCAAGTATGAAATGAGCAATTGTCATTTTTGGTAGCTATTGTACAATAAAATAAATATGTAATTGAGTTGTGATTAGTTTAATCTTACATGTAATTACAGTAACACTACATTGTTCAGGATTCTAGTAATAACTACAAATAAAAAATGATATGAAAACAATGACCTCTGCCCGTTATAAGCACAAACACATGAAGAGCCCACAATGTTATAATTATTCCAAAGATGGATTTGTTTGTCAACAACACAACATGAAGTGAAAGAGCTCACTTCTTAACAATAATTACAAATACAAACACATGAAGGATCCATCATATTGTGCTTAATCCATTTTTTTAGTTGTGTACAGTCGTTTTATTATAGACATCTAATTTTGGTATAATCCATATTGTTACTATGTATTTTTCATGTTTTCACACACTTGCCTCATTTGTGTACATTTGGCTATTTGCAAAATACATTCCCATCAAATCGGACCACTCATAGCCTTGTGTCATTTGCATTTCCTCATAAACGCCTCTATTATTTTCATTTCCTTCATCAAGATCCATCTAGTCATCTACAATATAGCCTGATCTCTGTTAATGAACCTTTTTATGACATGACCATAATTAACGTTTCATGATTTTCGTATGAACATGATTAGTGGTGGCTAATTCTAGTCCCCCACCATTTGTGGGTCTTTTTCATTTGTGCTGATAAGTCACTCCTTGATTATCGATTATCATTATTTTACATAGTCATCCTATGTGTGATTGTGTCTTTATGGAGCCTATATACATAATTGTATCTTGAGCCATTTATCATATACGAGCATCGAGTATCAAAATCACACATCCAAATGATGATTTACATTGTATCCATTGCACATTGATCCAAGTCAATCATCATCATCTATTCAAGTCTTGTGCCTACACACTTCTACCAAAACAAGGTCAAATAATAAAGCATATAGTTGGGTAAGTGCACGGAGTTGGGGGACAATTTTGTAGACATTTTAGGTAACATGATTACGTTAATGAATAATGTGATTGCATTATTTAATTAATGTGATCATGTTATTTAAATTATGGCTCAATAATTAGTAAGTCATAATGTGATTGTGTTATTAATATGATCACATTATTGTTGTTTTTAGTAATGTGATCACGTTACTTGTGTTACAAAAAAATAAAAACCAAAACCCGAATGCAAATTCATCATTTTGCATTCAAGTTTCCTTTGCTATCCTCCACTTTTGTGATTGCATTTTGTGTGAGAAATAAAAGCTTGAAAGGAAGCCTTAAATTCATCCTAGAAAGTTGCTAATTGATGATGCCACCATGTAGAACAGGTAAGTGATAAAAATCTACACTTGTTAACCCTAATTCTCCATTATTTTCATTATTTAACCCTAATTTCTAGTAATTTTAATAATTTTTAGTAATTTTAGTAATTTTTAGTTGTAATTTATTTATTTTGAACAACCTGTCCTGTTAACCCTCCAAAAAACCCTCTTGTTCCTCCTTCTATCCCTCCACCTAACCCTCCTATAGTTCCACAAAAACCCCCAGGTAGTTAGGAGATTCTAAATGACAACATTGTGGGAATAAAATTGAAATTGAAGAATTGATTAGGAGAATAAGGGATCCCATTTTTACCAACCCCCACCACACCTAGCTAGCCGATTCCCTAGAGACATTATTAGGTTAAATTGACTCTATAATAAGTCAAATTGATAGATGGACTTCATATAGGGATAGTTATAGGGCTTATTATGCTGATAAATTGTCAATACTTAAGGTCAAGAACAAATAAATATCAAAATCCTTCATTTGTACCTTATTCATTGACCCAACCATCAATGCCCCATTTTACATAACTATTAAACATTTTAAAATTTATCACTGCCAACATAACTTAATCATAGCCAATTTTTGGGATCGATGGTGGATGGTGTTTGATTATCCACCATGTAACAAACATGAGGTCCCATTGTATTTTTTGAGAAAAATCTACTGTGAGTTTGTCCTCAATGT
Source organism: Torreya grandis (assembly GCA_037957365.1). Lineage (NCBI taxonomy): Eukaryota > Viridiplantae > Streptophyta > Pinopsida > Cupressales > Taxaceae > Torreya > Torreya grandis. The sequence goes on from JARHVA010003551.1 coordinate 659,459, forward strand.
GATTCCAAACTATTTTGATCTTAGTGAGTTTTAGGGCTAAAGGAAAGGCTCTACACAAGATTGACCATGTGTACATCATGCACCTAATCGACCTGTAAAGATTGGTATCTAAAAGCCATTTGAGCTCGATATCACCTATACAATTCATTAGGTCACAAAGATCGACATTATATATGCTTTTAGTTCACTCACTGATACACTCATTCAACATACAAGTAGAATCCCATAAATCGATGCTAGAGATATGCCACCTAGTGTGCATACTTGACCCCACCCTTACAATTCTTATGGATTTATGTGCACTGGACCTTCTAATGACGATGGTGTTGGGAGTTCAGAGGGCTTGGATAATATTCTTATGAGTGATGATTTTTTGGCATGCACATTTGGTGTGCAGACATCAGCCACTACACAGAGGCAGGTATATTTTATATAAATGTCATGTTAAATTTAACTTATATATATATATATATTTAATTTAACCAACAATTAATTTACATAGAAATTGAATGATACATATCTCATTTTTTATGTTGCTGGAGGTGACAGTGCCTTCATCATCATAGTCAATATTTGCAGCATTTGATTTGATGCAGCCATTGTTTACATATTCAGATCCAACTATTAGACCATCCACTACTGCATATGTCTCTATTAGGATGACACCTTTTACTTATACAGAAGTAAAATTTTGAGTTAATCTTATGCTCTATGTACATTTAGTCTATGTATATTTACCTTGTAAGTTTAAGTTAAATTTATCTATCAAGTATCTTGATGCATAGGTTTTAACAAGCTTCCTTGATATGGATGGAAACACACACTTACCTCTATTAACCAAAATATCTACAAATAATAGAATTTAGTTGTGCACCATGACATATGTTCTCATTACACCATTCAACCAACATTTTTACATTTGTCAAATGAACACTCTCATCAAATTTTAACTCCTCCTTGCAATATCTCTTTTTACACATGCTCCAACACCATCATGCTCCCCTTTTCCATGGCCAACTTCAGTGAAATTCCAAATATGTTCTACACTAGTGGTAACATGCATCCTACTCAACCAATAAAATATCCATGTATTTTTGAATTATGATGTGCAATTGTCTAATCAAATGTAATTTTGATTAAAATTAATGTTCCTCTGACTCAATTATTTATAGAACTTCTAAAAACAACCTTGCACATACTCTGAACAATATGATCAATCATCATTGATAAATAAATTGTACTCCCTTAATATTGTTGCTCTATATTATTAGGTGCATGCATGAATGTTATATGCACAAATATGGTAACTTGTGATGAGTTGTAATACTATGATTGAAATTTTATTTGGGATTTGAATATGTAATTTTAAGTAAAATCAACTACTAAAACAATCAAACCAAGTGGGAGTGTATTTTTTATTATCTTGAAATGTTCATCCAACCATCTAGCCTTGTGTGTGTGCCTTGCATACTGATAGGCAATCTTCTCCCTAAATTTGACTAAAAATTTGAAAACAAATATCTTTTTTGTAACAAGTTCACACCTTTTAGATTCTTTGTCATCTTTTACTAGATAATTCATTGATTTAAATTTGATTAAACCAACTAATGATTATCTAATTACACTTGTAATCTCCTCATGGATACATTTTTTTTAATTTTGACAATCCACCAAAAATGCTGTAATTTTCATTTAAACATGATTTATTATCAAATAATAATCCATCCGATCTTTTTCAAAAGATAGTTGAAATAAATTTCCTGATTGATTTTGGTGGAAATTCAATGCCACAATCCTACAAAATGTTATTAGTATGCAAAGTACAATGAATATGGCAATAAGCATCATAGTGCATTGAAAATTTAACATGTTAGCTATAACAATAAGTGGTGCGTATGTGATTTAGTTTTACATAAAAAAGTTTGGCCATTTCAAAATATCTTTAACAAATAAAAATTTGTGGATATTTTTTCAAAAATTTAGAGTACAATTATGTTTGATTCATATCCAATAAATGTTTTGGATGCACTTCATGGTTACGAGAAACAACTCTTATTTTCACAACATCTATTGCATTGGGCAAAACTCTTGTATTGTCTTTTCAAAATTAAGCAAGTAACTCTTTGAGAGTATCATCTATAGCCTTGTCCTTTCGTGGAAGTCTAGAAGAGAATGCTCATATCTCGTTGGTATTAGGTTCATTAAGTCTTTCACATCTTTCAATTAATTTCAATATTATTTTTAATTTATATTGAGTGTTTGACTTGTTTTTGAAACTTTTCACTTTTTCCCTATTTTGTCACTTATTGCACAAGTTATAAGTATACGTTGGGTAGCATTACAATCTTGGGTGCATGATTTTGGGCCTATAGTATGATATGCATCATGTAGATTTTCAAAAATTTCATTGTTTTCATCATCCATGTTAGATGTTCTTTGTCCTAGTGTGTACATTATAGGTCTCATATTAATCAATTTTATTAATGAAACAAATAATTGAGATCTTTGACTATCATAATCCAAATTATGAAATAAAGTATCACAAATTTGTTGAGCCGATCTTCTTGAATGGCAATCAGAAATTTTGTTATGCATTGGTTCTAAAATATTTTCATTGACTTCAATTAAGTACTTGTATTTTCTACACACAATTCGTGGAGATGGTGTTAATGGTGGAATTTGTTGAGAGGGTCTTTCAAAATCATTATTACTTTCATTGTTTAGAGGTGGGATGACATTTTCTTCATTATATGTTTTCATAAAAAAAAATTGATGGCTAATTTCATCATTATTTGTTTCCATCAAATTTTATTCATTCATGGGGGGTGAAGCATCATACATAGACTCATGATCAACGAAATAAAAAACTTTGAACTTTGAATATAAATTTCCAACATTATCTAATTCATTATTGTCAAATTCATTATTATTCATTTTATTATGGTCAATTTCCTCATTATTCAATTAATTATGGTCAATTTCATCATTGTTTAATTCATTATTGTCAATTGGCTCATTATCTAAGGCATTTTTTTCATCAGGGTTAGGGTTTATACCTTGTTTACCATGAATTTTTTGCATTTGTATCTTGTTTTCTCTCTCAAATCTTATAATTCCTCTGTTGTTTAATTCTTCATTATCTTCCTCTTCCTCGAACGTGATTTGTAACCCATCAAGGACAAATGATAGCTTTTCAAAGGTGGGGTCAAGTACATAGGTACTACAAGTCCTACATAAGTACATAGAGAAGTTTGTGGAGACATAATTCTCAATTTGGGTTAAAAATAGATGTTGAAAATTGAGCTTAGTCTATACAAATATTAACGCGATCACATTATTACATAATGTGATCACATTATTACATAATGTGATCACATTATTACATAATGTGATCACATTATTTATTATATTAGGTTCTAATTCAACATACATATTGAGAAGCGTATATTAAGAATAATGTGATTACATTATTACATAATGCAATCACATTATTTGTTATATTAGGTTCTTTTTTAACATATATATTAAGAAGTATATATTAAGAATAACATGATCGTGTTATGTAATAATGTGATCGTATTATTCTTAATACTCGATTGCAGTTAGAAATTGACTTTGAGAATCGAGTGTTGTCTATATTTAAAATAACATGATCACATTATATTTAATATAGATTAGGGAGTTTGGATTAGGGATTTAGGTATTAGTGGATAGGGTTTAGGGTTTAGGGATTATAATTTATGTTTTATGGATTGGGGATTAGGGATTATAATTTATTTTTTAGGGTTTAGGGATTATGGATTAGGGCATGTAGGGTTTAGGTTTAAGGGTGTATATAAGGTCTAATCACTCTATGCCATGTGTGAACCTAATTTTTAGGGTACACAAGGTCAATCACAAAGATAATTTTAAGTCTAAATGATGTTAATTTGAGCTAAAATGATTGGTTCAAGGTTTAAAGAGTTTATATTTATGTTTTAGAGTTTGGGGATCATGAACTTTAAGTATTAAGGCTTGGGGTATAGGTTTTAAGGTATATAAGGTAGAATCATGATGGTGATTGGGGTAAATTAGAGTTGATCAACCCCTAAATCACATTTTATATTCATGTAATTGGGTTTAAGGGGCTTGAAATAGCCCCAAATTAATTTAGATGCATAGCTAGATTGATAGTCCAAAGTCTAAGTTTTGGCCATAGGTTTAAAAAATGCATTTTATGACATCTAGTGATAAAATTAGTTATATCGTAAGGCATGTATGTTTACATCATGTAGTGGGCATTAGGGCATAGGGCTTAAAATTTATGTTTTAAGGATTAGGGATTAGGGCATAGGCTTTAGGTTTAAGGACCTGTATATAATGTCTAATCCCTCTATGCCATGTGAACCTAAATCTTACTACAAAAGATGTTAATTGGGACTAAATCAACTGATAAATAGGGAGAGCTTATGGTTTATAATTTAGCGTATAGTGTTTATGGTTTATGGTTTAAGGCTTCTATTTGAATGTATATATGGTTTAGGGTACATAGGGTCAATCACAAAGGTAATTGAGGATAATTTGAGTCACTTAGACCCATTTGTGACTATAGAATGTGTTTTTGGGTTATCATTATACCCTGGATGCCATTATGCAAATTGAGTGAACTAGTCAAATGGGGCTATCAGTCATGTGATTTAGGCCAAAATGAGCCATGTGAACTTAATTCTTAGTCTAAATGAGGTTAATTTGGGCTAAAATGATTGGTTCAAGGTTTAAAGAGTTTATATTTATGTTTTAAAGTTTAGGGATTAGGAAATTTAAGGATTAGGGCTTAGGGTATAGGTTTTAGGGTATATAAGGTACAATCATGAAGGCAATTGGGGTAAATTTGAGCTCCTTGAACCTCTATCTTTGAGTAAAGAATGTGATTTTAAGCTCAATTAGCCCCCACATCATCATAGATTGAGCCAATTAAGTCAATTATGGTTTAATGAGTGATGCAATTTTGACCAAGTTCATCCCTATGAACCTAATTCTTACTATATATATATATGTATATATATATGTATATATATATATATGTATATATATATATATATGTATATATATATATATATATGTATATATGTATGTATATATGTATATATGTATATGTATATATATATATACACACACACACACACACATATATATATATGTATATATACATATACATATATATACACACACACACACACACATATATATATACATACATATATATATATATACATATATATATATACACATATATACATATATATATATATATATATATATATATATATGTATATATGTGTATATATATATGTGTATATATATATATATGTATATATATATATATATGTATATATATGTATGTATATATATATATATATATATGTATATATATGTATATATATATGTATATGTATATATATATATGTATATATATATATATATACAGGATGTTAATTGGGTCTAAATTTATTGGTTTAGGGTTTAGGGTATATAATTAAAAGGGTTTGGGGTTTAGGGTTTATGGCTTAGTGTTTAATGTAAATGGTACATGGTTTAGGGTTAAAGTTAAATGGTATACGATTTAGGGTTTAAGATATCAGATATAGGGTCCAATCACTAAGGTAATTGAAGAACATTTGACTTACTTGTTCACCTATTTATGAAAATTATCTTCATGTTTGAACTTATGATAAATGTAGGGTCAGTTATGCCATGTACATGTTGCACACATGTTATACAATTGATTGAGCCATAAATTGGTTTAGGGGCTCAATTTTTCCTAGATCATGCCCCTAATTGCACAAATTGATGAATTGGATCAATTCATGATAGAATCAATCTTTTGATTTTGCCCTAAATCAAATCTTGATCTTGAAGGGGTTCAAATTGGCCTTAAATGAATCCTTGATTAAAAGAATCAAGTAGCCTCCTCTTTGGTTAATTAGGTTAAAGAGGCTAGAATAGCCCCAATTTACTTTAGATGTATAACAAGATTGGTAAAGTTTTGGCCATAGGTTTGAAAAGTGCTTTTTATGGCATCTCATGATAAAATTAGTTATATATGAAAGCATGTATGTTTTTGGCGTGTAGTGGGCATTAGGGCATAGGACTTATAATTTATGTTTTAGGGATTAGGGCATAGGGTTTAGGTTTAAAGACCTGTATATAATGTCTAATCACTCTATGCCATGTTCAAACGTAATTATTATTACAAATGATGTTAATTGGGACTAAATTAATTGGTAAATAGGGAAAGTTTATGCTTTAAAATTTAGGTTATAGTATTTAGGGTTTAGGTTTTAAGGCTTAGGTTTTAATGTATATATGGTTTAGGGTACACAGGATCAATTGCAAACATGATTGAGGATAATTTGAATCAATTAGATCCATTTGTGACTATAGAATGTGTTTTTGGGTTGTCATTATACCTCATGTCATCATGTAGATTAAGTGAAATAGTCAAATGGGGCAATCAATCATGTGATTTAGGCCAAACTGAGCCCTGTGAACTTAATTCTTAGTCTAAATGATGTTAATTTGGGCAAAAATGATTAGTTTAAGGTTTAAAGAGTTTATATTTATGGTTTAGAGTTTATGGACTAGGGCTTAGGGTATAGGTTTTAGGGTATATAAGGTATAATAATGATGGTGATTGGGGCAAATTTGAGCTCCTTGAACCTAAATATATTGGACCCCAAATTTTGGCTAAGTATTTTTATATTTTGGCATAGATCAAGCATGATGCTAGAGGAGCATGAGCACAAAAATAGTAAGGCATGGAACTAAGTGGGTGTAGAAGAGCCATGGTGCATAAATAATGAGGTATGAAAAGAAAAGGGCATGAAATCACTGGTGTGAGAAGACCCAGTCAAAGATGGTATATAACTATGAGGAATCTGAGAGCATAGGACTAGAATAGTATCAATAGACTTGGGGAATGTATGAGAAGTGGGAGATAATTGGGGAATGATTCTCGAGGACCATCCAGAGCTTATCCATCATGATTTTTGCATCGACCCACAAAAAGGTAGATAAATAACAACAAGGATCTAGCATATAATAAGTATATATGGGGCACAAAGCCCTGGGTCCTTAGGATAAAGTAGTTGAAATACTACCACGAAGATCAATCCATAAAGATTTCATTGGCCATTCACTCATGTCATTAATTATATAACTAATTGGTTAGGGAAAAATAAGTATAAATTCCCCTATATGAAATCATTATAAAATGATGGATATTGGATATCATTTTACTAAAGTATAATATAGAGTTACAACTATTAAAATAAAATTTGATGTTCATGTTCCAATTGATTAATAGTTATGCATATATTATATTTGCATTGAGTACTTGTAGTTATAACTTATTATGAGATCTATGTAACTATTACTTGTAGAATTTGAGTAACAATCATTGAACTACATGGCATTCATCTGCATAGTTATGGTTGTTGAGCTTAATAAGACATGGACCAAAGTAATGTATTTATTTTTCTATGTAACCTATAACTATTCATAAGTTTGATCTAAAGTACATGACTAATATGTTAATGTGCAACGTAACCCATAAGAATTGGTCTCTTGTTGTGCACTTCTAGTGAGTGCACACAACTATAGTCTTGCATGAAGGGCCAGTGTGCTACCTCATTAGGGCTACAATTCAATGCTTGAAAACTTTATTAAAGATTAAAAACATAAAATTTTGGCTCCATTGTTAGGACACCTAACACTTGTTTCATAGTAATGGAAGATGCTTGAACATATCACCCTTAAAGGTATTGAATAATGGATTATCATGGTTGAGGACAATTTTGCAATTCCTTATCTTGAACCAGGAATTTTTACTCATTAGTGAGTGGAAAATATTATCTATAATGCATTATATGAAACTTTATTCATTGAAATCCCTATTTATTTTCATACTTGTCTATTTTCTTATGCTCAAGGTTGATCATAAAACTTTGGGAGAAGATAATCTTAGATGTTAGAATGTCAAAGGAATTTACATGACTAGGAACATCGTGGACACAAGCTATTAATATCTAGTGGAGAGGAGTGCTGAATAGTTACATTATAGAATATGTTGTAACCACTTATTCTTGACTTAAAGAAGATAAGTTCCAATTCTTTAGAGAACTGCATGGTTTCTATATTAAACATTTCCCACTAGAAGTCAAAAAGTTGTTCATTGATTGTTGAGTTGAAACTTTGCCTATGGAGAGCTAAATCCCTCTTTGCATGAGGTACACATTTTGAAGGGGAATAGAGTAGTGTTGGTAAAATATTTTAGGACTAGAATGGTATCCAGTCAGTGGGAAAGTAAAAATATGATGAAGCTCGACAGAGGATCATAGGAGTGAGTAGCACAGGCAAAGACCAGGAGAACTCAAGAAGTGTTGTTAGGATCCACACAACTGTAAAAACACATAAAGAGGACTCCATCACTTTTTAACCATGCCCCATGCCACTTTTTTCATATGAAGGAGAAACCAGCTGGACAATAGAAACTGAAGAACCAAGTCTGAACTAACCAAGCTCCCCATCTATAGTGTGTGATCATGCTTTTGAATCAGATGAACTATGTATACATAATTTGGATATAGATAGTGGTGAATCATAAAATAATCCTATAAGGGACATTGTAGATGATACAATTATAAGTCATACAAAATTAACACTTTCTTTCCCTCTTCAAGGGAATTTCATGGCTCAACTTGGGATGTCTGGAGGATGTGGCACTCATAGTGTATAGAGTATGAGCCTAAATCTTATTAATCAACTAACTACCACACCCCAAGACACATGTGTTGCTACTGGAGGCACTAGAGGTAGACTCAGAGGTGGCATGGGAGGAAGTGGTTGACTTCCCCCTCAAGGAATAGGAATTGAGGGTTCTCAAAAACCACCAACATAAACACCTCAACTACCCATAGTATATTATGAAATGAAACTTCACCTACCTAAATATCAAGGTGTAGAAAATGTTGTAGAACATATCCATAAGTACAAAATTATCTAGAGAGTGTGAGGCATCACTTATTTTTAGTAAAAGGCCACATAATTTGTGACTACACTCCTAGAGAGAGCACGCAAATGGTATAAGAAGTTCAACCAAGAAGTTGGGTAGGAAGTATCTTGATGCCCAATAATAGAAGGATGTACTCCAAGACACTATGACACTGGTCCAAGAACTACAAGGAGAAATTTAATTTATTAAGGACCAAGAAGAAACATAATGTGTTGATCTGTAAAAGGTAACAAAGCCTTAAAACATGGTATGAGATGATTTTCAAGAGCTTTACAAGCGTATGCTGGAAGAAGATATTGTCCCACAATTGAGTATTTGGCTTAAAATTAGGTACAAACCCAAACTAATGCTCAACCTCAAATGAATCAACTAAGGATCATCATTTGAATCATCCTCAGTGGCAAGATAACCTTATTCTACCCAGCCCTCTAGAAGACAAATAAATATTGGTAAATGCTACCATTAATGGTTGGATAATTCGGGACATCTTAGTTGACAATTGGCACTTAAGGAAACATCCTCATCAAAGATGCATGATGTAAAATGGCTAGTCCAACATTGTAACCATCTACGCACATATTATTTATGGATAATAAAACTTTTGCTCTACTAGTTGGCATCCTCAAGAATGTAATGGTGGATATCCTTGTAGTACCTTTCAAAGTTGACTTTGAATTTCTCAAGTTAGCAAAGGTTGATGACTTTATAGCTCTATTGGGGTGACCTTAGTGTTATAAAAATAATGTAGACTTAAGGTTCAAAAAGTGCTACATTAGTTTTGAGAATACTGATCAACACGTTATTATTCCCTTAGATCAAACACATGGGCCTCCATACGTAGAACCAGTTATTCTAGAAGAAGATATTAACCACATCTATAATGTCATAGCCAAAAATGGTGAGCAATGTGATCCTACTCCTAATGACATCCTTTGATGGATGGACACTCAATCCCTTTCTAATACTACAATCAATACTTATAATTATTGGGCCCATGGTGACTATGACCTCATTGGAAGAGTGTGTAGTACCATTAGTAGTCAGGAGAACATTCTATGCTAGTATCATAAATGCCACAAGTTCATTCACCTTCTTACCTCCAAATAATGAGGGGACCAATGATAGATGCACTATTAGAAATACTTGATGAAGCCCCTTGATTTCACAAACAAATGGAAGTCTGTGACTTTGTCTAGTGCCTTGAAGAATTTTATAACTCTAATAATGATCGTATACAATCATTGGTTCACCTTTGTGATGGTACAGCTAAAAGGTGGTGGAAAACCTGTAATCAATGAATTTTCTAGTGGGATCAAGTTTACTCTACTTTACATCATCAATTCCATCATGACAACCAAGTCAGGGGACAAATCAACTATAGTAGAGTACGAGCACCTGAACCCCATATAGAGGCTTGTGAATCCATGTAGAGAGATAAAGAGTCTTTATTTATAGATTACTTTTGGGTACATGCTTTCTATAGAACTTTAAAAACTTAGGAGAGATCATGGTATGTTCATGAAACATGACATATGGGTACCCAGTTTTGGCATCTATTGAAAGAAAACATGAACTTGACACTATCCTAATCCTCTCCAAGAATGGATTTGTGCCTTCCTCTCTAGGCCTTGCATGAAGCAGTTGTTGGTGACCCTAGTCCCATTGAAGATCACCTGAGATATATTCATAATTTCCTAGAAGAAGGTCTATCTCTCTTTAATGAACCATCTAAACCATTTATTCCCATGCCAGAACTAGTCTTTGATTAAGGCTGATGTGAATAGATACGTGTAAGGAAACTAAACTAGTATTTAAAGTAGAGGAAGGTGAAAGGTCCAACCCACTTGAACCTTTGGTGAATCACTTATATGTCCATACGAACTATGGAACATGATCTATTCATGACACTAGTCCCAATATAGACCACCCTTACTTTGAGCCAATTCAAACTTTCTAGTACAACATCGGTATAGAGGAAGAACTAAAAATAACTACTGTAGGATACTACTAGGCTGACACAAAAGTTTCAAATATATTTGAGTTCTATAAAGATTAACAAGATGTATTCCCAAGAAGCTAAAGTGAGATGAAAGGTATTCATCCATCTCTAGGAAAAATGTATATTAATTTGGTTGATGGTGCTTGACTAGTCAAGAAAAGGCCATATAGGATGAATCCAAATCTATGAGCATGTATAAAAGAAGAAATTCATAGTATGTTGCATGTTTGAGTATTCACTCCAATTGATGAATCTAAGTGGGTTAGTCCCATGGTGATAAGTATAAATAAAGATGGATGCATTAGAATTTGCATTGATTACTAGGTACTTAATGCATCTTACATCACTAATCCCTTCCCAACACCATTCATAGAGGAAATAATTGAAAGTGTGTTGGGTGTGAAATTTATATTTTCATAGATAGATTTTCAAGATACCATCAAGTCCAAATAGTCGAGGAGGATCAACCAAAGACTACGTTTGCCATTGAATGGGAATCCTTTGCATATATTATCATGCCTTTTAGGTTGAAGAATGCACTAGATATGTTTTGTTATATAGCCATTAAGGCCTTTAAATATTTCATCAATAAATTTATTCAAGTCTACTTGGATGAATGGGTAGTCTATGTCTTGGTCAAGGACCATTACTCTAATCTATGACTCATAATTGAGTGTTGCCAAGTCCTACAAACATCATTGAATATAAATGTTTTTTTGCTACACCTTTCAGTGTTCTTATAAGACATTATTTGTAAGGATGGACTTTTGGTAGACCTAGAAAAAGTATATGTCATTCTTCACCTCCTAGTACCCAAATCTTAGTGCAAAGTTTGTGGCTTTCTAGGACATACAGGTTATTATAGGAAATTCATTCATGGATATGCAATGATTTCCACCCCTCTAGAAGAACTCTTAAAACATAATGAACACTTCATTTGGACTTACTCTTTCCAATAAGCCTTTAAGGCTTTAAAGGACAAGTTGGTTACTACTCCAATCCTCCAGTTTCATGACTGGACAAGCCCATTCTATGTCCATGTTGATTCTTCTAGAATGAAAGTTGGTGAAATCCTTGCACAACTAGGTGAAGGTCACCTTGATCACTTGATCTATTTTTATAGTAGGAAACTTACTCCAGTTAAGTAGAATTACACCACCATGGAGTGTGAAACACAATCAGTTGTCTATACTCTATATAAATTTTGACAATACTTGTTGGCAACTCTTTTTATATTCTTTACAGATCATGAAGCATTAAATTATCTAGTAAATAAATCTATGTTTCATGGATGCATCTACTGTTAGATAGTGTTATTCCAAGAATTTCAATTCTGTATCATGTTCAAACCTAGAAAAACTAATTGTGTCCCTGACGATCTATCTTGAATTGATTCTGGAGAACCACCACATGCTATTGAAGATGACTTACTTGATGTTCAAATATTTCATGTTTCTCATGTACCTAAGGAATTGGAAGATATTGAAACTTTTCTAACTACTAGCTTAGTGCTTGACTGTCTAACCTCTCAAGCCAAGAAATAACTTGCGATCTGCACTGCACCTTTTCATCTCATCAGAGAGGACCTCTATAAGCTTGGCCGAGACAAAATTCTTTGACGTTGTGTCATAAAACATGAGTGCTCTAAGGTAATCTAAGAAGTTCATGAGGGCATTATAGGTAGACACTATGCTAGAGAGGCTACTGCATGCAAGGTTCTATTGGCTAGATTATGGTGGCCTACCCTTTTTCAAGATGCCAAGATATATGTTAAGAAGTGTGAAATTTGTTAGCACGTAAGAAAACATTTACCCTTGGGATGAAAGTCTTGCTCCATGAATCCAAGTTTATGTGCCATTTTGGAAAACTTTAAATTCATTGGGATGATCCTTTTGTAATTCATATCATTTTATCTATTGACACTTATTGATTATAAAGATTGGAAAACTAATTTCTTCTTAGACATTACAATGGAAGTCAGTTACAACTATATTTTACCTCTGAATAGTTTACATTTTGTAAAAATAAGGCTTATGTCAGTAGTCTAGGATTTCCTATTTTCAATAAAAGTGTTGCCTTTGTTGCACACAACTTTTCTTTAATATAAGATAGTTTAAATTTTGTACTTGAAATTTCATGGAGGATCATGACACAGTTTTAGTGTGGGGTAAAAGGTATCTATATTCATGTTCAAAGGCACACAAGTTACTTAAGGCATGCAAGCTATTTAAGCCATGCAAGTTATTTAAGGCATGCAAGATAAATAGCCCTAGGATAGGGTATTCTCACCAAATAGTTTGAAAATTCAAAATAAACAAAATAGTTATCTTCCACTCCAAAGAAAAGTGCAGGACACAACTATCTTCACTTCAAAGGAAAGCATGGGATAGGACATGCAATTAATGTGAAAAAATAGTGGTTACGATAAATGCACCACCATCATGAAAAGACATTACCATTAAATGCATTTATGGTGAAAAGTGATGGTCGAAGAATGATGGATATTAAAAAGTGCATTAATAATGAGAAGTGATGGATGAAAGAAAAGGGGTAGTAAATGTGGGTTAACCTCCTTGAGCCTATAAAAGGACAAGGAAGCACATTTTCACTTTTTACCTTTACTTCTATTTTTGTTTATAAAGTTAAAGAATGATTTAAGCCAGAATGATTCTAGAGTGAGTAAATAAGCATCACAAATATATAAATAGTTATTGATCTGAGCATCAAGCTAGGTAACTAAACATAGGGATAACTCTAAAAATGTGACCATGACATAAAGAATTAGTATTTGCAGGTTGCATAATTAGATATTCACCATTAGAGGGAAGCAAAACAAGAAAATATAAAGTCATCAACACAATAATCATGTATTCCTTTAGGAATATTATTAGGCCAAATCAACCTTCGAGCTCATCAAAGGGTGATTCGGCCTAATAATAAGGCTTTAAGAACCAATCCATTGCCCACTATACCAAAGGAAGAGTAAGCACTTGGGGGGGGGGGGACAGTATTAATCAAGGAAGAGATCCCTAAAGAATATGCACAATGCATAAAAGGATAAGAGGTTAGGATGGTGTGTTAAACAAAGAAGGCACAATCATCTCTACCCCCACCATTGATGATCGAAGACTAGATTCTATTTTTTTAATTGAAATAGATTTATGCTACTTTAAATAATTAGATGTTTTGAATTAATTGATTATTAACAATATATATATATATATATATATATATATATATATATATATATATATATATATATATATATATATATATATATATATATATATATATATATATATATAACCGTCCACTAAATTTAATAGTTTTTTTTCATTGACACAATTTTCGTTAGGCACTACTACTGAGAGGGGTCTATCATTTTACACTTGGTCATAGTGGGAGTTGAACCGAGGTTGGCTGCTGCAATACAAAATTTTAATTTAATCTGAATGCCTCAACAAATTCCTTAAGTCTTGTTTGTTGTAATGATTTAATAGACATGGTGTCTTTGACCTAAATTGAGATTGTGTGTGCTTTTGAACCATTTTGATAACAAATGGTTGTGCTCAGTTCTATGGTACAATGACCCTCTTTTATTATAGTCAGTATTAATAGATGAGCTTATTTATTAGGGATGTTTGTATTTGAAGCTAAATTATTAATTATGTAATTTTTTTTGTAATATTGGTATTAAGTAATGGAGAAGTTGTGATCTGATAACAATTATGAATCATATCATAACTTCTTCATTACTTAATGTCAATTCTATTCATTATGAATTTACAACTAATATTTAATTTTTAGTAAGTCAATTTTATAAAGCAATAAAGTAAAGATACACTGTTAGGTTTAAAATAATAACAAATTAATAATTTGTTATTTTTTAATATAAATTATGTTTAAATGATATAAATGACTTTAATTATTATGAATGTTGTAATGATAATAGATTTTAAAGATATTATTATTATTATTATTATTTTAAAAGGAGAGCAGTATGAATTTTTTTTTATGGATATGATCCTTGCAAAACTATTACCTACTCAAAATTATGACTTGATAAAATATTCATTGTGAGCATATGTGAAATGAAGAGGCCCTAAAAAGGAGATATGAATGTAGATTACGATTTTATTCTGTGATTAAATAAAATCAATTAAAAATTCATAATATTTAAGTTATATGGTGGAATTTGGATTTGAATCCAACATATTAATATAGTTAAATTGATGCCATTCATCACCAATCAATATGAAATATTGAAAAATAAGTAATGAAATTAATATTATACAAAATGATATGTATAAATTTTAAGATAAAAACTTTAAAATTGATATCAATCAATATTTCTCAAATATATATATATTTAAATATTTTTATTAATTTATTAAGTATAATAAAAAATTATGTAACAACTCAAAGAGACATATAACAACATGATTCTTAAGAATGTTAAAAAATATCAATATTATTTTTGGAGCGAGGAAGATAAACCCCTTTGCAAAATCTTACAATGTAATTGCATAGAGTTTAGCTAACAAAAATGTTTGAGGTTTATATTTAACAAGCACATTGAATGTATGTAAGGAAGACAACCATAATTAGCATAGACTATGTTATAATAAAAATGGATGGACACAAACTTACAATGTCTAATAATTAGAAGTAAAATATACTATCAAAAAAGTCACCTTTTGAAAGCAACATTGAATACTCCATCACAAGGAAGAAAAAAGATTTATGCCTAGATCATTTGGACCAAATAGGGTTATATTTAGGCACTTCTAATAATATATAGGCATTCATTGCTACTTGTTTGTGTACATAATAATAAAGAATTTGTCTGTGAATTCTCTAGTGGATTTTTCAGTACTGATGTGCTTAAATGGATTTCCTCTGATAAGGAAATCTATGCTGTAAAAAAGTGTCTAGAGAAGTTTATGTTAAAACTACTGCACTTGCCCCATTTCATTGTAAAAACTGATTGTACTAGATTTCTGACCTTTAGAGAAAAGGATCATGGTCAGAAAGATGGTTGTTGTAAATACTATAGATGGCAAGCCTTTTTCAATTAGTTTAACTTCTCAGTAGAACACAATAAAGGTACTGATAATATAACAACAGATTGGCTCAGTAGGAATCCACCTGCTACACTAATGCATCAGCCCACTTCTGGCTTCAACGTAATCAAGATTTATAACCAAGGATTTACATCTTTAAATATTATTATTCAAGAACAAATCCTTTAGGAAGGGTTACATCCAAGATATTCAAGAATATCTTATGCAGCAGGACAGGATTTACAAATGTCTTTCGTAGCAACTATACAAGCAAATCGTCATCAAAATTTTGGTGTCATGGTAATTGAAAGATTAAACAGTGAATTCCTTTTTCACTAGTTTACTAAATTATTAAAGCATCCCCTCTAGACATGGATGGTAAAAATCAGATCTTCACATAATGAACATCTTTATCGATGGGTTCCAAGATATGGTCCTCACCGTATACATGAAGAAGAAAATCATGAACAAGATATAGTTGTCCATACGATCATCAAAAGATAGCTGGAATGGGAATCTTACTTCTACATCAACCCTCATCATCACACATGTGAAACTGGGCCTCACCATTGGCATCTTTCTAGTACATTTTAGATAAGATGTCTTTTCCAACCAATCAGTGAAGATGACTTGTTGACAGAAGCAGAAGCAATGTTGGACCCACAAAGCTAGACATCTTCATCAAGTGCCTCCAATAATGTATCACTGTAGTCTAACTTTTACGCTGTAAAGTATGATGGGACATGACACTGCCTTGGCATAGATTCCAGGTAGGACCTCCCAAAATGATATAAATAAGCCTCTCCTCTATAGAGTTTTCATCAAAAAATTCTAAGCATTAGAAATCTAGTAGCCTTGTTTCAAGAGTATGCTCTTCTCTTGCCCTTCTTGAAGGATCCTGAGAATCAAAAATTCAAACAAGTGTTGTAATTTTTTTTTATTAATATAGTGAAGCCGTAGCCATTCGGCCCTTGCCTACTGTCGTGGGTTTTCTATAATCAAGAATTATGATAGAGGAAGGCGTCTAATGACGATAAAATATTAACTTCAACATTATGTTGGTACATAGAAAGGATTTAAAAACCAAAAAAGATTAATAAATATTTCAAAATCTAAAAAAGATAAAGACATCCTATGAAAATAAGGGAGCATAAATGTCTATGCTTGAATATGCTCGACCAAAAATTATTGAATCTAGATACCTACAAAAATAAACAAACATAAAATTTTCCCAACATCAATAATCTGGTGAAATTCACAACAATAGTAACATGTTAAGATGCACAAAGACAACTAAAATCAACCCACCTATATTTTTGTTGGGAATGGGAAAGCATGGTAGGAACAATATTGTGGTGATTTTTGAATAAAATTTTGGGAATATATCTTGATAATGTCTAAGGGAAAGTTGAATAAAAAGCTAGGATATAATGGATGCAGTGAAAAGAATATGAATAAAGACATTTAACAACCCAATAAAGAATATGAGTATGAATAAGTGGTATTATCAATAATATATTAAAATGTTGAAAGGACAAATTGAAAAAATGTCCATGTTTTTTTTTTGTGGGGGGGGGGGGGAGTAAAGGGTCTCATTGTATGAGCTCCATATAGATACAACATTGAGGAACACCTAAATGGGAGTTTGTATAGACATTCTGATGATGGATGCTTATCATTCTAAACTAGATTATTAATGTATATCATCTATAAATTAAAGCATTTATGTCATGTTTTCTCAATCATTACTTTTGCATTTCAAATTCAGTGAAGCATTAGTCAATGAAAAGAAAAAAATCATGCAAACTAAACATCATGCTTGTCAACTAGAAGGACAAAGAACATTATTTGGGTTGTTGAGCAGCCATAGGTTTCATGTTGATGTGAAGCAAGTGTTTCCTCTATTAAATCAATGGCATCCCAAAAAGTATTTCCCAACTTTATAATGGATGGACACAATCTAAATTTTATGCAAAAAAATTGCTATTGAGTTGAATTGAAAAATTAATTTCCAAGCATGAAATGAGCTATTATCATTTATGGTAGCTATTGTACAATAAAATAAATATGTAATTGAGTTGTGATTGGTTTAATCCTACATGTATTTACAACAACACTACATTTTTTAGGATTCTTGTAATAACTACAAACAAAAAATGATATGAAAACAATGACCTCTACCCACTATAAGCACAAACACATGAAGAACCCATTATGTTATAATTGTTCTAAAGATGGATTTATTTGTGGACATGATATATGGAAAAGAAATAATAGAACAACCATCAGTGTGAGTCAACAACACAACATGAAGTGAAAGAGCTCACTTCTCAACGATAGTGACAAATACAAACACATGAAGGATCCATCATATTATACTTAATCCATTTTTTAGTTTTGTACAGTCTTGTTATTATAGACATCTAATTTTAGTATAAGTCATATTGTTACTGTGTATTTTTCATGTTTTCATACAATTGCCTCATTTGTGTATATTTGGCTCTTTGCAAAAGACTTTCCCATCAAATCGGACCACTCATAGCCTTGTGTCATTTGCATTTCCTCATAAACACCTCTATTGTTTTCATTTCCTACATTAAAATCCATCTAGTCATCTACAATATAACCTAATCTTTGTAAATGAACCTTTTTATGACATGACCATAATTGACATTCCATAATTTTTGTGTGACCATAATTGGTGGTGGCCATTTCTAGTCCCCCACCTTTTGTGGGTCCTTTCCATTTGTACTGATAACTCACTCCTTGATTGTTGATTATCATTATTTTACATAGTCATCCTATGTATGATTGTGTCTTTATGGAGCCTATATACATAATTGTATCTTGAGCCATTTATCATATACGAGCATCGAGTATCAAAATCACACCTCCAAATGATGTTTTACATTATATCCATTGCACATTGATCCAAGTCAATCATCATCATCTATTCAAGTCTTGTGCCTACACACTTCTAAAAAAATAAGATAGGATAATAAAACATATAGTTGGGTAAGTGCACAAAGTTGTGGGACAATTTCATGGACATTTTAGGTAACACAATTACATTAATAAATAACATGATCACATTATTTAAATTATGGTTCAGTAATTACTGAGTCATAATGCAATTGTGTTATTAATGTGATTGTGTAATTATTGTTTTCAATAATGTGATCGCATTACCTATGTTACAAAAAAATAAAAACCAAAACTTGAATACAGATTCATCATTTTGCATTCGAGTATCCTTTGTTATCCTCCACTTTTATGATTGCATTTTGTGTGAGAGAGACAAAATCTTGATGAAAAGCCACTAAATTCATCTCAGAAAGCCACTAATCGATGATGCCACCATGTAAAAAAGGTAAGTGATAAAAATCTACACTTGTTAACCCTAATTTTTCATTATTTAACCCTAATTTTTAGTAATTTTTAGTTGTAAATTGTTTGTTTTTAACAACCCATCCTATTAACCCTCTAACAAACCCTCTTGTTCCTCCTCCTATCCCTCCACCTAACCCTCTTACAATTCCACAAAATCCCCCAAGCAGTCAGGAGATTCTAAATGACAACATTGTGGGAAATAAAATTGAAATTAAAGAATTAATTAGGAGAATGAGGGATCCCATTTCCACCAACCCCCACTGCACCTTGCTAGCCAATTCCCTAGAGACATTATTAGGTCAGATTGACTCTATAACAAGTCAAATTGACATATGGACTTCATATAGGGATAGTTATAGGGCTTATTGTGCTAACAAATTATCAACACTTGAGGTCAAGAACAAATAAATATCAAAATCCTTCATTTTCACCTTATTCATTGACCCAGCTAGCAATGTCCCATTTCTCATAATTGTTAAACATTTTCCAATCCATCAATGCCAACATAACTTAATCACAACCAATTTTTATGATCTATGGTTGATGGTGTTTGATTAACCAGCATGTAACAACCATGAGGTCCCATTGTATTTTTTGAGAAAACTCTATTATGAGTTTGTCTTTAATGTGATTCCAAATTAGTTTGATTTTAGTGAGTTTTAGGGCTGAAGAAAAGGGTCTGCATAGGATCGACCATGTGCACATCATGCACCCAATTGGCATGTGAAGATCCATATCTAAAAGCCATTTGAGCCTGAGATCCCCTTTATAGTTCATCAGGTCATTGAGATTGACATTCTACATTCTCTTAGTTCACTCACTAATACACTCGTTCAACATACAAGTAGGCTCTCATAAACTGATGCTAGAAATACCACCTAGTGTGCATACCTAACCCCACCCTTGCATTTATTATGGATTTATGTGCACTGTACCCTCTAATGATGATGGCACTAGTGGTTTAGAGGGCTTGGATAATATTCTTATGAGTGATGAGTTTTTGGCATGTACATTTGGTGTGTAGACATCAGCCACTACATAGATACAAGTATATTTTATATAAATGTCATGTTAAGTTTAAGTTATATTTACAAATTTAATTTAACTATCAACTAATTTACATAGAAATTGAATAATATATATTTCATTTTTTTTGTCACAAGAGGTGATGGTGTCTTTATTATCACAGTCAATATTTGTAACATATGATTTGATGCAACCATTATTTACATATTTAGATCCAACTACTGGCCCATCCACTACTGCATTTATCTTTATTAGAATGACACCTTTTACTTATATAGAGGTAAAATTTTGAGTTAATCTTATACTCTATGTACATTTAGTCTATGTATATTTGCTTTGTAAGTGTAAGTTAAATTTATCTATCAAGTATCTTGATGCATAGGCTCTAACAATCTTCCTTGATATTTATGGAAACACACACCTCTACCAAATACCTAGCTTTGATCTTTTCTTGTCCTTCTTTGTCTTCTATCTTCAACCTCTTTGTCTCTTTGATCACTTTACATTTACTAGGTCTTTTTTGTTCACTATTACCTACTCAGTGGCTCTTAAGCCTCCTTGTATTCACTTAATCCTCTTTCTCTGCTTGAAGTCATTTTACTAATCAACTACCTCTACAATATTTCCTTTTAACAACAACCTCCTCAGTTCATACTATGTTTTCATGTTTTCTCTCTTAATTTTTGCTATGTTATTTACAATCTTCTTATGTTTTTTCATAGGTCTGCATGCTAATTTGATTTTCTTCTTCCACAATAATCATAAGAGCATCTACCTAATCAATTACATCTCATTTCATGCATCCAACCATTCCACACAACCCCCAAGCTTCAACACTTCACTTAACTCTTCTTTCCGTTTTGCCACCTTCCTTATGCTAGCCCTTTTTTGAGACAAACCTCCTTGTTTTGAGTAAAATATAACTCTCCCAACTAAACCAAACCCACATTCAGGTACCCCTTTACATCAAATATTTCATGTAAGGACTTTCATACTTTAACTCTCTTTGGAGAACACCTAACTCAACACCCCTCAAGACTAATTAGGTCTCCTAAGCCTAATTAAAGGCTACTGACTGTGAAACCATACCATACAGACTCAAATTGACTTTAAAACTTCAAAATCCTCTTCCTCCTATATAAATACACTTGTCCACAAATTTTGGAGATGGGTTGATCATCTTGGGGGTACCGTGAACCTTTAGAAGTTGTTACGAGGTATTACAAACTATTAAAGAGGAACCACAATAGTTGCAAGCTATGAGAATGGGCTTATTAGTCTATATATAATTTCTTTTGTCAAATCTCACAAATATCCCATGAATAATCTCATTCAAGATAGATAAGGGTAGTTCACATGTCATGAGGATACTTATAAAATGAAGAGCACATATCTACGGGTCCTTCTAGGTAACACTATCTTAAAAATGAAGTTGGTAAGCTCAATATAGTCATGTTCTCATTTTGACTTATGTCACCATTACCATTACACATAAACCCACATGTTACCCTTAAAAATGAGTGATAATAGCAAGGGAATTTAAGGTAAAAGAGAAGAAATGCACATGAAGGGTAAAAATACAAGGAATTAGATTTAACATGATTAAGACACATCATAGTGGGAATATGTAAAGATCACTCATAAATTTGTCCCCTTTCTCCATTACTTCCATATCAATTTATACAATGTGATTTTAGTTCATTGGTGGACGTAACCACTAATTAAATTGCATTCAATCCACCCAAATCAACTAACTTTCAACCTAATTGAATAATTTTGACTATTAACCTACCTATGACCAACTCATAAATAGGTTGCAAATTCAATTAATTGAGCTTTAATTTTTTTAGGACTAAAGGCATACTCATAGCCATAATTAAAATAGTTGGATAAATTAATTATAATTAATTTCAAATATTATCAGTGTAGACCCAATCATAACCTTAAAATTGCTCACTAACTATTAAAACATCAACAATCGTACTTTATGGATCATTAACTTACAATGCAACTCTAAGAGTCTTCTTAGACATAAAGGAGCATGAATCAGGCCCCAACATTAAATTGATTTATTTAAATAAATTTAATTAAATATTTATTTAAATAAATTTATATTTTATTAAGTGACTTCACTTAAGACAATGACAGTAGGACTTAAATCTTGCTTCATTTTATTATAATATCTTATACAGGTTTATAATATTTGATGACTAGTTTAAGATGTGTGGTTTTTAGGAAGGGGCGGAGTTAGGGAAAGGTAGAGTGAAAATTTTGGTGTTGACCTTACCTTCTCATGTTTGAGCCACAAAATTTTAATACACATGATAGTTCAATTGTAATATCTCATTACACTTTTTTGTTTGGCCATGAAAAAGGTCTAGATTTTAATTGTAATGCCTCATTACACCTCTTGCTTTGGCTATGCCAAAGGTATAAAGGGTATAAAACCTCTCTACTAAACATTCCTTATGATAAAAAACATTGCATTGGGTCTCAACAACTTTTAGCCCCATTGACAAGATTGGGGATATCTACCATTTGTGTTGGTACTAAAATATGTGTCAGCCTCAACAATTACACCTTGCAATTTCTTCCAATTCAACATCTAAACTATTTACAAATTTTGTTCTCTTGAGCCAAAATAAGACAATATATTTAGATGGCTAAAACTTGATATATTAGACAAGGACCTCCCTTCCTCAACCTATTGGTAGAAGGTTATTTGTGCACATCTTCATCAAGAGGTGGATTCACCATGGCTCACTCCTTTCTATTGGTTGGGTGCTTTCCCAAAAATCAAGTCATCCATCTATTATAAATGAATGTGATATCAATCTATGGATTATATATAGAGATACAGATGATGGATATCACACATATAATATAAGGATGATGTCCATATATGTGTAGCTCAACCTTTCCCTAGTAAATATATAATGGTATTTTACTCTATATAAAGAATTTTTACAAGTAATGATAAAGTTTTTGATGTGTCTTTTATTCATTTTCTAATCCTAACTTTGCCTTGTCAAAGTGATACTATTATTTTCACCTCCTACTCTTCCACTCACACTTCCTACATGTATTACAATTTTTATGTTACCTCCAACATGCAAAATACTTGTTATTCTTGGCCATTGCATGTTATATGGCAGTTACACTTCCATGATTCTTGGTTTGCATTGTCTTTTTATGATATGCACATTGAAATATGTTTCATATATATATATATATATATATATATATATATATATATATATATATATATATATATATAGGTTTACATTGAGAAAAACTTGCCATATATATCTTTGATACTTTGTATAAAAGTAAGTGATACCTTGTTTATATGAATAGGTGATGGCTCAAGTAGACACTCCTCCCTCTTTGTGAGTTGAGACATACATAGGCATTGCTTCTACAATGTCATCTACACAGGCACTGATAGAGGTATATATTAACTTGTAATTTTAAATTATAAAAAAATACTTGTTTTAATAATTTTACTACATACTTATGGCAAATATATCTTATATAAATGTATTGTGTATGTAGGGTTGTCCTATGACATCTGATAGGTCCAGTCAGATGATTAGTAGGGTAACTTCTCATGTTTTTCCCATATTTTAGATGCCTATTCAAATAATTAAACATGCCATTGACTTGTTTGAGCATTAAAAATAGATTGAATAAGACTATGAGCTTGCAATAAGTACATATTTAAAGGATTTTATATTGTAGTTTAAAATTAATTTATTAACAATTGGTTAAATGTATTTTATGTTAATTTTGTAGTAATACTTATATTTGAACAAGTTCAATTGCAAGCAAGCTATGAGTGTAGGACCCATAGTCAGACCTTCGAGCAATCCAAAGTATTAGAGGGGTCTCCATCTACTAAAGGGGCATCCCAAGGAGAGTCTTCTTCGAGGAAGGCAAAGAGAGGGAGGCTATTTGATGAATAGGATGTATTACATGAGATGTACTATTTTTTATGCCTATATGTAAATTTATACATTTTTGGCATTGTAAATGTGTATATGACATTCACCCAACATTATATACTATGTTGGTAGATGTATTTTTTTGTATGCCTATCATAGAAATCTCTATATAATTGACATTTCACACATGCACCTATATGATATGTTTATTATGGAAATCTATCTAATTTATATTTAGTTTTTATTTGATTGTGTTATTATATAGTGTTTTTTTAATCTTTTAAACTATTATCTATCAGATCTCGTATTTAATGTTGTACACAAATGAGGATTAAAAAATCATTCTTTTCAATTCTATAAATCTCAGAACTCCCATATTATTTTAAATTAAAGTTTTTATTTCATTATGTGTAGTAGAAATGACTAATGACGCTCTTATCTATTTCACATTTGTCATCACCCATTTACAAATTTTCAATTGATCATTAACACAATTTGATTACACTTAAAACTTATACCCAATCATGTTCAAACTTGTATAATGTAAAGATAAAATCATTCATAAATCCTTGCAAATTTTTCACTGAGATAACTATACATGTAAGTTACCTAATATTTCACCTTCACCTGGCTCTAATGCCTTTTTGACTCAATTTTCTTGAAAATAAGCCTATTTCTTATATGCCTTCTATCATCCTCTTATACCACCTAATGCACAGTTTGCTCTTCATATTCCTAATGATGTTTAAGAAGTCTATGGAAGTCCTATTCGTATTCTCTAAGATCATGAATAATTACAAACTCACTTATCCACTCTTATTCTCAACTCAATTCAAAATCCACTCTCAAACAATCTTCTTTTAAAATAGTTAATTACTCATTAGGTCAATAGGTTAATTGCTCATAATAGAGTTTGTCAATAGGTCAATTACTCATTAAGTTTCTAGGTCTCTAGTCCTAGTTGTTACTCTAATAGGTCAATTTCTCAAAATAAAGTTTTTATCTCTTAAATATTATATTTCTAGTAGTATTTTTGAGATTGTAACATGTTATAACCCTTACCCAACTCTATAGAACTCAAATCAACAAAAAAACCATCTTACCCAAGTTTTAACATGGTCTGTAGGTTGAGTTTAGTAGAGCTATTGTTTCAATGCTTCTTGACCAAAAAGTAAAACTACCAACACATTCGAGGGGGGGGGAGGGGGCAGGCGAAGAGGAACTGGATAATATCATTTAAGATTGGTTTATTGGCCTCCCATTTTTCCTGATCGACAAACCCACCACCTATTCTGACTTCAAGAATGTCCTTCCCATTATAAGAAAAATGCAAATTTTAAGCCTAATTTCAAACATGCATAAATTGAAACCTATAAGTCATTTTCATGAACCATCAAATCTCTCCTATACCCATTTAATAAATTTAATCTCACTCTAGATCACGCAAGTGGAACCTTTGAGAGCAATCTATTGGACAAGTTACAGTGATGGGTCTAAAAATGCAAATTTTTGGCATTAAACAAATAACTTCTTGAGTTCCAACTACCATTTCTACCTCTAGGATGTCCACCTGAGAATATATCACTTTTATCACATCCATATAGTAAAATTAAATGTTATCACACTGCCACAACATTCAAATCCATGTGGAAGTGCATTTTCACTACCATTCCAGAGCACAAAAACACAGATAAAAAATGTTGTCAAAGTTTAAGTTATGATTATAGAACTATATTTTTGATGCTTCCAAACTAAAAAATGACATTGATAAAACATATAGGGGTGGATAACATCTAGGACTAGTTTCTTGGCCTCAAGAACACCCTTCCCATTAGAAGAAAAATGTAATTTTTAAGCCTAAGTTCAAACATGCATAAATTGAAACCTATAAGTCATTTTCATGAACCATCAGATCTTTATTATACCCATTTAATCTCACCATATAACACTCAATTGGAACCTTTGAGATAAATCCATTGGACAAGTTACAGTGATGGGTCCAAAAATGCAACTTTTTGGCATTGAACAAGCAACTTCTTGAGTTCTAACTACCATTTCTACCTCTGGACCCTCCACCTAAGAATATATCACTTTGATCAGATCCATATAGTAAAATTAAATGTTATCACACTACCACAACATTCAAATCCATGTGGAAGTGCATTTTCACTACCATTCTAGAGCACAAAAACACTTACCACAAATATTGTCAAAGTTTAAGTTATGATTACAAAACTATAGTTTTGATGCTTCCTAACTAAAAAATGACATTGATAAAACATATATGGGGTGGATAACTTCTAGGAATAGTTTTTTGTCCTCCCATCATGGCTGATTAACAAACCCATCGCCTATTTTGGCCTCAAGATTGCCCTTCTCAATACAAGAAAAATGCAAAATTTTAGTCTAAGTTTAAACACATATAAAATGAAACATGTAAGTCATTTATATGAAATTTTAGATCCTTAACCTACCTATTTAATCCCTATAATTTCAACCTTGAGCATTTAGGTGTAATATTCAATAGATATCCGTTGGACAAGTTGCAATGAGGGTTCTAAAAATGCAAGTTTTTGACATTAAACAAGCAACTTCTTGAGCTCCAAATGGCATTTATATCTTTGAGACCACTTGAGAATATATAATTTTGATCACATATAAATATGAAAATTAAATGTTATCACACTACCAAAATGTTCAAATCCACCTATATGTGCATTTTCACTACCATTCTGGAGTGCAAAAACACTGACAACAAATGTTGTCAAAGTTTAAGTTGTGGTTGCATAACTCTAGTTTTGATGCTTCCTAACTAAAAACTAACACTACCAAATTTTTTTTGGTAGATAATGTCTAATAATATGTTCTTGGCCTTCAATTAGGCCTGATCGACAAACCCACCACCCGTTAGGGCCTCAAGAATGCCCTTCCCAATAGAAGAAAAATGCATTTTTTAAGCCTAAGTTCAAATATGTGTAAAATAAAACCTATAAATAATTTTAAAAGAAACATTAAAATTCCTCCCCTACCTATTTAATCCCTCTAATCACACCTTAAATCACTCAGGTGGAAGATTCGATAGCAATCTATTGGACAAGTTATAGTGAGAGGTCCAAAAATGCAACTTTTTGGCATTGAACAAGCAACTTCTTGAGCTCCAACTAGCATTTCTACCTCAGGGACCTCCACTTAGAAATATATCACTTTGATCACATATATATAGGTAAATTATATGTTATCATACTACCACAATGTTTAAATCTACCTAGAAGTGCATTTTCTCTACCATTCTAGAGTGCAAAAACACTTATAACAAATGTTGTCAAAGTTTAATTTGTGGTTGTAGAACTCTAGTTTTGATGATTTATAACCAAAAAATGACACTAAAAACACACCTATGTGGGTGTATAAATTTTAGGACTATATTTTTGGCCTCCCATCAGGCCCGATCAACAAACCCACCTTTTATTCTGGCCTCTAGAACACCCTTCCTAATACAAGAAAAATGCAATTTTTTAGCCTAAATTCATACACATGTAAGATGAAATCTTTAAGTCATTTATGTGAAATTTTAGATCCCTCCCATACCTACTTGATCCATTTAATCCCATAGTGAATCAATTAGGTGGAAGCTTTGAGAGCAATCCATTGGACAAGTTACAATGAGGGGTCAAAAAATGCAATTTTTTGGCATTGAACAAGCAACTTATTGAGCTCCAACTGGGATTTCTACATCTGAGACCTCCACCTAAGAATATATCTATTTGATCACATATAGATATGCATATTAAATATTATCACACTATAACAACATTCAAATCCACCCAGAAGTACATTTTAACTACCATTATAGAGTGCAACAACACTAACAACAAATGTTGTTAAAGTTTAAGTTGTGGTTGTAGAACTCTAGTTTTGATGCTTCCTAACTGAAAATTGACACTAAAAAAACATATAAAGTGGGAAGATAACATTTAATACTATGTGTTTTTCCTCCCATTAGGCCTGATCGACAAACCCACCACCCATTCGGGCCTCAAGAATGCCCTTCCCAATACAAGAAAAATATAATATGTTATCCTAAGTTCAAACATGCATAAAATGATACCTATAATTCATTTTTTTAATCTATCAAATCCTTTCCATACCTATTTTATTCCTCTAATGTCACCTTGAAGCACTCAGGTGGAAGCTTTGATAGCAATCCATTGGACAAGTTACAGTGAGGAGTCCAAAAATGTAACTTTTTAGCATTGAACAAGCAACTTCTTGAGCTTCAACTACCATTTTTACCTCTAGGACATCTACCTAATAATATATCACTTGTATCATGTCTAGATAGATAAATTACATGTTATCACACTTATAAAATGTTTAAATCCACTTGAACGTGCATTTTCACTACCAATTTAGAGCGCAAAAACATTGACAATAAATGTTGTCAAAGTTTATGTTGTGGTTGCAAAACTCTAGTTTTGATGCTTCCTGACTAAAAAATGACACTAAAAATATGTCTAAGGGGGTAGATAACATCTAGTACTAGGTTATTGGTCTCCCATTAGGCCCAATTGACAAACCCACCACCCATTTTGACCTCAAAAATGCCCTTCCCAATATAAGAAAAATGTAATTTTTAAGCCTAAGTTCAAACACCCATAAAATGAAACCTATAATTCATTTTATGAGATTTGATCATGTCCAAAATAATATTATATCATGTCTAACTTGAGATTCTATTATCTTCAATAATATATAATTATTTATTTAGAGTGCCAACCATGTGAAGGTGGAAGCTTATCTAGCACCACTAACCTACAAAAAATTGTTAGTAAGTAATTAAAAATAAAATTTATATGTACTACCTAGAAAATATAAAACATTTGGTAAAATTGATTACATATACATTTGAAAATGCAACATACTTATGTATTTCAATCCAACGAACCACTAGGATCTTCTCTAACCTTGATAGTATCAAGAATAGATTCATGGTCTAGCTTTTGAACTTTCCATAATTTCTTGTTTAATGTCCTCTCATGATATTTTTATAATTAAATATTTGTTACAAGAATCAAATTTAAATAATGAATTATATTCTTGTGCATCTCAAACTCTTAAAATAACCATTGATTTGAATATTTTATAGGATATCGTCAGAACCAAACTCTAATGACTACCACTGACCCAATGGGATAGTTAATGTTTTCTCCATCTATAACTAGGGAAATTAATTTTTTATTTTTATCTACACACTGACACAAGTATTAATAAATTCCATTTTCATTATCCTCATCTAAAATAAATACAAAAACATGCCATGTATCACAAAAAACCATTTTTAGCAACAATATGAAGATATATAATGAGAATAAATTTTACATAATGAAAATTATTCTACATGGCTGCACTAGATCAAATACATGGTTAAATTCTTATGATGATGTTATATTTGTAAGTTGTAATGATATTGGAACCTGATATGTGTTTATTACAATTAGAGGTTTATAACTCCAATATTCCATCCACTTTTGTGGCTCACACTCATTCCAAATAGAGTCCATGCATATAGAATAGAAACATGCCAAGTGTCTCATATGAATAGTCTAAGAGCTTGCATTTGATCTATGAAATGAGTGGAGGTCACTTGAACCCATAAGAGTCATATAATTTTTGTGCTTTACTATGTTTTCTTCCTCTATTAACTAGAAATGTCTATGAATAATAGAATTTGATTGAGTACCATGACACATGTTCTCATTACACCATTCAACTAAAAATTTTATATTTGTCAAATGAATAGCCTCTTCAAATTTCAACTCCTCCCTTGAAATATATCTTTTTACACATGATCCAACACCATCATGCTCCTTTTTCCATGGCTAACCTTGGTAAAAATCCAAATGTATTCTACACTAGTGGTAATGTGCATCCTGCTCAACCAATAAAACATCCATGCATTTTTTAATTGTGATGTGCAATTGTCTAACCAAACGTAATTTTGATTGAAATTAATGTTCCTCTAACTAAATTGTTCATAAAACTTCTTAAAATAGCCTTGCACATACTCTAAAAAATATGATTGGTCATTGTTGATATATAAATGGTACTCCTTTGATATTATTGCTCTGTACTATTAGGTGCATGTATGAATGTTATATGCACAAATATGGTAACTTGTGATGAGTTTTAATACTATGATTGAACTTCCATTTGGAGTTTAAATGTGTAATTTTAAGTAAAATCAACTACTAAAATAATTGAACTAAGTGGGAATGTATTAATTCTTATCTTGGAATGTTTATCCAACCATCTAGCCTATGTGTGTGCCTTACATACTGATAAAAAATCTTTGCCATAAATTTGACCAAAAATTTGGGAACACGTATCTTTTTGGTAACAAGATCACACTTTTTAAACTCTTTTCCATATTTAACTAGATAAGTCACTAATTCAAATTTGCTTAAACTAACTAATTATTATCCAATTTCACTTGTAATCTCCTCATGCATACATTTTTTTAATTTTGGCAATCCACCACAAATGTTGTAATTTCCATTTAAACATGATTTATTTTAAAATAATTATCCATTCAGTCTTTTGCAAAAGATAGTTGGAATAAATTTTCTAGGTGATTTTGGTGTAAATTCAATGCCACACTCCTACAAAATGTTATTAGTATGCAAAGTACAATGAATATGAAAAAAAACATCATAGTGCATTGAAAATTCAACATGTTGCCTACAACAAGTTGTGTATATGTGATTTATTTTTATATAAAAAGGTTTAGCCATCTCAAAATATCTTTGAAAAATAAAAATTTATGGATATTTTTCCAAAAATTTAGAGTAAAATTATGTTTGAGTCATATCCAATAAATGTTTTAGATACGATTCACGATTACAAGAAACAATACTTCTGTTCACAACATCTATTACATTGGGCAAACTCTTGTATTGTCTTTCCAAAATTAAACAAGTAACTCTTTGAGAGTATCATCTATAGCCTTGTCCTTTCATGGAAGTCTACCAGAGAATGCCCAGATCTCATTGGTATTAGGTTCATTAAGTCTTTCATGTCTTTCAATTGCTTTCAACATTGCTTTTTATTTATATTAAGTGTCTGACTTGTTTTTGAAACTATTCATTTTTTCTATTTTGTCACTTATTGCACAAGTTATAAGTATATGCTGGGTAGCATTGCATTCTTGGGTGCATGATTTTGGGCCTATAGTATAATATGCATCATGTATATTTTCAACAATTTCATTATTTTCATCATCCATTTTAGATGTTCTTAGTCTTAATGTGTATATTATAGGTCTTATATTAATCAATTTTATTAATGAAATAAATAATTGACATTTTTGACTATCATAATCCAAATTATGAAATTAAGTATCCCAAATTTATTGATCTAGTCTTCTTGAATGGCAATCAGATATTTTGTTATGCATTGGTTCTAAAATATTTTCATCGACTACAATTAAGTACTTGTCTTTTCTATGCACAATTCTTGGAGATGTTGCTAATGGTGGAATTTGTTGAGAGGGTGTTTCAAAATCTTTATTACTTTTATTATTTAGAGGTGGGATGAAATTTTATTCATTATTTATTTATTCATTATATGTTTTCATGAAATTTTATTGATGGTTAATTTCATCATTATTTGTTTCCATAAAATTTTATTCATTCATGGGGAATGAAGCATCATACATAGACTCATCATCAACAAAATAAAAAACTTAGAGATTTGAATGTAAACTTCCAATATTATCTAATTCATTATTGTAAACTTCATTATTATTCATTTCATTATGGTCAATTTCCTTATTATTTAATTGATTATGGTTAATTTCATCATTTTTTAATTTATTATTGTCTATTGGCTCATTATCTATGGCATATAATTCATTGGGATTAGGGTTTGTACTTTGTTTACCATGAAGTTTTTACATTCATATCTTATTTTGCTCTCTCAAATCTTCTAATTACTTTTTTTTTTAATTCTTCATTAGCTTTCTCTTCTTTGAACATGATCCATCACCCATCAAGGATAATTGATAGCTTTTCAAAGGTGCGATCAAGTACATAGGTACTATAGGTCCTATAAAAGTACGTAGAGAATGTTTGTGGGGATATAATTCTTGATTTGGGTTAAAAATAGATGTTGAAAATTGAGCTTAGTCTATAATAATAATAACGTGATCATGTTATTACATAATGTGATTGTGATATTTGTTATATTAGGTTCTACTTTAACATACATATTGAGAAGTGTATATTAAGAATAATGTGATTGTATTATTACATAACATGATTGCATTATTTATTATACTCTGTTATATTTTAATATACATATTAAAAAGTGTGTATTAAGAATAACATGATTGTATTATGTAATAACACAATCACATTATTCTTAATACTCGATTGCAGTTGTAAATTGACATTGAGAATAGAGTGTTGTTTATATTAAGAATGACATGATCATGTTATACTTAATATAGATTATGGATTATAATTTATGTTTTAGGGATTGGGGATTAGGGATTACAATTTATGCTTTAGGGTTTAGGGATTAGGGCATGTAGGGTTTAGGTTTAAGGGTGTATATAAGGTATGATCGCTCTATGCCATGTGTTAACCTAATTTTTACTACAAAGGATGTTGATTGGGACTAAATCAATTAGTAAATAGGGAAATTTTTTGGTTTACAATTTAGAGTATAATGTTTATGGCCTAGTTTTAGGGTACATAGGGTTAATCACAAAGATAATTCTTAGTCTAAATGATGTTAATTTGAGCTAAAATGATTGGTTTAGGGTTTAAGGAGTTTATATTTATGGTTCAGAGTTTGGGGATTAAGAATTTTAAGTGTTAAGGCTTGGGGTATAGGTTTTAAGGTATATAAGGTATAATCATGATGGTGATTGGGGTAAATTAGAGTTGATCAACCCCTAAATCACATTTTATAGTCATGAAATTAGGTTTAAGGGGCTCAAAATAACCCCAAATTAATTTAGATGCACAACTAGATTGGTAATCCAAAGGCTAAGTTTTGGCCATAGGTTTAAAAAATGTATTTTATGACATCTAGTGATAAAATAAATTATATCATAAGGCATGCATGTTTACATTATGTAGTGGGCATTAGGGCACAAGGCTTACAATTTATGTTTTAAAGATTAGGGATTAGGGCATAGGCTTTAGGTTTAAGGACTTGCATATAATGTCTAATCACTCTATGCCATGTGAACCTAAATATTACTACAAAAGATGTTAATTGGGACTAAATCAATTGGTAAATAGGGAGAGCTTATGGTTTATAATTTACGGTATAGTGTTTATGGTTTATGGCTTAAGGCTTATGTTTGAATGTATATATGGTTTAGGGTACATAGGGTCAATCACAAAGATAATTGAGGATAATTTGAATCACTTAGATCCATTTGTGACTATAGAATGTGTTTTTGGGTTGTCATTATACCCTGGATGCCATTATCTAAATCGAGTGAATTAGTCAAATGGGGCAATCAATCATGTGATATAGGCCAAAATGAGCCATGTGAACTTAATTCTTAGTCTAAATGATGTTAATTTGGGATAAAATGATTGGTTCAAGGTTTAAAGAGTTTAAATTTATGGTTTAAAGTTTAGGGATTAGGAAATTTAAGGATTAGGGCTTAGCGTATAGGTTATAGGGTATGTAAGGTACAATCATGAAGGAAATTGGGGTAAATTTGAGTTCTTTAAACCTATATATGTGATTAAAGACTATGATTTTGAGCTTAATTATCCCCCACATCATCATATATTGAGATAATTAAGTCAATTATGGTTTAATGAGTGATGCAATTTTGACCGTTTTCATCCCTGTGATTCTATTTCTTGTTATATATATAGGATGTTAATTGGGGCTAAATTTATTAGTTTAGGGTTTAAGGTCTATAATTTAAAGGGTTTGGGGTTTATGGATTATGGCTTAAGATTTAATGTAAATGGTACATGTTTTAGGGTTAAATTTAAATAGTACAGGGTTTAGGGTTTAAGATATTAGATATAGGGTCCAATCACTAAGGTAATTGAAGAACATTTGAGTTATTTATTTACCTATTTACCTTCATGCTTGAATTTTTGATAAAATTAGGGTAAGTTATGCCATGTAAATGTTGTATACAATTTATACAATCAATTGAGTCATAAATTTGGTTTAGGGGCTTGATTTTGCCTAGATCATGCTCCTAATTACATAAATTGACTTATTAGATCAATTCATGATAGAATCAATCTTTTGATTTTTCCAAAAATCATACCTTGCTCTTGAAGGGGTTTAAATTGACCTCAAATACCTCCTCAATTAAAATAATAAACTAGCCCCTTCTTTGGTTAATTAGGTTGAAGAGGCTCAAATAGTCCCAATTTACTTCAGATGCATAGCTAGATTGGTACTCCAAAGGCTAAGTTTTGGCCATAGGTTTAAAAGGTATATTTTATGACATATCATGATAAAATTATTTATATCATAAGGCATGTATGTTTGTAGTATGTAGTGGGCATCAGGGCATAGGGATTACAATTTATGTTTTAGGGATTAGGGATTAGGGCATAGGGTTTAAGTTTAAAGACCTGTATATAATGTCTAATCACTCTATGCCATGTTTAAACCTAATTATTACTATAAAATATGTTAATTGAGACTAAATCAATTGGTAAATAGGGAAATTTTATGGTTTACAATTTAGGTTATAGTATTTAAGGTTTAAGTTTTATTGTATGTATGGTTTAAGGTACACAGGGTCAATTAGAAAGATAATTGAGGACAATTTGAATCAGTTGGACCCATTTTTGACTATAGAATGTGTTTTTGGGTTGTCATTATACCCCATGTCATCATGTAGATTAATTGAATTAGTCAAATGTGGCAATCATTTGTGTGATTTAGGCCAAACTAAGCCTTGTAAACTTAATTCTTAGTCTAAATGATATTAATTTGGGCTAATATGATTGGTTCAAGGTTTAAAGAGTTTATATTTATGGTTTAGAGTTTAAGGATTGATAAATTTAGGGATTAGGGACTAGGGTATAGGTTTTATGGTATATAAGGTATAATCATGATGGTGATTAGGGAAAATTTGAGTTTCTTGAACCTAATCTATTGGACCCCAAATTTTGGCTAAGTATTTTGGTATTTTGGCATAGAACTGGCATGGCGCTAGAGGAGCATGAATAAAGAGATACTAGGGAATGAAACTAAATGGGCATAAAAGGACTGTGGTGTGAAACGAATGAGGTGTGAAAGGACAAGGGCATGAAATCACTAGTGCGAGAAGACCTAGTCAAAGATGGTATATACCTATGAGGAATCTAAGAGCATAGGACTCAAAAATAGTACAAAACACTTGGGTAGTGCATGGGAAGTGGGAGATAGTTGGGGAATGATTATTGAGGACCATCCAAACCTTATCCATAATGAGTTTTGCACTAGCCCATAAAAAGGTAGACACATGGTAGCAAGGATCTAGTATAGAATAAGTATAGAGGGGGCACAAAGGTCTAGGTCCTTAAGAGAAAATAGGTGAAATACTAACATGACTCTTAGCCCATAGAGAGTTCATTGGCCATTCACTCATGTCATTAATTATATAACTAAATGGTCAAGGAAAAATAAGTATAAATACCCCTATATGAAATCATTTTAAAATAATGGATATTGGATATCTTTTTGCTAAAGTATAATATAGAATTGCAACTATTACAATAAGTTATGATGTTCATGTTCTAATTAATTAATAGTTATGCATCTGTTAGATTTACATTGAGTACTTGTAGTTATAACTTATTATGAGATTTATGCAGCTATTACTTTTAGAATTTGAGTAACAATCACTGAACTACATGGAATTTATCTATGTAGTTATGGTTATTGTGTTTAATGAGACAAGGACCAAAGGAATGTATTTATTTTTATATGTAACCTCTAATTAGACATAATTTATAACTCAAGTACATGACTAATATGTTACTATGCAACATAACCCATGGGAACTTGTCTCTTGCTATGTGCTTTGGGTGAATGTGTAAGACCACAGTTTTGCATGAAGGTCCAGTGTGCTACCTTGTTGGGGATACAATTTAGCACTTGAAAACTTTATTAAATATTAAAAACATAAAATTTTGGTTCCATTATTAGGACACATAACACTTGCTGCATAGTAATGGAAGATGCTTGAACGTATCACCCTTAAAGGTATTGAATAATGGACTACCAGGGTTGAGGATAATTTTGTAATTCATTATCTTGAACCAATATTTTATACTCATCAGTGGGTGGAATAGAATATCTACAATGAATTATATGAAACTTTTTTTATCCCTATTTATTTTCATACTTGGCTATCTGCTTATATCTAAGGTTGATTACAAAACTTTGGGAGAAGATAATCTTGGATGTTAGAATGTAAAGGACTTTAACATGACTAGGAACTTCATAAACATAAGATGTTAATATCTAGTGGAGAGGAGTGTTGAATAGTTACATTTTGAATTGTGTTGTAACCACTTATTCATGTCATAAAGAAGATAAGTTTTAGTTCCTTAGAGAGCTATGTGGTCACTATATTAGACATTTCCCACTAGAAGTCAATAAGTTGTTCATTGACTGTGGACTTGAAATTATACCAATGGAGAGCTAAATCCCTCATTGCATGAGCTACATATTTGGAAGGAGAATAGATCAATGTCGGTAATAGATTTTAGCTTTGGAATGGTATTCAGTCAATGGGAATTATGGAAGTAAAAATATGATGAAGCTCGATAGAGGATCATAGGAGTGAATGACATAGGTAGGGACCAAGAGAACTTAGGAAGTGTTATTAGGATCCATAGGGAATAATAAACACATAAAGAGGACTCCATCACTTTTTAATTGTGCCCTATGCCACTTTTATCATATGAAAGAGAAACTAGTTAGATAGTAGAAATTGAAGAACCAAGTCTGAACCAAATAATCTCCCTACCCATAGCATGTGCTCATGATTTTGAATCAGATGAATTACATATACATAAATTGGATACAGATAGTGTGAAATTAGAAATTGATGCTATAAGGGACATTGTAGATGAGCCAATTGTAAATCTTATGAAATTTACACTTTTTTCCCTTTTTAAGGGAATTTCATGGCTCAACTTGGGATGCCTAAAGGACGTGGCATTTATAGTATATAGAGTACATGCCAAATATTATTAATCAACCAACTAACACACCCTAAGGTATAGGAATTTCTACTAGAGGTAGACTTAGAGGTGGCACAAGAGGAATTGGTGGACTTCCCCCTTAAGGAATAGGAACTAGGTGTTCTCAAAACCCACTAGCATAAGCACCTTAGCTACCCATAATATATTATGAAAGCATTTTATTATTTTTAGGAAACTAGTGTTTAGTTCCTAAATAATAAAGGGTCTAAAGTAAAGGGGAAAAATGTAATTAAATATAATAAAATATAGATTTATAACAATTTAATCAAATCAATTGTATAGGGAGAGAAGTAAACTTATGTAGAAAAATAAGCTGATATGAATGATTTAAGGGCTAAAAACTATTATATAGGATTGGGAAGATGTTAGGAACCTAAAATTGTGTTTTATTTGGTGAAAGGATAGGAGCACTGAAATAGGACACCCTAGGCTCTAGTATTATTGTCCTTTTAATTTTATATTGTCCAAACTACTCATGAAGACTTGAGTTTTTTAGGTTTTATCCATTATCTCTATGTGATCATGTCTTCAAAATTTCAAAGGTTAAATATCAATAGATATCCTTGTAGATATATTTCAATACTTAAAACCCTAGGTCTATCTATACACACAAAATAAAAAATACATCAAAAGCAAAAGGGGAAAAACTAGGTTAGGAGAAGTATGATTGCATGATCTAAAACCCTTGATATCCTAATTGCTACCTAAATTAACCCTCAAGCTAGGTCTAAGATTAAATGTAGTTCTCCCTTAGGGAACATGCATAATCAACATGCATGATAGATTCAAGAATGAACTTTCACCTAGGCCCTTCCTTGATCAAGCATGCAAATCTATGTGTGATGCAGAATGTTGAGTTATACTATTGACTAATTTTTAATTATGTGTTGTGCCAAAATAGTAAGTTCTAGATATAAAATACCTTGTGAAGTCCTTTATATGAGAGTCTCTTTGTTTTGAATTTGGGAACTTTATTCACATTTGTCTGACATTAGAAAGACAAACAAAACTTAAGGATGAAGCTAAGAAGGGATTGGGACTCATTAAGTAAGGAAACTTGACCATTGGGACTCAAAATGCCATTAGATAGGAACATTGTAAATGGACACCCTATGGGCTAGTGCTATAGTGTAATCCTAACACTCCTATCCTACCTAGGGGGATGGAATTAGCATGAGAAATATAACCTGGCTGAGGTGGAATGACCATTTGAAAAGCTCAAGATGATTTGGAATAATAAAAAAGGTCACTCAAGCCTGAAACAAGACCAAGATAAGTAAAAATAAAAGACATGGCTAATGTGAATAAGGATCATATTCTCCAATCGAAGTCTCCTATGAAAGGACTATGAAAGACATTATATGTTTGGTTGCATCCCAATTTATGGTGTATACATTTTCCCCCATTTTATTCTAGTGATGCAATGAAATGAAGTACTAGAGTAAAATAAAGGAGAGAATGCATACTTGAATCTACCTACATGGAGATAAATATATTGCAGAGGGTCCAACTCATTTCCTAGCCAGAGAAGTGGATGGAGAGCTGAATAGTGCATGGAGAAAGAAAGAATCCCTAAAATTGATGTCCCCTATATTGAATCTAAAAGTGGAATATGTATAACATGAAGGAGGGAAATGTTTTCCCCCTTTGCTAAATCTAACTGAAGATGAGGAATGCTTGGAGGCCCAAAACTAATGTCTATCCTCTGTCTCACATAAACTCATGTAATCTATAATGTGTGTATAGAAATTTGGATGTTGTGAAGAGAAAAATCTGTCATGCCCCCACTTTGAATATCTGAACTAGAACTAAGAAATGCTCAGAGGCTCAATACTAATATTTGTCCTTTGTCCTACATAAAATCATGCAATCTTGGCTTGGGTAATA
The DNA here is from genome assembly GCA_037957365.1 of Torreya grandis. Classification (NCBI taxonomy): domain Eukaryota; kingdom Viridiplantae; phylum Streptophyta; class Pinopsida; order Cupressales; family Taxaceae; genus Torreya; species Torreya grandis. The sequence continues at coordinate 699,073 of JARHVA010003551.1, forward strand.
TAATGGACCAACCACTATAGATGGCCATGTAGTCCAACTTGGTGACAACTTGGGTACTACTAGGTGTAATCTAAAACTATGATCAATGTGCAAGAGGAGAATGGCATGTCTTACCATTCCATCTATATAATCTTGAGTGATCAACATGAACATCTGTGCCATGCCCCCAAATTTGATATATGAGTGATGCATCTATATAATCTAGTAATCTATATTACATGCTCCCAAATATGGTATCTAAGTTTGTATTTATATTAAAATCACTATAAAGCCATATAATATGAACTATTATATCTAAATAGTTTGTGTGCCTATAATTTGAAATCACTACGGGTCCATATTATTTGAATTACCATATCTAAATTGTTTATGTGCCTATAAATTGAAGGTATATCCCTCTAAATGACCTAAGTAATGCTGAGTGGCCCATGTTATTTGAATCACTATATATTTTGACTTATCTGAGCTAAATTTGATAATCTAGCTATTGGATGTGTACGAACCATGGTGTATCCATCTATGAGAGTGGATGGGCATGTTGGGTAGGTGTAGAAATAGGAATAGTAGGAATGATGCCCCTCTTTTGGGGAGAGGGATGAAGTTTGTGATAAAGGAGGTCTAGACAAAAGTAATGACTAGTGGCATAAATAAAAACAAGGTTGGCTTGTTATGAATATCTTGAGAGGTTGTTTGATTGCTTAAAGTGAGTTATTGAAAGTGGAACAAGCTTTGATTTGTGATGATCAAAGTGTGTGTCTGAGTATAAAAGAAATATAAAGATAATCATACCATAGTAGGCATATGAAGTATTAAGAGAGAAAATTTTGAGTGATGTCAAAGGTATCATTATCATGATTTCATGGAAGAAAATATTTTGAAAAACAATGTTATGGAGTTCAACCTATGGGCAAAATGGTATTTTGCTTTGATTAAAAGAGTTGAGTAATATAATAAATTAGATTGATTCTTGATTAATTTTTGCATTGAATACATCGAGATATTGAGCTATGGAGTGAGAGATATGCCCTATGATGACCTGGTATGAGTAGTTGGTAGCCTAGGTTGAGGCTGGTGGTGTTGCTACTTGGATAAGCAGCTAAAATGCTTGATTTTTGTCTATTTTGAAGCCTATTTTTGGTTATTTTGACCTATTTAAAGTGTCCTAGGAAAAATTTCACTAGTTTCAGTGCTCTTGTCAAGGGTTCAACACTACTATCTATGTTCTAATACTCTTGTCTAGTGTTGTTATCCTTTCTATTGTGATGTTGTCCTCTAGGTCTAATTTTTTAAGATTCTAATTTATTACCTATTATTGTGTTACTTGGTTGTTGACTTGGTATGGTTGATTAATATATATGCTATTTCTAATGTTTTCAGGGTAAGGTGTAGATGAGAGAGTTCCACAAGAGCCAGGTGATGGAGACATTAAGGCTATTACCATTATCTACTAATGAGAGAGCTATCATGGATAGGGCATAGTTGGGTCATATGTGTGACCTAGGCATAATGTAGTGGGATAGGTATTTGATTACTACCTTATGTGAGAGGTGGAATGTAGATACATGTACTTTATAACTTCTTATAGTGGAGATTAATGTGACTCTAGAGGATGTGTATCACATTTTACATTTTCTAGTTAGTGGATGGTGTGTGACATTACAAGATGACATGGGTATTGATGCTATTGATTGTGCATCCTTGTATTTTTATATTGTGCCCTCAAGTATACATTATGTTGGGTGAATATTTTGTCACTAGCTAACTGATGAGCAAAATAAGTCTCTTTAACCATAGCATAAGGAAATTGGTCAGCCTAATGTGTAGGTTTACCACATGAAAAGGGGACAAATCTCTCCTCTCATCAAGGGGAGGTTCCATATAAGTATGAAGGGGTTATATACTATATATATATATATATATATATATATATATATATATATGTAGAAAATAACACTCAGGGGTAGGATAACACCATCCATCTCTCTTTTTTTAGAGATGATGCTCACAAACAAAGGATAATAGAGGCACTTCTCTTCTTTCATAAGTGGTCTTGCAACAAACAACAAGAGTTCTTTTAGGTAGTGACAATTAACTGGTAACAGGGGTGTAGTAACCAACAAAATGAGGTGTAGCACAAAGTCTCCCCCTCAACTACCCAAGAGTGAAATATGAAGAAAAATGAGGGCACAAAGTTATCCCAAGGTCCTTTACATAGAAATAGAAAATAGACAAACACACTAAAGGCAATTGTAGACAGCACAAAGTCTTTCCACAATTGGCTTCAAGACACCTTCCTGATTATTTCCACTAGTTCTGCTTATTTCATTCAATGGACAAGAACACATTAAGGAAATAGACATAAGAACCATCCCCTAAATGATACAAGCTATAATAGCACAAAATTTGAAAGTAACTTTCTTTCTCATTCCAAAAAATAAATATGATCAACAATCTGAGCTCAAAGTCTCAGTAATCGCTTTTCAATTTTGGTAGAGTTTTGCTTCTTTTAATCAAAAAGATCTCCTTTGTGAAAATTAAGAAAATACAATATATAGTAGCCAAGAAAGGCTTGGTGTTTTGTTCCATGGAGCAGCCCATGTTGCATTGACTGCATTGAATGCATTTTCAATTTTGTCAAGGGACCATGCTGGAATAGGGTGGCTGCCTTAACTATGGCATGCCAATTCATCTCAAATGTCTTCTCCTAGGTCTGAGTCATCTGGTCTATCACTTGATATTTACATAGCTATCCACTTCAACTTTACTCTAAGGGAGATAAATAGGCCATGCCTTTAATGTTTGCAAGCCAAAATATCTGCTTGGTGGACTGTTCCACCTACTGGAATAACTTCTACACAAATATTTCTAGCCTTTCCCTTTTTTTGTTGCATTTTGAGCTCTTGGTCTTTCTACTGGCTCTTTCGGCTCCCTCTTCAACTGGTTGCTGAGTTTGTTTTTAACTTTTGTCTTTCTCCAGCTTTGTCCCTTCCTGGTTTTGTCTTTTCTTGGCATTTGAGCTCTCAGGGCTGAATTCCTAGCTTTGCTAGCTCTTTTAGCTCTTTCTCTCTTTATGGTTCTTCCTTTTGGCATTTTATCCTTTTGCATTCTGGTCTATGCTCAAGCCTTCAAAGATCAACGACTATTTCATTGCCATGAATTTGATGGCTGCGGGGACATCACCAGCCATCTGGATCCCAATGGCTAGTTCACGATGCTCAACTTTGACGTCTGTGGGCCTGTCATCCTCCTTGGAAATTCCTTCGAATTTGTTGTTTGATCCTTCTCGAAGGAGGCTTGCCCTTTGAGGTCTTAAGAAAGGTCTAGTTTTTGGTCAGTGAGAGCCCCCTACAAGGGTACATGCCCTTCAGGGTCCTTTAGGCGGTCTTTGGGCTTCATAGGGCTTCTATTCCTTCAGAGAAAATGTCTGAAGGAATTCCTTTGGACATTTTATCTAAAGGAAATGTTCCTTGCTTGGCCATTTTCCTCTTGCTTTTGGTTAGCTTTCTGTCAGGCTTTTCCTTTGGTTAGGCTAATTCCTTCAGATAAAAGTCTGAAGAAATTCCTTCAAACATTTTGTCTGAAGGAATTGCCTTAGCATTTTTGCCACGAAAAATATTTCTGAAGGAATTTATTTACTCTATTTGCCCTGTTATTTTCCTAAAAGAGAACTCTACCCTTTGAAAGGGCTATTCAAGCCCAAAACTACCCTTCAAATTTTTGCAACGGTCCATTTTGGCTCCCAAGTGCCCTCTGTTAGGGCTGTTTGATCCTTAAGATTGCCTTTCAAAAAAGTTACAAAGGTTGTTTTGGCTCATAAGTGCCCTCCGCAAAGGTTGTTTGAAAGACTCCTTTGAACTTCCTGATTGAACTGACCTTGAAAAAATTCCTAAGTGTTAAGAACTTGTTTCTTTCTTGTAGAGTATGTAGAAACGTACCTGTGGAGTCCATAGAAATGAGTCTGTAGAAACTAGAAGCTAACCTGCAGAGTCTGTAGAAACTAATTCTACAAATTCCATAGAAACTAAGTCTATAGAGTCCATAGAAATGAGTTCATAGAAACGAGTCAGTAGAACCAAGAAAACAACCTAAATAGTCTATAGTGTTTCTATACGAGATTTCGCTTTTCACATTCAAAGAGAGAATAAGAAACTAAAAAGAAATGGTCTAAGGCTTGTATGTACTTGGATGAAGTCGTGCGCATCGTAATCCAGACATTGTGAGAACTCCTCTTTGGTTGTGGAGGATGACACCTGTAACAAAAAGAGACTTGGACAAAGAAGGCATTAGATGAGGAGATGGTGGGCTGCCAAGCAAAAGCTTGATCCCAAAAGCAAAAGCTTGAGGGATGTCAACCCACTGATTGATAAAAATAATGTCTGATAAAAGTCAGAATGATAAAAGACTGAAAAGAAAATGGAAGCAAATGCTTATCTAAATGCTGCTATCAGCCTGGTCACAGTCGCCGGTGTCGGTGGTTCTATCGGCGTCGGTTGGTCAAGGTCTACCGACGTCAGTTAGTATGTCGACGTCGGTGGGGGAAGTGGTCTCTGAGGCCGGCGTCGGTCGGGGCAGTAGTCTTTGGATGAGGTCTGGTCAAGTTTTTGGTCTGTGGATGGGTCTAAGACAGAGTTTGGGCCTTGTTAATGGTCTGTGCAAGGGCTTTGGATAGAGTGTATGGTCTGAAAAAGGGCCAGACAGAAGACAGAGGTAGTAGGGAGACGGGGAGATAAGGATTTGGGTCTGGTTCGGTGATAGTATGGCTTAGAAGCAATAAATAGAAAACTGATTACAGAAACATTCTAAGCTATTGAAAATGACATAACAAAAGAGTACATACCTCTTGCTTGCTGAAGAAGAAGTGTAGGAGGTCATGATATTGATGTACCTGTTGTTGATGCAGAAGACTGTTGCAAGGTGGGGCTTCTGATACCTGTTGTGATTGCTGGTGTAGAAGCCTGCTGTGTGTACCTGAGAGAGAGAGTGAGAGGTCTGACAGAAAGATTGGTTGATTGATTAATCAAATTGCCAGATTCAAGAGTCGAATGAAGTGCAGGGGCCAAGGGGGGATAACGGACACAGAAAACCATTATGAAGGAAACTGACGCTGGCAATATCACCGACGTCAGTCGACGGTTGACTGACGTCGACGGCTGGAAGGTAGGAAAAAGGCTAAAAATAGCCTTTCGTCCATTTTCCCAACTGCCAGGTTTAAGTGGCGGGGTAAGAAATGGTCGAGAAGGGTTAAATGGGTGCGAGGATGAGGAATAGGTCATAAATGGGTCATGGGAGGATGAAGGAAATCCAAAGAAGGGCATCCTAGGGTGGTGAGGTGGCAAGGGAGAGAGAATTATTAACTTAAAATAAGATAATTATTTCAAATTAATAAGACATAGGTTAGGAGTGGTTAAGAGGACTAAGGGGGAGAGAAGGGGAGGATGACCAAGGGAGTAGACATGATTTCGGTGTCTACATTTGCCCCTTTTTGTCTTGTTGGTTGTTCTTGACAAACTGCAAGACAAAAATAGGAGTTGATTACCCCAGGTATGGGATGAGGTTGATTTTGTCTTGTTGGTTGTTCAAATGAACTGCAAGACAAAAATAGGAGGGTTGGTTGCCCCGATTATGGATGAGGTATTCCCCCTCAAAGCAAGAGTCGAGGGAAGGGAACCTAGAATTGGGTGCTGATTTGATAGAAAGTGGATGAAAAATAGTGAGTGAGAACACTGCAATAGTTGTGATTACGCGTATACCACTTCACGAGATGGTCAGGTTAAAGTGTCATAGGTCAAGGGCCGACGAGTGCCAAAATTAAAGTAACCAAGCCCCAAAATTTGGTTGTAGCTGATCAGATTATTTAATCTAAGCTGTAGCTCTAATGGTCATCGTGTTCTAGGTATCCCAGGCTCAAGAAGTGCTCCTAGAAAACATGAAAATGTCACAAGTAGTGGGGATCAACCAGCTTGCGATCCTATACTTGTGAGGGTCAAAAATAGTCTGTGCACAAGTTTGCTAACCATTTGTGAGGTAGCATACATGCAAAAACAACCAAGGCGAAGTCATCTTAGAAGTGGTCAGGGTCGGAGGAGATAGGCATGATCTCCATGGTCATTAGTCGAGGTGGATGGATGGACGAAAGAATGTGGCCGAGCTAACCCCAGAACACTGAGTGCTGCCTACATAGCCCCTGTGGTTAGGGCCTCAAGCCAATGTAGTTCTCCCTAAAGGGAGGAAGGGTTAAAGTGGTCGATGGTCTTGGACGAGGTTAAGTCATGGTCAAAGGATTGGGCAAAGGAAAGAAGGGTTTGTCCATCAAGGAGACAAACAAATGAGGGTGGTCGAGCTAACTTCAGAAGACGTCGTGTCATCTGAGTGCTGCCTACATAGCCCTAGGCTTAGGGCCTCAGACCAATGTAGTTCTGACGAATGGGCAAAATGGTTGATTATTGGTCTTGGTCATGTGTTGAAATGATGAGGAGAAGATGATGTTGCAGCCTTTTCCATATTGTGTGATGGTGTATTCTGCAACATTGGTTGAGGGGTCTTTCATCCCTAGCAATTTTCCATATTCATGATGGATGTATGCTAAAAATGAATTGAGGCTATTTATGCTTCAACAAGTATTGGTTTATGATTAACATAAATTGTGTCAGGTCGATAGTTTCCATGTGTATTGATGTCTACAAAAACTATGTGAAATAGACTAGGTCATGTCATTGGTCTGAAAATGTTTTGGTTGGTTTGGTTGGATACGTGACCAAGATGTGTCAAAAGTGAAAGGCGAATTACTCTTTCATTGACAAGGACCAAAATGATGGCATAGGTAAGGGGTTGTTTAGAAACAAAAGACCCGTTTATGCATTGCATCGTTGACCAGTGGTTGTGTTAGAGTGGTAATTGAATCACTTTGACATTAAAGTGAGCTTGAAGTCCCTTGAGCAGGTGTTATGATAAGTGAGGATAGGGTAACCCATTTTAGAGCAGAGATAACCTTGCCCTTTTTTATAGGAGACCCTGAGACAACTACAAGCCAAGTCCATGACCCATTTTTTTTTTTTTGGTGCAGACTGATCGATGTGGGAAGCCTACGAGGGGATGTTGTCTTGCTTTGTGGTCATGTCGTGAAGCTGATCGATGCGAGAAGCTTCAGAGATAGTGTTGTGTATGTAGCAAAATTTAGGAATAGCCATCCTTCGAGGGAGTGGTCTATATTCTGCTTTTTATGTTTTTGATGTGATTTTGGCCTAGCTATCCTTCCAGGGAGCAGTCTAATAAATACAACAATGATGATGCAGCTATCCTTCAAGGGAGCAGTCTACATTTATAGTTTTATGACCTTGGAATATGCATCCCATTTTTTATAGTTTTTTGATTTTTTAATTTTTTTGACTGGACTTTTGGTCATAGACTTGACTATAGAGGTTTGGAGGGTTTCCCTTTTATTAGGACAAAGCATTCATGCTTGACAAAAGGGTTGATTATTGTTTGCAGAGTTGAGGGTTAAAAGGAATAGGAATGACAATGACGGGGAGTGCTCAAGGGATCGAGCTCAAGTTAAACGTTAAGTGAATAATTACTTGACTAATAGTAGACTGGTCAAAGATGCAAGGCATAAAGGGGCTCAAGTTCTGACAAAGTCCTGACCCATGATTGTGTTATGATGCAAGGTCTGAGTCAATTGGGAGCAAACTTGCTCCATTTGCTTCATTCCAAATTAGTCACATGTTGATTGATGTTGAAGGAGTTGGTCAATGTTTGGTCGAAGTTTGGGGTTGATGCTGAAGAAGTTGGTTGATATTTGATCAAGGTTTGATTGAGGTTGGTTTGAACATTTGGTCGAAGATAGGTTGAATGTTTGGTCGAGGTCGGGTCAACGGTCTGGTTGAGGTCGGGTTGAATGTTTGGGATTAAAAGAGTGATTGATATTTGGTCGAGACTGGGTTGAAAGGTTGGTCGAGGTTTGGATGAAATTTGAATTCCCTCAGTGGCTAGGGAGAATGTTTGATAGATTGGTCAAGGTCGGTTGAGGCTTGGTGGCCAGATTGACTGTGTTGATGTCGAATAAGGGGGTCAAAGGCGACAAAGGAACCATAGTCTAGCGTGGAGATCCTGATTTAGGTGATGAGGTTTGAGAAGCATGGGTCGGTGTTGATGATTTGTCGAAGGGGTGGTCAAGAGGATCCTTGATGAGAAGGGAATCCTTTTTTCAGTGTTGATGAATGACAGCTTTAAGAGTGCAACAACACTCAGTGTCATGTCTCAGAGTGTGGTGATAATGACAGAATTTAGAGTTGTCGAACCAAGATGGTCTTGATTCGAGAGTTGATGAGTGGGGCGATGTTGAAAGTTTGCTGACAATGTGGTCAAGAAGAAGGGTGTCTTTCTCCAAGCATTGGTGAATGAAAACCTTGAGGGCACAATAATGCTCAGTGTCGTGCCTAGGCATGCAATGATATGCACAAATCTGAGTGTCGTCGAACCAAGGCGGTTTTGGTCTGAGGGATTGATATGGTTTAAGAGGCAGGAGATTGATGTGAGAAGACTGCAACAAGTGTCGTAACAGTAGGGCATAAGAACCTCCTAATGGGTCTGGATGTTTTGTTGCAGTGGGGGTTGATGACTTTGGTTTGAAAGGCGTAAGAGGAGTTGGTCATACCATCATTTTCGTGGGTGGTGTAACCACACGCGGAGATGGAACTTTGGTGGTGATAGGTGTTAGATGTTTTGGAGGAGATATATGTCTGATGGGTTGAGGGGATAATGGAGGCGACTTGCCCCTATGAGGTATGGGAGTAGGAAGCACTCCTATTAAAGTGGATGGATGTGGGCCCAAAATTGAAGGTAATGATGAAGGTGGGGGAGGAGTCCTCTGGTGTGGTTTAGTGGCTCTCTTTGGTTTGGGTTGAGGGTCACTATTGGGTGAGGCGAGGTTAGATACGGGTTTGAGTTCGGATGTGGACGGAGGTGAGTGAGATGTAGCAATTTCAGGTAAAAAGCAAGAGGAAACTATGACTGGGTCTTCCTTGGTCAAAATGGATGAAGAGACTGGTTCTTCTCTTGGTGGGGAAGGAATAGGAGAGTGTGGCTCTGTAGTTGGATAGAGCATAGGAATGGTCATGGTCTCGATGTGTGGTCTAGGCGTGGGGAATGTATGATCCCCCATTGATGACAAGAAGGATGAGGGTGAGGCAGCCGGTGTGGGTGCCATCAAAGCATCCTCCAATACAAGAGAGGTCGATGGAGGACTAATAGGAGAAGAAATTTTTTCATCCTATGGAGGAAGAATAGGGGAAGAAGGGTCTTCCACCTGTGAAGGAGGTTGGTTAGGGACAAGAGGTGAGACCGTGTTGACCATGTGTATGTCGTGATCTTGGGAGCCACTGGTCATGGTCTAGACATTGTTTTAGGTAGGTGGATGACTAGGAAAGGGTTGTTTGAAGATATCGATGTGTTGGTTGGGTGGGGCATTTAGGTTGTCCAAGACGAGATCACCCTTGTCTATCATGTCTTGAATGATGTTTTTGAAGGTTCGGCAATTGTTGATGTCATGGCCATGGACGCAATGATAATGACAAAAGTCAGCCTCTCTATACCATGTAGGGAGGGCTTTTGAAGGGTCAAATTGAAGTGGTTGGATTGAAGGGAGATTGAGGACCCCTTGCTTGATGAGTTTATCCAAGACAGAGGCATATGACTCTCCAATTGGAGTGAATTAACATTGTATGGATCGTCGTTGGAAGTGTTTATTGATGTAGTCTGATGTTGAAAATTGAGGTCAATTAGTTGTTTTTGAAGATGATGGTCTAAAGATGATAGTGTTTGCCAACCCCGTGGACTGGGAGTGGGTAGAATAAGGTTTCGACGAAGAAGAGTCATTAGATTTTGCATTGTCATTATGCAATTTGACTTTATTTTTGTCGATGGCACAGAGTTCAAGCTTTCTTGCCATGGTGAAAGCTTCGTCAAAGGAGCAGAATGTTTGGATCCACAAGGTAGAAGAGATGTGCCTAGCACATGCTCGAGAAAAGAGCTCAATGAACTTAGGTTGAGGCAAGGAGAAGGAGAGCTGGTTGATCAGGCCTCTCCAACGGGTGACAAAATCGACTATTGATTCGTCGTCAAATTGCCTGATGGAATAGAGGTCTGTGATTGAGACTTGTTTGGTGATGTTGATAGAAAAATGGTCGAGAAATAATTGGGCAAGTTGAGTGAATGAAAAGATAGAATGTCTGGTAAGAGAGCTATACCAGTCAAGGGTGGCCCCCGAAAGTGACATGGGGAACGTGCGTAGAAGTAACGCATCGTCATGGGCTATGAGATAACAAGCATGTCTGAACGCTCGTAGATGTTGTTGTAGGTCTTCCTTACTCTGAAAGCAAGTAAATTTAGGAAGCTCCCACTGGTTGGGGTATGGTCAGATAGGGACGGAGGGATGAATGGGTTCATTGCAAATTTGCTCATATGACAGAGCATTGCTTGAACCAGAGATAGAGGTCTCGAGACTAGACATTTTATCCATCAGCATTTTGATGAGATCAGCTGACAAATTGGTAGGTGGGGCACCCCTTAGGTTGTAGGGTACCTGGAAGGTGGTCAAAGAGGCATATGACGTACTTGGTTGCGCTTGTGTAGGTGCAACATATGGGCAATACGTCATAGGGATAGATTTTGTGGTCAAAGGGGCTTGTGCCATGAAGTTAGAGGACACAAGTTGACTAGGTACCGCCATAGGTGGTTGAGTGGCGGCACTGGTAAAAGGATAGGTTGTCACTCCCGCGTGTATAGGTGCAAGAGTGGGTGAGGTCGAGACAACCAAGTTCCGGTATGGTGTAGAACTTGGTTGAATTGTGTGTGGTTGAGGGGGCAATGACACCCCAATGGAGGTAGGTTTGAAAATAGATGAGGAGACCAAAATTTGCGTATTAGCCATGGTCGAGTGACTAGTCAAGACAATAGGCTGAGTCATGATGGGTTGGGTAGCGGATGATGTCGATGTAATTGCGGTTGCGCCTGAAAGGTCCCGCATTTAGTTTCTTACGAGATAGTTTTGGAGGGCTTTGACATTAAGGTCCAAGAATCTTTTAAAATCTTGGTCCCCTTCAGGGACAATGGGGGTCTGAGTTGGGGTCGGTCGAGTAGGAGTTCTTTCGGTCTCCGAGTGGAACTCCATTATAGGACTGGTTATGGACGGGGAAGATGGAAGCGGTTGATGCCTCGCGTGGTTAAGAAAAGCCTTGGTTTGACTGCGTGTCAAAATCATTCAAGGCAAAAGGTTTAGGTTTTAGAAACTATATTTTTTTAGTTTTAGAAACTCAGAATGTGGTTTTGGCAAAAAAAGGGTTGGGTTTTACGCTGCTATTTTGAAAAAAAGTACTGTGACAGTGATCGATGTCGGTTGAAAAACTGATGTCGGTGATATTAGATGGCTGACATCGGTCAGATAACCAATGCCAGTGAGGAAGGTTTACGACGTCGGTGGTAAAACTGATGCCGGTGACTGTGGTTTCCAAAAACTCAGAAAATTTGAAGATTCTTGGAAAAAAAGAGAAGAACATCCTCACTAGCTCAAACAACTAGATAGCAATAGAAAAATAGATGGAGACATGCAGACCCTAAGCATCAAATCCTAAGAATCAACTTTTATAATCTTGCGGCTTATGCCTTAAAGTGATGTTTGGGAAGATTGGCTATTTGAGACGGGTCCTAGAAGAGGTAGTCTATGGATGGTTTCAGGTTTGTTTAGGTGCTCAAGAGTCTGGGTTAGGTTTGGTATGTGGCCTGGTGCTAAGGAGCAAGCTCCCCTCACTTCATGAGCCCAGTGATAAGCTGGTCTCGCTTAGCCAAAATATACCTTCCCTAGAGATTATCCTCTGCCAGAGAACAGAGTGGGCTTTCCCCTTGGTGGTGAAATCCAAGTGAGATTGCCAGGGAGGGGTAAGGTATCTGCTGGGGGATGAAATCCCAGTCGGACCTTGTCTCAAGTAAGTTTGATGTTTGATTTGTGCAAGTGATTCAGTTGTGTAACATAAGTGTGATCAATTCATGATGCGATCTAATTACTAGATGTGGACTAAGTATGCAAGCAAGCATAAATGAAATGCAGTGTGTTTTAAGCCCAAGTCAAAATGTTAGTTCGTATGAAGACAAGTTGAGAAAGGGGTGAAGAGTATGATTGTTGACTAGTCTAAGATGCAAGAAAAGAAAGAAGAGTTCTTTTTAATCCTGCTTATGATGTCTTTTGGAAGATAGGAAAGAGGTGAAAAGGGAGAAACCTAATGCACCTATATGAACAAAAAGAAGAGAACCCAAGGAAGACCTTAGGGTCCCACCGGGCGTGCTAGAATGTTTCTATAGGAGATTTCACTTTTCACATTCAAAGAGAGAATAAGAAACTAAAAAGAAATGGTCTAAGGCTTGTATGTACCTGGATGAAGGCGTGCGCACCGTAATCCAGACATTGTGAGAACTCCTCTTTGGTTGTGGAGGATGACACCTATAACAAAAAGAGACTTGGAAAAAGAAGGCGTTAGATGAGGACATGGTGGGCTGCCAAGTAAAAGCTTGATCCCAAAAGCAAAAGCTTGAGGGATGTCAACCCACTGATTGATAAAAATAATGTCTGATAAAAGGCAGAATGATAAAAGACTGAAAAGGAAATGGAAGCAAATGCTTACCTAAATGCTGCTGTCAGCCTGGTCACAGTCGTCGGCGTCGGTTGGTCAAGGTCTGCCGATGTCGGTGGGGGAAGTGGTCTCTGAGGCCAGCGTCGATCGGGGCAGTAGTCTTTGGATGAGGTCTGGTTGAGTTTTTTTGTCTGTGGACAGATCTGTGGACGGGTCTAAGACAGAGTTTGGGCCTTGTTAATGGTCTGTGCAAGGGTTTTGATAGAGTTTCAGGGATAATGGACAGAGTGTATGGTCTGAAAAAGGGCCAGATAGAAGACAGAGGCAGTAGGGAGATGGAGAGATAAGGATTCAGGTCTGGTTTAGTGATAGTATGGCTTAGAAGCAATAAACAAAAAATTGATTATAGAAACATTCTAAGCTATTGAAAATGACATAACAGAAGAGTACGTACCTCTTGCCTGCTGAAGAAGTGTAGGAGGTCATGCTGCTGATGTACCTGTTGTTGATGTAGAAGACTGTTACATGGTGGGGCTTTTGATACCTATTGTGATTACTGGTGTAGAAGCCTGTTGTGTGTACCTGAGAGAGAGAGTGAAAGGTCTGACAAAAAGATTGGCTGATTGATTGATCAGATTGCCAGATTCAAGAGTCGGATGAAGTGTAGGGGCCAAGGGGAGATAACAGATGCAGAAAACCATTATGAAGGAAACTGACGTCGGCAATATCGCTGACGTCGGTCGATGGTTGACCGACATCAACGGCTGGAAGGCAGAAAAAATGCTAAAACTAGCCTTTCATCTATTTTCCCAACTGCCAGGTTTAAGTGGTGGGGGAAGAAACGGTCGAGAAGGGTTAAATGGGTGCGAGGATGAGGAATAGGTCATAAATGGGTTATAGGGGGATGAAGGGAATCCAAAGAAGGGCATCCTAGGGTGGTGAGGTGGCAAGGGAGAGAGAATTATTAACTTAAAATAAGATAATTATTTCAAATTAATAAGACATAGGTTAGGAGTGGTTAAGAGGACTAAGGGGGAGAGAAGGGGAGGACGACCAAGGGAGTAGACACGATTTCGGTGTCTACATATAGAAACTAGTCTATAAAAATGAGTCCGTAGAACCCTTCCTGCAGAGTCCGTAGAAATGAGTCTATAGAACTTAGCTTGCAGAGTCCATAGTTTTCTCTAAGTCTCTTGAGCCTTGAAAGATTCTATAGAATCTAGCCTGAGGAGTCTATAGAAACATATCTGTAGATTCCATAGAAATAAGCCTGTAGAGTCCATAGAAATAAGCCTATAGATTTTGTAGAAATGTATCTGTAGAGTCCCTTAGCTGAAAAAGTTTGAAAAATAGAGAATTTGAAGGCTCAAAATAATTTTTGAGAAGGGAAGAGAGAATTTTTAGCTTGTAGGACCAAAAATAGTTCATGTGTTGTCCCAAAAAGGATTGACAGACTTTGGGAACAACAACTAGCTCCAGTTGGGGAACTTCCTTTAGTTGAAATTTTGAAGCAGCTGAGGGGAGTAAAAACCAGAATCTCTAGTGCCTTTAAGTATGCCATTGGGCTACAGATTCATGCTATCCAAAAAAAAAAGGTACCAAAAATTAAAATGAAAAGCACAAAATAGAACTAAAGACTATACAAATATATATATGTATAGATGATCTTATCTGATGCTTCAAAAATTAAATCACTTCAGATGCCGCCCACTGTGAGATAGTGAAAATGATGTTCCATCCTAATAAACCAGTAAGAAACCATTTTCTCCCCAGAATCAGTGATGGGTGAATGGAACTCTTCACCAGGAATCACATTTTCTATGCACTCCTTTTGGTTCTCTCTTCTTGTCCCATGGCAAGGCATGGTCTATAATCTAAAAACCATAAATATTTGCTCTCTTGGTGAAGAGTTCCTTTTCCTAACTTTGGTGTGCAATAGTATGGTCCACTACCATAGCTTGTTGCTCTTCTAGTTCAATCCATCACATGATTTGATTGTCATCATCAAACACTTGTTAATGGTTATCTTTATTAGGCACACTTAGTCGAAAGACCAGTTTGATAGTGTACCTATTATCTTTGAAATCGGGGTGAGGAACCATGAAGGTTGTAGGGCCAGCCAATGAATTTGCACAATTATGAAACTCATGGGTACTGTAGATATATTGAAAGCATCAAAATTTCAATATAGTCCCATACCAGATTGCAGTAGTGGTACAATATTTTGTTCTTGGTTTGACACTGGTTCCTCACCTAACAAATCATCAGCTCAACATCTCCTTTGGCATGAAGGAGCTTGACACCTTTGTCTTGAGCAGCCTTCAACCTGAGTAATAGAGATTCATACTCAACAGTGTTTTTGATGTTACTAAACCGTAACTTGTATGAAGAAGAAAAATATCTCCTTGAGGAGATATTAGAACAATCTTGGATCTAGCACTAGTAGAAGAGAAGCTGCCATCAAATTCCAGAATCCACATGTTATCAAGAACTAATGTTTCTTTAGATTTCTCTTTGTGTAGAAAGGAGAGTTCCTTTGGGCTTGCACTATGCTCTCTCATGTCTTCTGTTGTTCCATCTGAATCAATTTTTAGATTTCCACCGATAGGATCTTTTTCTATTGTAATATGAACATCTTAAGTAGATAGATAATAATTACCCCTGCCTGAAGACTCAAATAGAATTTGAGCTTCAGGTACTGACGTTTTGGTGACAAAATATTTTGCCTCCTTAAGAAGCAAGCTCTACATGATGCCTTTGTCAGGGATCCTCACCTCAGACAGGTCCATGCACAATTCTCCACCAATGTCCTTGCAAAAATTTCACCCAAGAAGAATGTCAAGGAGGCTAAGACATTGGCCACCAGGACTGTCATCTTGATCCTCTTTTCTGGGAATGCTGCAAATGTGAATTGGGCATCCTTGATTTGTCCCAGTAGTGGCACTTGTTTGTTCTCCATGGAGAAACATCTCCCAAATGTCTTTTTCAGTGTGACACTAAGAGATTCTGCCACTTTGGCAGGCATGCCATTGTCTGAAGCTCTAGAATCAATGATGCAATTGCTTAGCTTGTGACCATTTATCAACAGAGAAACATAGAAAGGCTTTATTTTCCTAGGGGCAATAAGAGTAATGAAAAGATTTTTTGGGATGGACATGTTCCTTGGGGAATCATGAGTTACCTTATTAACATCTTGTCCTATAGGGATAACTTTATTCTTCACACACTCAACCAACCTATCCAACTACTCAAGGTTGGATTGCAAAAATTCAAATTCAGACATTTGGATCTTATTTTTCTTGACATGGTCAATTATGTCAAATGTCTGAAATGAATTATGAAGAGGGGAAGGGAGTTGGGGAAGGGAGTTCATCATTCTAGTTTTTAGGAAGGAGAGGATTGATCTGTGAGTTACCTTCTTAACATCTTGTCCTACAAGGATAGCTTTATTCTTCACACACTCAACCAACCTATCCAACTACTCAGGGTTGGATTGCAAAAATTCAAATTCAGACATTTGGATCTTAGTTTTCTTGACATGGTCAATTATGTCAAATGTCTAAAATGAATTATGAAGAGGGGAAGGGAGTTCATCCTTCTAGTTTTTAGGAGGGGGAGGACTGATCTATGAAATTAAAGTTAAAGGTGAAGGCATGTTTGGAGCACTTACTTTTTCAGCAATCACTAGGTCCTTTGGCTAGAAAGGTAGAGTGGTTCCCCACTTAGCAATTGAAATTGCAGGATGAGATCCTTCTCCTATTCTATCCCTATCAGCTTTTTGGGTTGACTAGTTCTTAGACTGGGTGAACACAACGTATGATCCATCCACTGCTTTACCTTCACTTCTGGGTTCATCCTGGTAATTCAGGAAACCAATGTTGGAGTCACAAGCTAATTATTCTTCTCCTTCTGTGAAGAGATTAGCATCATCTTCAAGGTTCACATGCTAGAAGGAGAAATTTGATTCTGCTTCAAGGTATCCAACTTCTAAATTGGTTGGAGGTGCTTGAATGGCCAATTTTCTCTGAGTGGGAGGAAGATGATTTGGTTGCCCATGATTCCTGGAAGCATTGCCTTGGTATGCCTTATTAGGGAATGTCCTCCTTGGTATATCTCTATATGAAGGAGAAAATGACATCCCTTGGGCCATTTGCTTTCTAAGAGCAAGCAACTCATTTTCCAACTTCTGCACCATTGGATCAGTAGTGCCTATAGGTGAGTATTCCAAAGCTGAAGAGGATTTACCTCTGTTAGGATCTCTCCTTATATTTCCTACCAAGATAAGGTCATCTTCCACCTTAGTGGCCAAATCTTGAGCAACAACAAGGTCTATGTTGCTAGCACATCTCAACAGAAAACTCACTTTAGGTAGCTGTGAGTTGATGAAGAAACATTTAAGGTTCTCAAGTGTTGGCTAAGCAATTGTAGGAATCCTATTCCTCAGCTTGTCAAATTTGGAAATAAAATCCCTCATAATTTCATGGGGTTCTTTCTTCATCTATGTGAGCTAGGCCAGTAGGGCATGTGCATCTTCTGTAGGCTTGAACCTTGCTTCGAATTTGGCTTTGAGAGTATTCCAGTCAGTCATTGACCGAGCCTGTAGATGGTAGAACCAGTCTATAGTAGTGCCTTGTAGTGTTTTCACAAATAACCTAACTCTACATCCTCATACTCCACGCCTATCACACCACATGCTATGCTGAAGGTTGCAATGTGTTCATCAGGATGAACTCTCCCATCACCAAATAATTTGGGGAAATTCTTTCTTGAAATGCATGGAAGCTCATGTAAGGGTGGAGTTAAATTAAGTGGGCCAAAAGAGTTACCCCAGGGGCCTTGAACTACCATGATTGGAGTGTGGAAAGTGGGAATAACAAATTTGGGTGGAGTATGTATAGGCAAAGCTCTACTGATAGTAGAAAAAGAATCTCTACCTTGTATTGGTGACCTGGTATGGGTAGGAGGAACACTCTTGGATCATTGAACTTGAAGTTGTGGAGGAAACAAATCAAAATTTCCTTGCTGCACCAACTCAAAAATAGGGTCAACAACACCTTGGGTTCTCTAGCTTCTTGTATAGCATGGAGTTGCCAGATTGTAGAATAAAAATAGAAAAGAACTGGCCCTCTTTAGCTTGAAGCTTGAGGCTTCAAACTACTTTTTCTTCCCCAGTGGCTCTGGTTTTGTAGACCAAATTATATAATGGTAATGGATAATGCTATAATGATAATGGATAAGGATAGAAACTGCTTCAATCTGAGGCTTAAGGCTTCAAACTGCATGTAACTTCCACAGTGGAGTCACCAAAAAACTATTGGCATGAAGCTGGCAATGTTCTTTCCTACTTCACGTCGTTCCCCAGTGATATGAAATGCTTTAATATGAATGGACTAGAAAAAGACTGAAACTACTTGTCGTTCCCCAATGGAGTCACCAAAAAACTGTTGGGTGAATATTTTGTCACCAGCTAACTGATGAGCAAAATAGGTCTCTTCAACCATAGCATAAGGAAATTGGTCAGCCTAGTGTGTAGGTTTACCATATCAAAAGGGGACAAATCTCTCCTCTCATCAAGGGGAAGTTCCCTATAAGTATGAAGGGGCTATATACTATATATATGCATAAAATAACACTCAGGGGTAGGATAACACTATCCATCTCTCTTTTTTTAGAGATAATGCACACAAACAAAGGAGAAATCTTGGTGAAGACACTGAAGGCACTTCTCTTCTTTCAGAAGTGGTCTTGCATCAAATAGCATGAGTTCTTTCAGGTAGTGATAAGTAACTAGTAATAGGGGTGCAATAACTAGTAGAATGAGGTGTAGCACAAAGTCTCCCCCTCAACTGCCCAAGATTGAAATATGAAGAATAATGAGGGCACAAAGTCATCCCAAGGTCCTTTACACATAAACAAAAAATAGACAAACACACTAAAGGTAATTGTAGATAGCACAAAGTCTTCCCATAGTTGGCTTCAGGACACCTTCTTGATTATTTCCATTATTCCTGCTTATTTCATTCTATGGACAAGAACACATTAAGGAAATAGACATAAGAACCATCCCCTAAGTGATACAAGCTATAATAGCACAAATTCTAAAAGTAACTTGCTTTCTCATTCAAACAAAGAAATATGATCAACAATCTGAGCTCAAAGTCTCAGTAATCACTTTTCAATTTTGGCAGAGTTTTGCTTCTTTTAATCAAAAATATCTCCTTTATGAAAAGTAAGAGAATATAATATATAGTAGCCAAGAAAGGCTTGGCACTTTGTTCTATGGAGCGGCCCATGTTGCATTCAATGCCTTGAATGCATTTTCAGTTTTGTCAAGGGACCATGCTGGAACAGGGTGGCTACCTTAATTGTGGCATGTCAATTCATCTCAAATGTCTTCTCCTAGGTCTGAGTCATCTAGTTTGTCACCTGATATTTACACAACTGTCCACTTTGCCTTTACTCCAAGAGAGACAAATAGGCTGCACCTTCAATGTTTACAAGCCAAAATATTTGCTTGGTGGACTGTTCCACCTACTAGAATAACTTCTACATAGATATTTCTGGCCTTTCCATTTTTCTACTATGCTTTGAGCTCTTAGGCTATCTTTTCCCCTTTTTTTTGGCTCTTTCAGCTCCCTCTTTAGCTAGTCACTAAGTTTGTTTTTAACTTTTGTCTTTCTCCAGCTTTGTCCCTTCTTGGTTTTGTCTTTTCCTGGCATTTGAGCTCTTAGGGCTGAATTCCTAGCTTTGTTGGCTCTTTCAGCTCTTTCTCTCTTCACGGTTATTCCTTTTGGCTTTTTGGCCTCTTGCATTCTGGTCTATGCTCAAGCCTTTAAAGATTAATGGCTATTTCATTCCCATGAATTTGATGGTTGTGGGGATGTCACTAGACGTCTGGATCCCAATGGCTAGTTCGTGATGCTCAACTTTGACATTTGTGGGCCTATCATCCTCCTTGGTAATTCCTTTGGCTTTGTTTTTTGATCCTTCCTAAAGGGGGCCTACCCTTCGGGGTCTTGAGAAAGGTCCATTTTTTGGTCGGCGAGAGCCCCCCACAAGGGTACGTGCCCTTCGGGGTCCTTCGAGTGGTCTTCGGGCTTCATAGGGCTTTTATTCCTTCAGACAAAGTGTCCAAAGGAATTCCTTCAGACATTTTATCTGAAGAAAATGTTCTTTGCCTTAGACATTTTTTGTTTGATTTTGGTTGGCTTTCCATCAGGCTTTTCCTTTGGTCAAGCTAATTCCTTCAGACAAAAGTTCATAGGAATTCCTTTGGACATTTTGTTCGAAGGAATTGCCTTAGCATTTTTGCCACATAAAATATTTCCAAAGGAATTCCTTTACTCCATTTGCCCTATTATTTTCCTAAAAGAGAACTCTATCCTCCGTAAGGGCTGTTCAAGCCCAAAACTACCCTTCAGATTTTTGTAACGGTCCATTTTGGCTCCCAAGTGCCCTTTGCAAGGGCTAAATGATCCTTAAGATTGCCTTTCAAAAAAGTTGCAAAGGTCTTTTTAGCTCATAAGTTCCCTCCGCAAGGGCTGTTTAAAAGACTCCTTTGAACTCCCTGATTGAACCAACCTTGAAAAAATGCCTAAGTGTTGAGAACTTGTCTCTTTCCTATAGAGTCCATAGAAATGTACCTATAAAGTCTGTAGAAATGAGTCCATAGAAAATAGAAACTAACCTATAGAGTCTGTATAAACTAAGTCTATAGAGTCCATAAAAACTAAGTCTGTAGAGTCTGTAGAAATGAGTCTGTAAAAATCAGTCGATAGAACCAAGAAAACAACCTGCAGAGTATGTAGAAACTAGTCCATAGAAATGAATCCGTATAACCCTTCTTGCAGAGTCCGTAGAAATGAGTCTTTATAACTTAGCCTACAGAGTCTAT
Source organism: Torreya grandis (assembly GCA_037957365.1). Classification (NCBI taxonomy): domain Eukaryota; kingdom Viridiplantae; phylum Streptophyta; class Pinopsida; order Cupressales; family Taxaceae; genus Torreya; species Torreya grandis. Next base: position 719,587 of record JARHVA010003551.1, read on the forward strand.
AGTTTTCTCTAAGTCTCTCGAGCCTTGAAAGAGTCTGTAGAATCTAGCCTAAGGAGTCCGTATAAACATATCTACAGAGTCTGTAGAAATAAGCCTATGGAGTCCATAGAAATAAGCCTGCAGAGTTCATAGAAACATATTTGTAGAGTCCCTTAGCTGAAAAAGTTTGAAAAATAGAGAATTTGGAGGCTCAAAACAATTTTTGAGAAGGGAAGAGATAATGTTTGGCTTGTAGGACCAAAAATAGTTCATGTGTTGTCTCAAAAAGGAGTGATAGACTTTGGGAGCAACACATTGGAAAGGGAGTGACAATGATGTATTATTGTTAGTTATTATATAGTCTAGTGTTCCATGCTTGTGGAATTGGTTGGCTATTTTTTTGGACTCATTTGTTGCTATAGATGGGAGTGGAGTGTCAATTTCATATAGGATGCATAAGATTGTGTTCAGTGTGAAGGTATATGGCACTATGTTCTCATGAGGTAGGACTATGCTTTCCCACCTATACAGGGATCTTTATAGGTTTACATAAAAGGCATTTAGTGGTGGTGTGAGTGAAACTAATTTATTTCATTACTGGGGTTATGAACATATAGCAGTTGTGCAATCAATTGGATTACCTAGGCTAGAGTGGGCACCTCTGTAGCCATTTGGGGAGTAATAGATGAGTACATTGGATATCTGATCTCTTGGGATGGATTATTATAGATGAGTTTTAGACTGATTGGTGGCTTGTGATATCATATAAATGCCCTATAGAGGATTTCTTGGGTGGGCCAAAGATGGAGTGCAGTTGTGGTATATGAGGATCATTTATTAGATACATGACCATTGGACTAGAGTATATGATTGATTTTAGTATGAGCACATGACTAGATAGTTTTGGGTACCACAAGATGTGCCCCTAGAAACGTGGGTGTGGGTGAGGAGTGCATGGGTACAAACAAAGGCAAGATCTCATGCACGGCCTACTGAGGTTGAGTTAGCACCATTAACTTTGGATGCACGGGATGTAGTTATAGATATTACTGATGCAGATGATGTTGGATATATATATGCAAACATTTTATGGTGGGTGAGGCATCGATGGGATCCATTATATCTTGTTGATGGAGGGGATACTCCTAAGTATGAGGATCTTGAGCTGATCTAGATGATGAGAGGTAAATAGTGATTATATTTGAATTATATATGGGTTTGTGCTTTATGTATGAATGTATGAATTATCTAACATAGTGTTGTACTTTATGTGTAGGTGGAGTGGGAGGTGCTCAAGATGAAGCATAGGTTGGGACAAGAAGTGGAGATGATGAGTATTGGGAAACCATCATTGAGTTGACACTTTGAGATCTCACATGACATGTACCTGATGATGTATTAGATGAAGGTTTGATAGAGCAAGCAATAGTTATAACTAGTTTTCATGCTCATTTGTTTGATAGGGATATTATATTGATAACTACATATATTAGGGAAGTAGGAGAGAGAGATGACTTGAGGGCTGAGCTGGATAAACATAAGATGCCCCCACCTAATTTTAGATTGGTGAGTATGAGGATTATGGATGATTACATGGATATTTAATGGTGATATACAGACTTATGTGAGGAGCATGGTCAGCTATTAGAGAGAGTCATCGCAATAGGCATGAGATAACTCAAGGAGGTGTGGGGTCATCAAGTTCTAGATTAGATTATGGGACTAGTACTAGAGGAGAGAGAAAGATTGAGAGTGAGGGCTTGATGCCCATTCATGATTGATTTTATTTGATGTGATGTATATGTTCTTAAAACTTTTTTATATTTATATATGGATATTGGTTTTGATTTTAACTCATGCATACTGTGTTATGGGATTTGAATTATATTATTATATTTATTGCAAATTGTTGATTAGAAATAGTTGATTTGGTATTGATTTTAAGGTTGCATATGTTTGATAAGATAGTATTTTGGGATGTGATTTGATTATTCATGATATGTCCAAGTGTGATGTTAGGTTTGATTTGTAATCATATGTGAGTAAAGATTTTGTTGGTTTTGTAATTGGTAATTTTTTTTGATAAAATGAATTGGTTTAAGATTGGAAAAATAGGATATTGGTAAGGTTAGGATTTGGATAATTTAGTTTAGCTAAGTATGGCTATTTAGAACTGAGAATGTTAGTTGGTAGTAGAAGGGGATGTAAGAGAGCATTCTATGCTCTATTCCTTGAGAGTGGCTCAAGGATACAAAGGTTGGTCCTTTGGTTCTATCATTGCCCTGCTAAGTGAAGCTAAACTGATACAGGTATGAATGTGTGTTGTATCACTCTATGTTGTATCACTATCAAAAAATTCATGGCCAACTGAACAAGTGCCCATATTTCTCATGCTATGTAGGAAGATACGTTATATCTGATATTGTTTGTTGTGCAATGACTATATCTATGTGTGGATACTCTACCAAATGTAACCTTATTAGATGTACAGCTGAAACTATGTGTTATGAAAAAGGCTCATTTATCTGTAGTCATAGTGGATTTCTACATGAAATAATACCATGTGGCCTTTGTTGTGATGCATATGACTGAGTAATAGATAGATATGAAGCTAAAACCTATGATGGTGGGTTGTCTAATCTCAATCATAATGCGTTGCTACATGAAATAGATCCCTAAAAACTTATCCATAGTGAATATCTATCAAGAACAGTAGTCTATGATGTGAGTTCATCTAATCTTAACCATAGTGGGTTGCTACATGAAATAGGACTGTAAAAACTTGGTTGTAGTGAATATTTGTCTAGAGTGGTACTCTATTATGGTGCTTGTGACTATGTTAGATATGTATATGGAGCTACACTATATACTCCTTAGACTAAAGTGTTATATGTAGGTTGATTTCACTATACTGGTCTCCAAACCTTTTAAATAGGTAGAATAGGAAATCTCCAATGAGGCTTTATCCTATAAATTACATTACTCTCATGATGAGTGATCGATGATTCCTATGAAGGAATGTCCTAGGATGACTCAATCATGGATGAATGAGGTCTATGGTTCCATGATGGAAGAGATCTCAATGCCCCTTTTGTGAATGTTATGATGCTATTATCAACATATCTATGAATGCAATCTCTAAGTCCATAACAATCATTATCTCTATGTCCATATATACAATGATAGCTATAAAAGGGTTGATGTGGATGTTTATGTAAGAGATGTGGATATCATTGATGAGTAGGAGGCAATGTGATTAACCTCCTATCTAGTAGTACTAATAATATGACATATGGTCTATCCTATTTTAAATCAAACTATAATGGTGCCTTGTTGATGTTATCTATAGTGCATATTTTCAGTTGTGCTCTAGAGAATGGCTCTCTATTATTAATTAGCTACTTTTTTGGTTGTGGTTTCCTATCTTGTTTAAGACATGGTGGATGTTGAGTGGTAGGAGCTATAGATGGAGGTAATTTTGTGAAATCTAGAGTAATTTGATCAACTGAATCTACCTCAATCAATCCTAATTTATTCTCCAAGGCTAAAATTGTATAACATAAATACCTAAAAGAGGAATCTATCTGATATAATATGTGCTCTAGGAGAGGTTGGCATAGCCCTTTTATAAATATATGTTGAATCTTTAAATCTCCTAGTTTGTAGATCAATATTAACATGTGAGTCTTGAATCATAAGATATAATCACTAACTAGCTCTAAAGTATTTTAATGTAATGTGGCAAGTTTCTCATATGTAACATGAGGGCCCATGTTTGCTATGTAATATCTAATAAATGCCTTCTCTAAGTCATCATATGTGTTTAAGGAGCCAGTGGGGAGTAGATGAAAGAACCAATTCTATGGTTCCACCACTAATGTCTATTAGAAAAACTTTAGTAGAGTCAAAAGACTCGCATGAGATGGCAAATCCTTCTGAAAGACTTGAAGTTATACAAATAGATCTCCAGTTCCATCAAAGTGAGGCAATAATGGTTTTTAGAAATACTTACGGAATGAAGCTTTTATAAATGTCTTCAAAAAAGGGTTACCATGTAAATCATTGGTATCCATCCAAGACTTATAAGCCTTTTTTTCCAAGGTAAGGAGATGTACTTGGTGTTGTAATTCACCAATTTCATGCATCAAATAAATAATCTCTTGGGATAGTATATTGGAAACTTGAAGTGGTTCATTTAATCATTGAATTTGATCATTAATTTTAGCCATGGGAATGCTACATTTAGTAATTGGATCATAGAGAGGAGGTGTACTCACTTGAACCTTTAGAGGAATGGTAACTTGGACCTTAGTAGAGGGATGTGAGATAACATTCTCTTTAGGTGAAGAGTGAGAAACATGTGCTATTATAGTAGGGATGGCTTGGGAGATTCACTGGTATCTTTATTTTTCAGTGAATCATATTCTAATTGAGTAGAAGATGTGATGTTATCATTAACATGTGAATTATTTTAAATAGAATCATACATAGAAGTAGAAGCAACGTTTGGTAGTGCATTATGTTTGAGAGGAGGAGTGAGAGAAGAGTTAGAAACATGAGATGAATTTTCTTTTTCACTATGTACATAATAATCATCATTATTCCGTGCATTATCATAATTGAAATTTTTTTCATAGTCACTCTCATTTTCATATTCATTTGCATGTTCACTATCATACTCATACTCATTATCACTTCCATTTTAAGAAAACAATTTAATTCTTTTCTAATATACAATAAAATATCATGTGAAATTATAATATTATGTGCATCTATGCTATCCATGGATGGAGTGTATGCATTGTTTCCATTTGCAATATGAGAAGTAAGAGTAAGAGAGTTATCATTTAGACATTATTTTGATAAAGTAGAGTTGAGAGCATGAGATGGATAATTTGAACTATGCATTGGTAATTTTATTTTATTGTGTTTATATTGTTGTAATTTGAACATAGAAGTAGAAAAAGCAAGAGAGAGATTAGGTTCACATGGAAGCAAAATATCACCAATAAGAGGTTCACTTAGAAGTGCATGACTAATTTGTTCATTTGGTGCATTGTGCATAGGAGAACAAGGTGAAAAGTATCTTTCCCATTTATCAAAATTATTTTCTTTAGAAGAGGGAATAAAAGAGATAGGTTTGAGAGAAGAAGATGCATCTACTTTCTCTTCACTATCACTTTCACATGTATCATCATATTCCTTATTACAACAATAGTAATTATCTTTATTGTAAATGAAATCATTTTCCACATTTTTACCTAATGTAAAATTTTGAAAATCTGTCCATTTATTGTCATAATTATGAGAAAAAAATATAAATTGATCTATGGGATGAGAGGGAAGAAGTGCTTTAGTGTATATTTTATTTCTTTCACCAAAGAGAATATGTAAAAGTACTAATATGGAAATAAATGAAATAATAAATACTAACATAGAGCTTTTAAAAATAGTTTTGACACTCAAAACAATTTGTGAAAATTCCAAAATATTTTTCTAAAAATTGCAAGCAAGGAAGGCTTGGGGTTTGAGGATCTAGTTTGGAAATCTAGGGTTTTGGGTTGGGGTTTTAGAAAATTTGAAAATTATTACTATAATTTAAATTCTAAAATAAATTTTAATAAGATAAATGCACAAAAATTTATAAAAAAAATATAAATTAGAAATTTTAATTTTTGCACAAAATATGAAGGAAAAACCCTAAGTGTAGCTAGGGTTTTTATATTTTGTTCGAAGTAAGTCAGGTTTACCAAATGTTTTATTATTTTTGGGAAACTAGTGTTTAGTTCCTAAATAATAAAAGGTCTGAAGTAAAGGGGAAAAATGTAATTAAATACAGTAAAATATAGATTTATATCAATTTAATCAAAGCAATTACATAGGGAGAGAAGTAAACTTATTTAGAAAAATAGGCTGAGATGAATGATTTAGGGGTTGAAAACTATTGTATAGGATGAGGAAGATGTCAAGAACTTGAAACTATCTTTCATTTGATGAAAGGATAGGATGGTCAAAATAGGACACCCTAGGGTCTGATGTTATTGTCTTTTTCTGTTGATGTTGTTCAAACTACTCATAAAGACATAAGTTTCTTGGGTTTTGTCTATTATCTCTATGTGATCTTGTTTATGATATTTCGAAGGCTGAATTTTGACAGTGTTCCTTGTAGATTTGTTTTAATCTTCAAAACCTTGGGTCTATCTACACACATGAAACAATAAATACATCAAAATTAAAAAGGGGGAAAAACTAGGTTAAAGGAAGTATGATCACATGATATAGAACCCCTGTTGTCTTGATCACTACCTACATTAACCCTCAAGTTAGGGTCTTATATAAAATGTAGTTATCCTTTAGAGAACATGCATAATCAATGCACATGGTAGATGTAAGAATGAACTTTGCCTAGGCCCTTCCTTGATCAAGCATGCAAATCAATGTGTAATGCAGCATGTTGAGCTACACTATTGATTAATTTTTAATTATATACTATGACAAAATTGTAAGTGCTAGATATAAAATGTGTTTTGAAGTCCTTTATATAGGAGACTCTTTGTTTTTAATTTGGGAACTTTATTTGCATTTGGCCAACATTAGAAAGACAAATAAAACTTAAGGATGAAGTTAAGAAGGGCTTGAGACTTATTAAGAAAGGAAACCTGACCATTGGGACTCAAAATGCCATTAAATTGGAGTACTATAAATAGACACCCTAGGGTCCAATGTTATATTCAAATCCCAAACCTCATGTCCTAAAGGCTCAAGACCTAGGGGGATGGAATTAACACTTGAATTCTGACCTAGTTGAGGTGGAATGACCATTTGAAAAGGTGAAATGACCATTTGAAAAGCTCAGGATGACTGGGAATAGGCAAAAAGGTGATTTAATCCTAAAAATGGACCAAGATAAGTAAAAACAAAAGACATGGCTAATGTGAATAAGGGTCATATTCTCTAGTCAGAGTCTCTTTTGAAAGGACTATGAAAATACATGATATGTGTGGTTGCTTCACCAATTTAAGGTGTATACAAAATAACACTTCACCTACCTAAATATCGAGGTGTATAGAATGATGCATAACATGTCCATAAGTGCAAACTTATTTAGAGAGTGTGAGGCATCACTTATTATGAGTAAAAGGATATACAATTTGTGACTACACTCCTAGAGAGAGCACACAAATGGTATAAGAAGTTTGAATAAGAAGTTAGGAAAGGAAGTATCCTTATGCCTATGTATTCCAAGACATTATGATGCTCGTGCAAGAACTAAAAGGAGACATTAAATTTCTTAAGGACCAAGAAGCAACACATTGTATTGATCTATAGAAGGTAACAGAGCCTCAAAACATGATGTGAGATGATTTTCAAGAGCTTTGTAAGTGTATGTTGAATGAATATATTGTCCCACAATTGAGTATCTAGATTAAAAATTAGGTACAAACCCCAACTGATGCTCAACCTCAAATGACTCATCAAACTAAGGATCATCATTTGAATCATCCTCAGTGACAAGATACCCTTGTTCTACCTAGCCCTCTAGAAGACAAAAATATTGGTAAATATTACCATTGATGGTTGGGTAATTTAGGGCATCTTATTTGACATTAGTGTTGAAGTGAATATCCTTACCAAAAATGCATGGTGTAAAATGGATATTCCAACACTATAACCATCTATGCATGTATTATTTATGGTTAATAAAACTCATGCTCTACCAATTGGCATCCTCAAGAATGCAATGGTGGATATCCTTGTAGTACCTTTCAAATTTGACTTTGAAGTTCTCAAGTTAGCAGAGGTTGATGACTTTCCAAATATATTGGGGTGACTTTAGTTTTATGAAAATAATTTAGACTTAAGTTTCAAAAAGTTCTACATTAGTTTTGATAATATTGATCAACACGTTGTTATTTCCTTAGATCAAACACATGGGCCTCCATACATAGAACCTATTAATGTGTAATAAGATATTAACCACATCTACAATGTCATAGCCAAAGATGGTGAGAAATGTGATCCTACTCCTAATAGCATCCTTTGATGGATGGACACTCATTCCCTTTCTAATACTATAAGAAATGCTTGTAATTTTTGGGCCCATGGTGATTATGACCTCACTGGAAGAGTGTGTAGTGCTATTAGTAGTCAGGAGAACATTCCAAACCAATATCATAAATTCCATAAGTTCATTCACCTTCTTACCATCCAAATCATGAGGGGGCCAATGATAGATGCACCATTATAAAGATTTGATGAATCCCCTTGATTTCATGAACAAATAGAAGTTTATGACTTTGTCCAGTACCTTGAAGAATTTTATAACTCTAATAATGATTCTATATAATCCTTGGTTCCCCTCTGTGATGGTACAACTACAAGGTGGTGGCAAACCCATAATAAGTGAATTCTCTAGTGGGATCAAGTATGCTCTATTTTTTATCACTAGTTCCTTGATGAAAACCAAGTCATGGGAGCAATCAACTATAGTAGAGTATGAGCACCTAAACCCCATATAGAGGCTTGTGAATCCATGTGGAGAGCTAAAGAGTCTATCTTTCTAGAGTACCTATGGGTACATGCTTTCTATGGAACTTTAAGAACCTAGAAGAGAGCATGGTATGTTCATGAAGGGTGACATATGGGTACCCAAATTTAGCATCTATTGAAAGCAAACAAGAACTTGGCACTATCCTAATCATCTCCAAGAATGGATTTGTGCCTCACTCTCTAGGCCATGCATAAAGTAATTGTTAGTAACTCTAATCCCATTGAAGATCACATGAGATATATTCATAACATCCCATAAGAAAGTATATATCTCTTTAATGAACCATTTACACTGTAGACACCGAAATCATGTCTAACCCTAGGTCGACTCTCCCCCTTGGTCCTTTTCCACTCCTAACCCATGTCTTATTAACTTAAAATAATTATCTTATTTTAAATTAATAATTCTCTCCCCTTTGCCATCTCACCCTTGACACCTCACCACCCTAGGATGCCCTTCCTTGGATTCCATTCCTCTATCCCATGGCCAATATTAATGCCTAAGCCCCATTCATGACCTATTCCAACTTCCCATCTCATTTCCCACGCCTATTAATCCACCTTTGACCATTTCTTCCCCCGACCCGCTGACCCGGTAGTTGGGAAAACAGATAAAAGGCTATTTTTAGCCTTTTTCCTGACTTCCATTCAGCGACGTCGGTCAACTGTCGACTGACATTGGCGATATTGCCGGCGTCGGTTACCTTCATAACTTTGTTCTATCTCCAGAATCCAGATCCGACTCTTCAATCCTTCGATCCCATTTTTTAATCTTTTGAACCATTTTCTTCAATCTTGATCATCTACCTTTGGACCTTCAACAATCAGCCAATCTTCTAGTCTTCAATCCACCAGACCTCTCACTCCCTCTCTCATAGAGATTCTGCACCAGCTACAACAACAACAAATACTCTGCATCAGCGTACACCAGCAACAAGGTCTTCACACCAGCAGCACCAGTAGCAGGTACAACCCATCAACAACATTTCTTCTTCAGCAGGTATGAGCTAATAATGCTTCTTTATTTCATTTCAATAATCTAGAAATGTATTAGCTATTAGCTCCCATTCTGCACTTCCAGACCAGACCTGACTCCTTATCTCTCTGTTGGCCTCCTCTATCCCTTTGTCCCTTTTTGACATTCTGTCTATTGCCCCAGACCTCTGCACAGACACCTTAAGCCATTTTGCTGACCCCAAATAGACCACAGACCCATCCACATACCAAAAGCCTGACCAGACCTCATCTAAAGACTACTGCCTCAACCGACGCTAGCCACTTCCTTCACCGATGTTGGTAGACTAACCAACGTCGACAAACCTTGACAATCGACGTTGGCATCTTAACTGACGTCGACGATTGTGACTAGGTTGACAGCAGCATTCAGGTAAGCATTTACTTCCATTTCTTTTTCAGTATTTAATCATTTCAGTCTTTCTATCATTCTGCTCTTTATCAGACATTATTTTTATCAGTCAGTGGGTTGACATCCCTCAATCTTTTGCTTCTGAGATCAAGCTTTTGCTTGGCAGCCCACCATCTCCTCATCTAATGCCTTATTTGTGTTAGTCTCTTTCTCCTATAGGTGTCATCCTCCACAACCAAAGAGTATTTCTCACAAACATCTCGATAATGGTGTGCACGACTTCATCCAGGTACATACAAGCCTAGACCATTTCCTTAGTTTCTCATTTCCTTCTTGAATGTGAAAGCAAAAATCATATAGAAACATTTTGGCACGCCCGGTGGGACCCTAGGGTCTTCCTTGGGTTCTTTTCTTTCTGTTCATATAGGTGCATTAGGTTTCTCCTTTTCACCTCTTTCTTTTATCTTCCAAAAGACATCATAAGCAGGATTAAAAATAACCCTTCTTTCTTTCTTGCATCTTAGACTAGTCAAAAGTCATACTCTTCAACCCTTTCTCCATTTGTTTTCATCCGAACTCATATTTTGACTTGGGCTTAAAATCAATCGCATTTCATTTCTGCTTGCTTGCATTTCTTAGTCCACATATAGTAATTAACAACCACATCATGAATTAATCGTAGATCACTTTATGTTACACATCCAAACCACTTGCACAAATCAAACATCTTAACTCACCTGAGACAAGGTTCGATTGGGATTTCATCACCCAGCGGATACCTTACCCATCTCGGCAATCCCACTTGGATTTCACCACTAAGGGGAAAGCCCACTCTGTTCTCTGGCAGAGGATAATCTCTAGGGGATGTATATATTGGCTAAGCGAGACCAGCTTATCACTGGGATCGTGAAGTGAGGGGAGCTTGCTCCTTGGCACCAGGCCACGTACCGAACCTAACACAGACTTTTGAGCACCGAAACAAACTTGAAACCATCCATAGTCTACCTCTTATAGGACCCATTCTAACAGCCAACCTTCCCAAACATCACTTTAAGGCATAAGCCACATGATTCTAAAAGTTGATTCTTAGGATTTAACGCTTAGGATCTGCTTGTGTTCTTCATCTTTTTTGTTCTTATCTACTTGTTTGAGCTAGTGAGGACGTTTTCTTCCTTTTTTCCAGGAATCTTCAAATTTTTTGAGTTTATGGAAACCACAGTCACCGGCATCAATTTTACCACCAGCGTCGGCAATATTTCCTTGCTGACATCGATTATCTGACCGACATCGGCCATCTATTTTCATCGACATCAATTTTTCAACTAACATCGGTCACTGTCACAGTCCTCTTTTTCAAAATAGCAGCCTTAAAACCCAACCCTTTTTCTACCAAAACCCCATTCTGAGTTTCTGAAACTGAAAAAACATAGTTTCTAGAACCTGACCCTTCTTGCCTTGAATGGTTTTGACACACAGTCAAACCAAGGCTCTTCTTGACCACGTGAGGCATCAACTACTTCTGCCTTCCCTGTCCATAACCAGTCCTACAATGGAGTTCCACTCGGAGACCGAAAAAACTCCTACTCGACCAACTCTGACTCAGACCCCCATTGTCCCTAAAGGGTACCAAGACTTTGAAAGATTCTTGGACCTCAATGTCAAAGCCCTCCAAAACTATCTCGCAAGAAACCAAATGCGGGACCTTTTAGGTGAAGCGATAATGACATTGACGTCATCCACTACCCAACCCATCATGACTCAGCCTATTGTCTCGACTAGTCACTCGACCATGGCCAATACGCAAAGTTTGGCCTCCCCATCTATTTTTGAACCTGCCTCCATCGGGGTGTCATTACCCTCTCAATCTCACACAATTCAACCAAGTTTTACACCACACCAAAACATGATTGTTTTGACCTCACCCACTCTTGCACCTATACACGTGGGAGTGACAACCTATCATTTTACCAGTGCTGCCACTCAACCACCTCTGGCGGTATCTAGTCAACTTGTGTCCTCCAACTTCATGGCACAAGCCCCTTTAACCACGACATCTATCCCTATGACGCACTACCCATATGTTTCACCTACACAAGCATAACCAAGTACGTCATATGCCTCTTCGACCACCTTTTAGGTACCCTAAAACCTAGGGGGTGCCCCACCTGCCAATCCGTCAGCTGATCTCATCAAAATGCTGATGGACAAAATGTCTAGTCTCGAGACCTCTATTTCTGGTTCATGCAATGCTCTTTCATATGAGCAAGTCTGCAGTGAACCCATTCATCCTTCTGTGCCCATCCAACCTTATCCTAACTAGTGGGAACTCCCTAAATTTACTCTCTTTCAGAGTAAGGAGGACCCACAACAACATCTTCGAGCGTTCAGACACGCTTGTTATCTCATAGCCCATGACGATGTGTTACTTCTATGCACGTTCCCCATGTCACTTTCTGGCCCCGCCCTTGACTAGTATAGCTCTCTTACCAAACATTCTATATTCTCATTCACTCAACTCACCCAATTATTTCTCGACCATTTTTCTATCAATATCACTAAACAAGTCTCAATCACAGACCTCTATTCCATCAGGGAATTTGACAACAAATCAATAGTCGATTTTGTTGCCCATTGGAGAGGCTTGGTTAACCAGCTCTCCTTCTCCTTGCCTCAACCTGAGCTCATCAAGCTCTTTTCTTGAGCATGTGCCCAACATATCTCCTCTACCTTGTAGGTCTAGACATTCTGCTCCTTTGACGAAGCTTTCACCATGGCAAGAAAGCTTGAACTCCATGCCATCGATGAAAATAAGGTCAAATTGCATAATAACAACGCAAAATCTAATGACCCTTCTTTGTTCAAACCTTCTTCTACCCACTCCCAGTCTAAGGGGTCGACCAACACTATCATCTTTAGACCATCATCTTCAACAACAAATAACTGACCTCAATTTTCAACATCAGACTACATCAATAAACACTTTCAACGACGATCCATACAACGTCAATACACTCCAATTGGAGAGTCATATGCCTCTGTCTTGGCTAAACTCGTCAAGCAGGGGGTCCTCAATCTCCCTTCAATCCAACCACTTCAATTAGACCCTTCAACACCTATCCCTACATGATATAGGGAGAATGACTTCTGCAACTATCACCGTGTCAAAGGCCATGACACGGACAACTGTCAAATCGTCAAAAACATCATCCAAGACATGCTAGACAAGGGGGATCTCATCTTGGATAACCCAAATGCTCTGGCCAATCAAAACATCGATATCTTCAAACAACCATTCCCTAACCATCCTCCTAATCAAAACAATGTCCAGACCATGACCAATGACCCTCAAGACCATGATATACACACAGTCGACACTGTCTATTCTCTGATCTCTGACCAACCTCTTCCATAGGTAGAAGAATCCCCTTCTCCTGTTAGTCCTCCATCCACCTCTCTTATACTGGAGGATGCCTTGACCACACCAACACCATTAAGCCCACATTCATCCTTCCTCCCACCAATGGAGGACCCTATTTTGCCTACTCCTCAACCACAAGCCGCAGGCACAATCATCCCTGCCTTCTGCCCCCTTGAGGAGCCGCACTCTCCTATTTCTTCTCTACCAAGAGAAGAACCAGTCTCTTCACCCATTTCGATCGAGGTAGACCCAGTCACGGTTTCCTCTTGTCTTTTGCCTGAGATTGCTACATCTCACTCACCTCCGTCCACATCCGAACCCAAACCCGCATCTAACCTTGCCTCGCACAATGGTGGCCCTCAACCCAAACCAAAGAAGGCCACTAAACCACACTAGAGGACTCCACCCCCACCTTCATCATTACCTTTAATTTTGGGCCCGCATCCGTCTACTTTAATAAGAGTGCTTCCTACTCCCATACTTCACAGAGGCAAGTTGCCTCCATTACTCTCTCAACCCATCACACATATATTTCCTCCAAAACATCCAACACCTATCACCACAAAAGTGCCATCTCCACGTATGGTTACACCACCTATGAAAATGATGGTACGACTAACGCCTCTTACGCCTCTCAAACCAAAGTCATCAACCACCACTATAACAAGACACATAGACCCATTAGCAAGTTTTTATACCCTACTATTACGGCAATTGTTGCAGTCTTCTCACATCAATCTCCCACCTCTTAAACCATATCAATCCCTCAGACCAAAACTACCCTGGTTTGATGACACTCAAATTTGTGCGTATCATCACACGCCTGGGCACGACACTGAGCATTATTGTGCCCTCAAGGTTTTCATTCGCCCATACTTGGAGAAAGACACCTTTCTTCTTGACCACATTGTTAGCAAACCTTCAACACTGCCCCACTCATCAACTCTCAGATCAAGACCATCTTGGTTTGACAACTCTAAATTTTGCCACTATCATCAAAAATTGGGACATGACACTGAGCGTTGTTGCGCTCTTAAAGCTGTCATTCGTCAACACCAAAAAAAGGATACCCTTCTCATCAAGGATCCTCTTGACCACCCCTTCAACAAATCATCAACACCGACCCATGCTTCTCAAACCTCGTCACCTAAATCAGGATCTCCATGCCAAATTATGGTCCCTTTGCCGCCTTTAACCCCCTTATTCGACATCAACACAGTCAATCTGACCACCAAACCTCAATCGACCTTGACCAATCTATCAAACATTCTCCCTAACCGCTGGGGGAATTCAAACTTCATCCACACCTCAACCAACCTTTCAACCCTGTCTCAACCAAATATCAATCACTCTTTTAATCCCAAACCTCGACCAAACATTCAACCTATCTTCGACCAAACATTCAACCCAAACCTCAACCAAGCATTTGATCGACCATTGACCAAACATTCAACCTCAATCAAAAAATGACCAAACATCAACCAACCTTTTAATCACATCATCCAACCCAGCATTGACCAAATATCTATCAACCTCGACCAAGCACCAACTTCGACCCAACATCAACCAACTCCTTCAACATCGACCACCATGTGACCAATTTGGAACAAAGTAAATGGGGCAAGTTTGCTCCTAATTGGCTCAGACCTTGCATCATAACACAAGCATGGGACAGGGACTTTGTCAGAACCTGAGCCCCTTTATGCCTTGCATCTTTGACCAGTCTACTATTAGTCAAGTAATTATTTACTTGACGTTTAACTTGAGCTCGATCCCTTGAGCAGTCCCTGTCATTGTCATTCCTATTTCCTTTCAACCCTCAACCTTACAAACGTCACTCAACCCTTTTGTCAAGCTTGACTGCTTTGTCCTAATAAAAGGGAAACCCTTTAAACCTCTATAGTCAAGTCCATGACCAAAAGTCCAGTCAACAAAAAAAAAAAATCAAAAAACTATAAAAGTGGGATGCATATTCCAAGGTCATAAAACTCTAACTGTAGACTGCTCCCTCGAAGGATAGCTACATAATTGCTTTATTTACTAGACTGCTCCCTTGAAGGACAGCTAGGCCAAAGTCATATCAAAAACATATAAAGCAAAATATAGACCACTCCCTCGAAGGATGGCTATGCCTTAATTTTGCTACATACACAACATTACCTCAGAAGCTTCCCGCATCAATCAACTTCACAACATGACCACAAAGCAAAATGACATCTCTATGTAGACTTCCCGCATTGATCAGTCTGCACCAAAAAAAAAAACTGACTGACATACTTTAAAGTCATGGACTTGTCTATAGTCGTTCTCGGGGTCACCTATAAAAGGGGCAAAGTTGTTCCTGCAAAAAAGGGTTCCCCCTTCCTTACATATCAAATCAATCCTATCACCCCAACATACTCAAGGGATTTCGAGCTCACTTAATGTCAAGTGATTCGATTGCTTTTCTAGCACAACTCCTGGTCCACAACGTAATGCATGAATGGGGCTCTTGGTTCTAACAACCCTTATCCATGCCATCATTCTGGTCCTTGTCAATGAAAGATCAATTTGCCTTTCATTTTTTTTCACATCTTGGTCACATTCAGCCACATCATTTGTCAAATCAAACTCAATTCAACTCTTTTCAGACCACTCACATAGTCTATACACATAGATACTATCGACCCGACTCAATTTATGTTAAGCATAAACCAATACTTGCTGAAGCATAAATAGACCCAATTCATTTTTAGCATACACCATTACCAATATGGAAAATTGCTAAGGATGAAAGACCTCAACCAATGTTATAGAATACACCATCACACTATTTGGAAAAGGCTGTAACATCTTTTTCTCCTCATCATTTCAACCCCTAACCAAATCAATCATCGACCATTTTGCCTCTCAGTCTGAACTACATTGGTCTGAGGCCCTAAGACCAGGCTATGTAGGCAGCACTTAGTTGACACGACGTCCTCTGGGGTTAGCTCGACCACCCTCATTTGTTCATCTCCATGATGGACAAACCATTCTTTCCTTTGACCAATCCTTTGACCTTTGACCAATCCTTTGACCTTGACCATGACTTGACCTCGTCAAACTATCGACCACTTCAACCCTCTTCCTCCCTTTTAGAGAGAACTACATTGGTCTGAGGCCCTTCACAAAGGGGCTATGTAGGTAACACTCAGTCTTCTGAGGTTAGCTTGGCCACTTTCTTTCATCCGCTCATTCATTCGACCAATTATCTATCTCAGCCTTGTCTCAACCAATGACCATGGAGATCATACCTATCTCCTTCGACCCTGACCACTTCCAAGATGACTTCGCCTTGGTTGTTTTTGCATGTATGCTACCCCACGACTGGTTAGCAAAACTATGCATAGACTATTTTTGACCCTCATAAGTATAGGATCGCAAGCCGATTGATCCCCACTACTTGTGACATTTTTCGTTTTTTCTAGGAGCACTTCCTAAGCCAGGGATACCTGGAACACGGTGACCATTGGAGATTTAGCTTAGATTGAATAACCTAATTAGCTACAACCAAATGCTAGGGCTCGGTTATTTCAAATTTGGCACTCCTCAACCCTTGACCTGCAAAAATTTGACTTGACCATCCTGTGAAGTGGCATACATGCAATCATGACTATTGCAGCATTCTCACTCCATCTTCACCATCTTCATCCACTCTCTATCAAATCAGCACCTGATTCCAAGTTCCCTTCCCTTGACTCCTACTTTGAGGGGGAATACCTTATCATCATAATCGGGGAAACCTCAACCTTATCCCACATCTGGGGCAATCAACTCCTATTTTTGTCTTGCAGTTCATCCAGAACAACCAACAAGACAAAAAGGGGCAAATGTAGACACTGAAATCGTGTCTAACCCTAGGTCGACTCTCCCCCTTGGTCCTTTTCCACTCCTAAGCCATGTCTTATTAACTTAAAATAATTATCTTATTTTAAATTAATAATTCTCTCCCCTTTGCCATCTCACCCTTGACACCTCACCACCCTAGGATGCCCTTCTTTGGATTCCATTCCTCTACCCCATGGCCAATATTAATGCCTAAGCCCCATTCATGACCTATTCCAACTTCCCATCTCATTTCCCACGCCTATTAATCCACCTTTGACCGTTTCTTCCCCTGACCCGCTGACTCGGTAGTTGGGAAAATGGATAAAAGGCTATTTTTAGCCTTTTTCCTGACTTCCATCCACTGATGTCGGTCAACTATCGACTGACGTCAGTGATATTTCCAACGTCAGTTACCTTCATAACTATGTTCTGTCTCCAAAATGCGGATCTGACTCTTCAATCCTTCGATCCCATTTTTCAATCTTTTAAACTATTTTCTTCAATCTTGATCATCCGCCTTTAGACCTTCAACAATCAGCCAATCTTCTAGTCTTCAATCCACTAGACCTCTCACTCCCTCTCTCATAGGGCTTCTACACTAGCTACAACAACAACAGATACTCTGCATCAGTGTCCACCAGTAACAGGGTCTTCACACCAGCAGCACCAGTAGCAGGTACAACCCATCAGCAACATTTCTTCTTTAGCAGGTATGAGCTAAGAATGTTTCTTTATTTCATTTCAATAATCTAGAAATGTATTAGCTGTTAGCTCCCATTCTGCACTTCTAGACCAGACCCAAATCCTTATCCCTCTGTTGGCCTCCTCTATCCCTCTGTCCATTTTTGACATTCTGTCTATTGCCCCAGACCTCTGCACAGACACCTTAAGCCATTTTGTTGACCCCAAATAGACCACAGACCTGCCCACAAACCAAAAGCCTGACCAGACCTCATCTAAAGACTACTGCCTTGACCGATGCTAGCCACTTCCTTCACCGATGTCGGCAGACTAACCGATGTTAGAAAACCTTGACAACCGATGCCAACATCCTAACCGACGTCGACGACTGTGACCAGGCCGACAGTAGCATTCAAGTAAGCATTTGCTTCCATTTCCTTTTTAGTCTTTAATCATTTCAGTCTTTCTATCATTCTACTCTTTATCAGACTTTATTTTTATTAGTCAGTGGGTTGACATCCCTCAAGCTTTTGCTTTTGGGATCAAGCTTTTGCTTGGCAGCCCACCATCTCCTCATCTAACACCTTCTTTGTGTTAGTCTCTTTCTCCTGTAGGTGTCATCCTCCACAACCAAAGAGGAGTTCTCACAAACATCTGGATAATAGTGCGCACGACTTCATCCAGGTACATACAAGCCTAGACCATTTCCTTAGTTTCTCATTTCCTTCTTGAATGTGAAAGCAAAAATTGTATAGAAACATACACCATTTATTTCCATGCCATAACCATTCTTTGATCAAGACCAATGTGAAGAGACACACCTAGGTAAACATAAACTAGTATTTCAAGTAGAGGAAGGTGAAGGGTCCAACCCACTTAACCCTTTGTTGAATCACTTGGATGTACCTATGAACTATAGCACATAATCTATTTGTGACAATGGTCCCAATATAAACCACCCTTACTATGAGCCATTTAAAACTATCTAGTATAACATTAGTATAGAGGAAGAACTAAAAATAGTTATTGTAGGAAACTATTGGGCTAACACAATAGTTTCAAAGATATTTGAGTTGTTAAAAGAATACCAAGATGTATTCCAAAGAAGCTAAAGTGAGATGAAATGTATTCATCCATATCTAGGCAAAATGCATATTAAACTAGTTGATGGTGCTTGACCAATCAGGAAAAGGCCATATAGGATGAGTCCAAATCTACAAGCATGCATAAAAGAAGAAATTGATAGTTTGTTGCACTCTAGAGTAATCACTCAAATCAATGAATCTAAGTGGGTCAGTCCCATGGTGATAAGTATAAATAAAGATGAACACATTAGAATTTGCATTGATTATTAGGTACTTAATGCATCTTGCATCACTAATCCCTTCCCAAAACCATTCATAGAGGAAATACTTGAATGTGTGTTGGGTGTGAAATTTATACTTTCACATATATTGTTTCAAGATACCATCAAATCCAGATAGTTTAGGATGATCAACCAAAGACTATTGTCATGTCTTTTGGGTTGAAGAATGCACCAGCTATGTTTTCTCATATAAACATTGAGGCCTTTAATGATTTCATCCATAAATTTCTTCAAGTGTACTTGGATGACTAGGCAATCTATGGCTTGGTCATGTACCATTGCTCTAATCTATTACTCATGCTTAAGTGTTTCAAAGTCCTAAAAATAACATTAAATATAAATGTCTTTTTACTACACCTTTCAATGTTATTTTAGGACATATTATTTATAAGAATGGACTTTTGGTAGACTTGACAAAAGTATATGTCATTCTTGACCTCTTGGTACCCAAATATCAGTGCAACGTCTAAACCTTTCTAGGACATATAGGTTATTATAGTAAATTCATTTTTGGATATGCAAAGATTATCATGCCTCTAGAAGAACTCTTAAAACATAATGACCACTTCATCTGGACTTGATCTTACCAATAATCCTTTGAGACCTTAAAGGATAAGTTGGTTACCACTCTAATTCCCTAACTGGACAAGCCCATTCCATGTCCATGTTGATGCTTCTAGAATGGCAGTTGGTGAAATCCTTGTGCAACTAGGTGAAGGTCACCTTGATCACTCGATCTATTTTGATAGTAGGAAACTTACTCTAGTTAAATGGAATTACACCACCATGGAGTGCGAAGCATTATCAATGCTCTATGCTCTACATAAATTTTGACAATACTTATTGAAAAATCCTTGTATATTCTATATAGATCATGAAACTTTAAATTATTAGTAAATAAACCTATGTTACATGGATAAATCTTCTGCTAAATAGTGTTATTCCAAGAATTTCAATTATCTATCATGGTCAAACCTAGAAAAACTAATTATGGCCATGACCATCTATCTCAAATTAATTCTAGAGAACCACCACATGATATTGAAGATGACTTACTTGATGTTGAATTATTTCATGTTTCTCATGTACTTAAGGATTTGGAAGATATTGTAACTTTTCTAACGACTAGCTCAGTGCCTGAGTATTTAACCCCTCATGCCAAGAAATAACTTGTGGTCTGCACTACACCTTTTCATCTCATCAGAGGGGACCTTTATAAGCTTGGCTGAGACAAAATTCTTCGATGTTGTGTCATGAAACATGAGAACTTTGAGGTACTCTAATAATTTCATGACGTCATTATAGGTGGACACTATGATATAAAGGCAACTGCATGTAAGGTTATACTATCTAGATTATGGTGGCCTACCCCTTTTCAAGATGCTAAGATATATGTTAAGAAGTGTGAAATTTATCATCACATAAGAAAACATTTACCCATGGGATGAAATTATTGCTCTATGACTCTAAGTTTGTGTGCCATTTTAGAAAACTTCAAATTCACTAGGATAGTCCTTTTGTAATTCATAACATTCAACCTATCAGTTATTGTTAATTACAAAGGTAACATAGCCAATTTATTCTTAGAAATTACAATGGAAGTTGGTTACAACCATATTTTACTTGGGAATAGTTTACATTTTGTAAAAATAAGGCTTATGCTAGTAGTCGAGGATTTCTTGTTTTCAATAAAAGTGTTACCTTTGTTACACACAACATTTCTTTAATATAAGATAGTTTAAATTTTGTACTTATATTTGTAGAGAAAATTCTTACTCTACGTTGCATTCAAATTTTCAATCGTGCACTGCAGTTTGTTCCTGCATACCTTAGTCATGGTGGTAGAGTTTTGGGGCAGAGGCAGGTTTCTTTTCCATCCAAGAATCGAAGTGCAGTGGAAGCTGCCAAGTGGCATTGTCCAAGCATGGGTTCTCTTTCCCCCTTTCTATTTCCTTCATTTCATTTTTGCCTAAGTGTTGAATTTGAGTGGAAGCCACCAAGTGTCACTTTCTGAAATAAGGAGCTGGCCAACTGGCATTGTCCGAGACACTTTTCATAACTTTCAAGAGAGCCACAAATCATGCCACGTATCCAATAACAACTCAGCAAAAGTCACCACATGTCGACATCCGCATCTCGTATTGGCACCCGCATTCATTCTATTTCTCGGAAAAAGTTTTCAACAAGCTAAATAGCAAGGAAAAGTGGAAAGTGCCAAGTGGCAGTCGCAGAAGGCTCTGAACTACTTTTTCAAAAGAAAGCAGAAGTCACCACGTGTCGACATCTAAAAGTTAATTGGTTCAATGCCTTGGTTTAACATTTTTGGTTCAATGCCTCAGTTAACATGTAAATGGCATGTAGTGTTGAACTATTGAACCATTGAACCATTTTGGTTCATCAGGCAGTTCAAGGGAGTGTCCCAAAAATCAAAGGGGTCAAGTGCCTTTTTGGAAGGTAGAAAGGCGTCGTTTCATTTTGTTTAAGTGCTGAAAAGTAGAGAAGGTCACCAAGTGTCACTTTCTAAGCCCCTTTTTACTCCATTCCTAAAATAAGTGGAAGATGCCACATACCCCTAGTAGGAGAAGCGGAAGATGCCACGTATCTTCCCAAGAACAGTGGAGGCTGCCACGTGTCAACTTTTGAGAGATCATCTTCAAGCTTCATTGCTGAATAAAATTGTGGTGGGTCCCAGGTGTTATTTCAAAGGGCTACAGAAGCTGCCAAGTGTCACCATCTATAGGAGCCTAATATGTGCCCCAAATAATTCTACAACATAGCTAAAGAGAAGTGAAAAATGCCACGTGTCTTTGATAAATTAGGCAAAAAGCACCAAGTGTCGTTCTTTGGTGCCTTCTAAGTAATAAGAAGAATTTTAGGAAATTGACTAAGTATCCTCTTCCATTTCAATATAACAGAGTGTTCTGTGTATCTGTTATCGCAAAGTGAGATGGAGGGAAACTCGATGGGAGTTATTTTTGGTAGATGGAATAATTCATCGGGTAGATTTTTGGGGGCCTAAAAACATTAAAAGGGCCGTCTGTTTGTCCCCTGTAAGTGAAGGAAGAATGGATAGTTAAGTGGCTAAGCAGATGATGGAATGAGAAATTTAGGTGTGGAAGGAGGTATTAGACATGAATCGCCATGCCACAGTCAGGGCAGTTCCTGATAAGATCAAGATACATCCAGGGCATTGAAAGCGCCATCTATTTGTCCCCTATGAGTTAAGGGCAAAGTAGAATTGTGCGGGAAGGGGGATGATGGAAAGAGACATCCGAGGCTATAAAATAAGAGGGAAGATAGAAAAAAAAGGGGGACTTTCTATAGTTTTAGACTTTATAGAGTTTTTTAACTAAGAAATATCACTTGCTTTTGTCTCATTTTCTTGAGTTGTAAAGTTGATGTGACTGTGCCTTTTATGTGGCTGAATGAATTAAGGAGATTGAAATCTATGCCTTTGTTGATATTATCTGTGTCATTTTAGTCTGTACCATAGATTTTCTAGAGTTGTGATTAGGAATGTCATTTGCTTTTGTCTCATTTTCTTGAATCGAAAGTTCTACATAACTGTACGTGTTTTTGTGCCTCTTATGTGATTAGAAGATTCTTATAATAAGATTAAACCCTATGCCTTTATTGACATTTTCTGTATCTTAGCAAAATAATTCCTTGTTGTGATCCTCTGTTTCTATTATTTCAATCTTTTACATTGATCATGCACTTGTCTTCTCTTAAATGTAATTGAATCCTATATATAGTCTCACTATGCTCAAGTTAGGATCAGGATTACACTCAGGCACATCACCATAGTTAGGTTTTGATTCCTATATTTGCATTTCTATTTAATTTCCTATCCCTTTTCCCCCAACACTTGATACAAAAGAAGAGACCAGCTTCTCTAAAAATTGGAGGTTTTTTCAAGCTGCAATATCCCATAGCTTGAAACTTCTCATTGTTGTTGATTAGAATCAAGTGCAATTTTAAACATCAACAATTTTTGGCACGCCTGGTGGGACCAGCCTTGAAGTTTCTTTCAAGACCGTATAAACCATAGAGCTACGAGGAGTCAGAGCTGTGGACCAGTCACCAGACCACAATCTACTACAAATCCAGGTATTATTTTGCCACCTCTAGTAACAAGTCCAAGGAGAAGAGCTAACCAATTTATACCAATACTAAATATGGGAGCCCCTATACCCCCAAGAAATTATGCAAGATGGAACACTAGTAGTCCTTTAATCCTCCCAACACCACCAGCTATTTGGGATCCTATCCCAGTAAATGCTCTAAAAGCTCTACCCAAATTTAGTGGGCAAAACTCGAAAACACCTATGGAACATCTTTAAGATGTATCAGATGTTTGTACCATACATGTTGTCACACAAAAAAATGTGGCCATAAGGTTATTAGTAGCTTCATTCAAAGGAAAGGCTTTAGAATGGTATCGATCTTTGACCCCAAATATCATATCTACATGGGACCAGCTTGGAGATCTATTTTTTGAAAGATTAGCAGAGAAGAGTGATAAGTATTCTTTATTACAGTAGTTAATCACCATTAAAAGGAGACCTTAGGAGGACATGATTGACTTCAACACCAGATTCCAAAAAGCTTGGGACAGAATCCCTACTGCAGCTAAGCCACCTCCTAGTATGGCCATAGTGTTTTATCTCAAGGCTTTGAATTCAGATATATCTGTTATGATTCAGTCACTAGGAGGACACACTTTGCCAGGGGCTTATGAATATGTGGTTAGAGCTGAGAATCATTTAATAGATGCTGGAAAGTTACCTCCAAGGCCTCCCATGTCTATGTTCCCAAAAATTTCTTTTCCCTTACCTCAAGAAGTTCCTAAAGCTGTAAGCCCACCAGTGTCTATGTACACTTACCCTCAATCATCCATGAAAGAATTTGTCCCTACTCAGTCATCTGAGATGGATGATATCAAGAATATCCTAAGGACATTTTCCAATGAGCTGATTAATATAAAGAGGTATCAGAATACTTTCCCTAAGCCTCCTTATCAAGGCTATCAAGGAAACATGTTTTTGTCCCAATCAAACCAATATCAAGATATTCCAAAACAAACAAACCATCAGCCAACGAATCAATTAGTTGCAGTTCCCACACCCTCATAGACCATTCCTCCCAACTCAAATAGGGAGATGGTTCTAGGTCAGAATAATTATGTGGATGATACTAATGCCTGGTGTTTCCCTTGCAATAATGCTCATACACCTAGAGATTGTCCTAGGGGTAATCTACAACAAAGGGTGGCTGAGTAAAGAAGAATGGATGGTCAATTTTCTAGTACCAGTGACAATCAAGCCTACTAGTCTCCTGGTATGCAGAATTCAATTCTAGTGGCTCAGATGCAAGGAATGTCCTTGCAACAAGAGGAAGAAATATCCCTAGAACATGCTTTGTTCTCATGGGTTGAAGATGAAGAAGCAATTTTCTTGAACAAAGCATCTACCTCCCAAAGGCCAGTGGTGCAATCTAATTACTACACCAGATCAAAGAGGAGAATGGTGGAACAACTTGAGATTGTAAGTGGTCAAGTCAAGAATAATCTTTCATCTCAAGGGCAAATAAATGCTATTGTCAGACAAGAAGTGCCTCAACCAGTACAAGATCAAGGGACTCCTGCCCAAATTCAAGAAAAAATGAGATATTTTTATGTCCAAAAAACTCAGTCTTTGGGACCGATCAATGTAGTGGATCAATTGAAGAAGACTCTAGCACAAGTGCCAATATGAGATATTTTGGCTATTCCTGAATAGAAGACACTACTATAAGAAGCTCTGCAAGGGCAAGCAGTGCCTAAAGGTGTTGTTACCAAAGAAGGACCTGTTGGAAAAGAAAATCTCAAAGATATAGTTCCTCATCAGACAACAGCCTTGGTGAACGATATAGCACAAGTAAGTAAATCCAAGCCAGAGCCTTTTTATTTGACTCTGATAATTGGAAAGAAACTTTTGCATAATGCATTGATAGATTCAGGAGCTAGTATAATTGTGATGCCCAAGCAAATAGCTGATGCTTTGAAAATAAAATATGAACCCCTTGCAAGAGGATTTATGCAGCTAGATGGCAAAATAGTACAAACCATAGGGAGAATTAAACAACTCCATTGTAGTTATACACATGTCCCAATATAATTATCAACCAAGATATAGTTGTCATAGATATACCTCCTATTTTTGGTTTATGTTTATCTAGAGACTTTACAGCAAAAATAGGAGGATATATGCCTCTTGACTGGTCTCACCTCATCTTGAGAACCAAATACAATTCGAAGATGAAAATTCTATCTAAACCACTATCAAAGGATCATATCACTAATGAACCAACAACAAGATTAGAAGCAAATCATGCTATGTTAAATGAAGAAGAAAAGATTTTTGTTGAAGAGCTAGGCGATAGGACTGAGCATGATCAAGAAGAAAAAAATAGCCAGTTGTTGGCTATGATGCATAGTGACACATATGGGAACTATGACTCTACTAGTTTGGGCACATACATCATTTTTGATGAGGACCAGGCAATCCCAAATGTTATAAGGGAAGAGGCACCTACTGCTCAAGATTCAGAGATCTAGACTTTGAATTTTGATGGGGCTAGAAGTAATCATGGCGCTGGGGCAGGAATTTGTCTTACTACTCCAAATAGTGATAAAATTTTAAGGGCTATCTGGTTCCAATTTGCTTGTACTAATATTGATGCTGAGTGTGAATCTCTAGTACATGGGCTCCTGTTAGCTAAGAAAAAGGTAATAAATAACCTAAAAGTAAAAAGAGATTCAGAATTAGTAGTAAAGCAAATTAGATAAAAGGCAGTAGCCAAAAATGTGAGAATGAGATCCTACAGGCATAGGATTTGGGATCTAATAGAAGATTTTGAAGCTTTCAATATTGAGATAATCCCTAGAAGTTAAAACTCTGAGGCTGATAGGATGGCCTAGACTGGCTCATAGTTTAACCTAGCAATTGGCCTATTAGTTAACAATGAGTCAGTAAAAGTTATAGTGAGGCCAACTATTCCAGATAATGATGAGAATTGGCAAGTATTTGAAAATGATACTCAGGTAGTCTCTTTCTTACAAAAATTAGATGAGTTTGTTGATCATTTGCAAACTAAAATTTATGAGGCATATGGTGATCAAATTATACAATTGAGGACTAATAAGCTCTCCAAGGGATTGATCACCTTAGAAAACTTGTTTGACCCAGAGGATGTAAGCCTGGAAAAGAAAAGGTTCTAGGTAGATAAAGTAGACTTCTGAAGTAGAGGTGAGTGATAGGAAAAGGCTAAAAGTTGGGAATTTTGTAACTCAAGAAGAGAAGGAAAGACTAATCAAATTTTGCTAGAGATATGATAGAGTCATAGCTTGGAGCTATGAAGACCTTCATGGATACAATAGAGACATTATCCAACACACGATAAAATTGACTGAAGGGTCTAAACCCATTAGACAGAAACAGAGGCCAGTAAATCCAAGGATTGAGCCTCTAATGGTAGATGAGTTTAGGAAACTTTTAGATTCCAAAATAATATTTCCAATCAAGCACTCAACCTGGGTATCAAATCTAGTACCAGTTAGGAAAAAGAATGGAGATGTAAGACTATGTGTAGATTTCAGAGATCTAAATAGAGCATCTCTGAAAGACCACTATCCCTTGCCTTCCATGGAACAAATTCTACAAACTGTGGCTATATCAGAGAGGTTTTCTTTACTAGATGGTTTCTCTAGATACAATCAGATTTGGTTGGCTGATGAAAATCAGTACAAAACTACTTTTACTACCAAATGGGGAACATTTGCATATGCTAAGATGCCATTTGGCTTATCAAATGTAGGAGCCACCTTTCAAAGAGCTATGGATGTAGCCTTTGGTGAGCTTATAAATAGGATCATCCTGGTCTATCTGGATGACCTCACTATTTTTTCAAAAAATGTTGATGATCATTTCGATCATTTAGAATCTGTCTTCAAGAAATGTCAGGATTTTGGGATATCATTGAATCCCAAGAAATGCATCTTTGTTGTACCTCAGGGCAAATTTTTGGGACATGTAGTATCTTAAGAAGGAGTTTCTATAGATCCTGAGAGAATCATAGCTATAATGAACCTACCTCTTTCAGTAAATAAAAAGGCAGTTCAACCCTTTTTAGGAAAGATCAATTTTGTCATTAAATTCATATCTAATTTTGTAG
Organism: Torreya grandis; assembly: GCA_037957365.1. Taxonomy (NCBI): domain Eukaryota; kingdom Viridiplantae; phylum Streptophyta; class Pinopsida; order Cupressales; family Taxaceae; genus Torreya; species Torreya grandis. The sequence goes on from JARHVA010003551.1 coordinate 747,010, forward strand.
GCTTAGTAAGACCAATGACACTCTTGCTAAAGAAAGACCTGGTCTTCAAATGGACTACAAAAGGAAGGCAAGCCTTTGAAGAGGTCAAGAAGGCTATCTTAGTAGCCCCAGTGCTTAAAAACCCAAATTTTTCCAAGCCCTTCATAATGTATGTCTATGGAGGAGAGTCAAGTATTGCTACTGTCTTGAATAAAAAAAATGACAGGCTAGAGGGGGAACACCCAATAGCCTTTTTCTCAAGAACTCTCAGGGATTATGAGACTAGGTACAATTTTGTGTAAAGACAAGCCTATGCCATGGTAAAATCCCTCAAGAAATTTAGGCATCTGATATCAGGGAACAAAATTTTGATACTTGTAGCTCACCCAAGTGTCAGGGAATACATCATGGAGGGGGAAATTATTGAGAAAAGAGCCAATTGGATCACTAAGATCCTTGAATATGATGTAGAGGTCAGACCCACCAAGCTAGTTAGAGGCAGGGGTCTATGCCAATATATAACCCAAGAGCTTGAAAAGATGTTACCTAAGGAAGTAGATTCAGAAGGAGAGATGGAGATGGTGCTAAAAATACAAGAGGTTGATCAGGAATCTTGGGTCACAACTAGGATTCAATTTATGAAAAATGGGATTTATCTGAGAGAACTCCCTCAAAATAAGAGGAGATATTATAGGATATAGGGAGTTCATTTTTTTTTAATTGAACAAGTCCTTTTCAGAAGAAATTTTGATGGAAAATTGTTAAGATGTGTAGAACAGGCTGAAGCTAAGAGAATACTACTGAAATGCATCATGGAATATCAAGGGGCATTTTTCTGTAAAGACCATAGCCATAAAGATAAGTGAGGTAGGATATTTTTGTCCTGCTTTATTTGTAGATTGTTATCAGCTGGTTAGAAAATGTCAATCCTGCTAGTATTATATGGGGATGAGGAGGAATGCAGCCATGCCCCTTAGTCTTATAATTGTGGATGAACCTTTTGCTCAATGGGGTCTTGACTTCATTGGAATGATAAATCTAGTGTCTAGTATGGGTCACAAATGGATATTAACTACCACATACTATTTCACCAGATGGACCGAGGCAGTCCCACTTAAGGAAGCAACAGAGAATGTGATCCTAGATTTTCTAGGGGGTATCACTACTCACTTTGGGGCTCATCGCACCATCATTTCAGATAATGTTAAAGCATTCTTGGGGTCTAAAGTATCTGACTTTGCCTTGAAACATGGAATATATCTAAAAACTTCATCTAACTATTACCCTCAAGGTAATGATCTGGTAGAATCAACTAACAAGAACCTGATAAGACTCATCAAAAGAGTAGGCGCTGATCATCACAAAGAGTGGCATAAAGTGCTTAATCTAGCACTATGGGCTGATAGAATCATGCCTAAGCAAGTGATCAAAATGTCTCCATATGAATTGGTATATGGAAAGTCTACTGTGATTCCCCTAAGCTTGGAAATCCCTGCTCTCTAGCTGATCAAACAAATTCAAATTGAAGAAAATGGCCCCATGTAGGTCAGACTCGCAAAACTTTTAGAAGTTCAGGAAAAGAGGGATATAGCCCATGATTCATTGATTAAGCATAAGGGAATGGTTAAGGACTGTTTTGATAAAAAAAATTAAATCCTAATTTTGAAGTAGGCTCAATTTTTTTGAAATGGGATGTAAGGGCCACCAAGTTGGGTTAGCATACCAAATTCGAAGTGTTATGGACTGGCCTGTATAAAATTTGCACGTGTAAGCAGAAGAATTCGTTTGAGCTAGAGCCGATGGAAGGAGAACCTAAAGAGATTCCTGTAAATGGAATCTATTTGAAGCATTTCAATTAACTTGGGTCTCTAATGTATTATAGTTAAATAATTTCCCTTTCTCGCATTATTTTTTTCATTATTTTCTCGCTTTTCTTTTAAATAAGTGTTTTAAACACATGTCGACAGCTCTTTTGAAGCTATAATTTTCACAATTTTGATCTAGCAGAAGGTGGAGTTTTATTTTTGAGCAAGCTCAAAAGTCCTGGGGGTCGCCAGTAACTATAGATAAAATTCTTACTCTACGTTGCATTTAAATTTTTAGTCGCGCATTACATTTTGTTCTTGCATACCTTGGTCATGGTGACAGAGTTTTGGGGTAGAGAGCAAGTTTCTTTTCCATCCAAGAATCAAAGTGCAGCAAAAGCTACCAAGTGGCATTGTCTGAGCATGGGTTCTCTTTCCCCCTTTTTGTTTCCTTCATTTCATTTTTGCCTAAGTGTTGAATTCGAGTGGAAGTCGCCAAGTGTCACTTTCCAAAACAAGGAGCTAGCCAACTAGCATCATCCAAGACACTTTTCATAACTTTAAAGAGAGCCACAAATCATGCCACGTATCTAATAGCAACTCAGCAAAAGTCACCACATGTCAACATCTGCATCTTGTATCAGCACACGCATTCATTCTATTACTCGGCAAAGGTTTTCAAAAAGCTAAATAATAGAGAAAAGTAGAAAATGCCAAGTGGCAGTCATGGAAGGCTTTGAACTACTTTTTTAGAAGAAAGCAAAACTCACCACATGTCAACATCTGAAAGATAGTTGGTTCAATGCTAGGGTTTAATGCCTTGGTTTAATGTTTTTGGTTTAATACCTCGATTAACATGTAAATGGTGTGTAGTGTTGAACTGTTGAACCATTGAACCATTTTAGTTCATCGAGCAGTTCAAGAGAGTGTCCCAAAAACCAAAGGGGTCAAGTACCTTTTTGAAAGGTAGAAAGGCATCGTTTCATTTTGTTTAAGTGCCGAAAAGCATCGGAGGTTGCCAAGTGTCACTTTTTGAGCCCCTTTCTACTCCATTCCCAAAAGAAGAAAATGATGCCACATACCCATAGTAGGAGAAGCAGAAGATGCCATGTATCTTCCCAAAAATAGCAGAGGCCACCATGTGTCAACTTTTGAGAGATCATCTTCAAGCTTCATTGCTGAATAAAATTGTGGTGGGTCCTGGGTGTTATTTCAAAGGGCTGTGGAAGCTGCCAAGTGTCACCATTCATAGGAGCCTAATATGTGCCTTGAATAATTCTACATCATAGCTAAAGAGAAGCAGAAAATGCCATGTGTCTTCAATAAATCAGAAGGAAAGTGCCAAGTGTCATTCTTCGGTGCCTTCTAAGTAATAAGAAGAATTTTAGGAAATTGACTAAGTGTCCTCTTCCATTTCAATAAAATAGAGTGTTTCATGTATCTATTGCCGCAAAGCGAGATGGAGGGAAACTCGATGGGAGTTATTTTTGGTAGATGGAACAGTTTGCCAGGTAGAATTTTGGGGGCCTACAAACATTAAAAGGGCCATCTATTTGTCCCCTATAAGTGGAGGCAGAATGGATAGTTAAGCGGCTAAGCAAATGATGGAATGATAAATTCAGGCATGAAAGGAGGTACTAGACATGAATTGCCATGCTGCAGTCAGGGCAGTTCTTGATAAGATCAAGATGCATCCAAGGTATTGAAAGCACCATCTGTTTGTCCCTTGTGAGTTAAGGGTGAAGTAGAATTGCACGGGAAGGGGGATGATGGAAAGAGACATCCAAGGCTATAAAATAATAGGGAAGATAGGAAAAAAAGGGGGACTTTCTATAGTTTTAGACTTTCTAGAGTTTTTTGACTAAGAAATATCATTTGCTTTTGTCTCATTTTCTTGAGTTGTAAAGTTGATGTGACTGTGCATATTTCTATGCCTTTTATGTGGCTGAATGAATTAAGGAGATTGAACTCTATGCCTTTGTTGATATTATCTGTGTCATTTTAGTCTATACCATAGATTTTCTAGAGTTGTGATTAGGAATGTCATTTGCTTTTGTCTCATTTTCTTGAATTAGAAGTTCTACATAACTGTATGTGTTTCTGTGCCTCTTATGTGATTGGAAGATTCTTATAATAAGATTGAACCCTATGCCTTTGTTGACATTTTTAGTATCTTAGTAAAAGAATTCCTTGTTGTGAGCCTCTGTTTCTATTATTTCAATCTTTTACATTGATCATGCACTTGTCTGCTCTTAAATGTAATTGAATCTGATAGTCTCAATGTGCTCAAGTTAGGATCAGGATTACACTCAGGTGCATCACCATAGTTAGGTTTCAATTCCTGCATTTGTGTTTTTTTTAAATTTCATATCCCTTTTCCCCCAACACTTGATATAAAAGAAGAGATCAGCTTCTCTAAAATCTGGAGGTTATTTCAAGCCGCAATATCCCATAGCTTGAAACTTCCCATTGTTGTTGATTAGAATCAAGTGCAATTTTAACCATCAAAACTATTTTTATGGAGGACCATGACACAATTTTAGTGTGGGGTAAAAGGTATCTATATTCATGTTCAAAGGTTCACAAGTTACTTAAGACATGCAATCTATTTAAGGCATGCAAGATAAATAGTCTTAGGATAGGGTATCCCCACCAAATAGTTTGAAAATTCAAAATAAACAAAACAACTATCTTTCACTCCAAATAAAAGTGTAGGACACAACTGTCTTCCACTTTAAAGGAAAGTGTGAGATGGGATGTGTCAATAATGTGAACAAATAGTGGTTGTGATAAATGTGCCACCATCATCATAAGACAATATTGTTAAACTTATTTATGATAAGAAGCAATGATCAAAGAATGATGGCCATTAAAAAGTGCATTAATAATGAGATGTGATGGATGAAAGGAAAAGGGTAGTAAATGTGGGTTAACCTCCTCGAGCCTATAAAAGGACAAGGAAGCTCATTTTCACTTTTTACCTTTGATTCTATTTTTGTTTATATAATTGAAGAATGATTTAAGCTGGCATGATTCAAGAGTGAGTAAATGAACATCATAAATATGTAAATAGTTATTGATTTGAGCATCAAGCTAGGTAACCAAACATAGGGATAACTCTAAAAACATGACCATGACATAAAGAAATGGTAATGATATTCAATGCTTTGGATTCTTTGGGTTTGTTTCAATTATTCAACATTCCACACTTTGGAAAACCCATGGAAGCAATCAAGTTTATACTCCCATGCATCCATGAGGACTACCTCTACTTTTTTGGGTGCAACATGAAAATTATGCTCAAGAGGATAAGTAAGGTGTTTGGGCTACAATTTTCTAAAATGGATGTAGCATTTGATTTAGAGTACTCTGATGAGATTGAAAAGAAAACCACAGTACTGATGTACTAAAAGCAGAACCACACCATGCATATCAAAAACCTGTAGGATCCTACCCTTTGAGTGGTAGTGTGCATCATAATGACCAAGATCAATGGCACCAATCATTAAAAAGAGGTACCCACATCTATATCTCCCACTAAGTAACTAAGGGCTTGAAGTATAAGTGGGCTATGTACTTTGGCCAAAAAACTATTGAGGATGTAAAGAAGCCTCATTGAATACTCAGTCATAGGTTCCCATGGGGATTAATTTTGTTATTGATGGTGTTTAATAAGATTGGTGTACTTGAATACACCATAGGATAATTGAAGTGGGCATACCCACCCAAACATAAGTCCCCTACTAAGCACTATAAGGTGTTCACATGCCCCGATCACATTACCCCCACCTACAAGAATAAGATGAAGTCTTGGTTTGATGGAATGAAGGAAGCATTTGGGAATGAATGGCATATCTCAAAATATTTACCCACCTAGGTTGGACAAGAAATTCAGTTCATTGTGCAACATTTCTATTTAGAATACATCAAAATGGTCCCTTCAGGATAACTTTTTGCATGGTTGAAGCTACCTTATGAATTTTTAGCATGATACTTCATCAACTTAGTGAACCAAATTTATGATGCACAACCTATCACCTTAGAGGTAGACATAATTGACTTAGAGATTTGCACTCTCTAAAAGATGTACATCTATATAGGCAAAAATCCCTATAAGGAAAAGAGGGAGACTAATTAGACTGATATAAAATTCAAATAGATAATGGTGGGAGAATAGGTGCATAATCTATTCTACATGTTATGGCCCAAGAAAAATAATTCAAAGGGTGAAAATCATACATGAGAGAAAATCCCATGAGTGCTTCCACTAGTGAAGAAGAAGAGAGCTAGACATTATGCCATCACAAGTTCATAACATGATCTTTTGAAATGGTATAGGACTACCTAGGTGCCTCCTTTTATACCCTCACCTCTTGGACCTTATCCTCCTAGACTTTCTCTACTAAGACCTTCTCCTCTTAGACCTTATCCACCATGAACTTCACCTCTGTAGGCCCTCCACCCCCATCTTCACCTATGTAGGTTCCTCTACCTATGGCTTCACCTCCTAATACTTCACAGGCATCACCCCATGGGTTTTTCCTTCAAGCATTGTACCATAAAGTACACCAAATAAATAATCAGAGTAAGAAGAACTTGCAAGCTAAAAGGAAGAGGCTGATGACTCTAATTTTGAGAAGACACCCTTTCAATTGAAAGAGGAAGAGACCACCTTTGAATACTTGTAATTAGACATTAAAGGTCCATTTGGTGAAAAGGGGGATGGTGATTATACTCAGTAGATGAGTAAAATGGCCATTGATAGCACTTCTTTATCTACTGACACAGAGGTTAAGATCTTAGAGCATGACCCAAATAAGGGAAAGGAGTTTGTCAATTCTAAGGGAGAACTAGCTTTGATTTATGCATCTACCAATCTATGTGCTCAATATAAAATGGGAATCCCAAACATGATGCTTTACTTATGGCCATACTTCTTCCCCCAAAATGTAACTATTGATACAAGGTAGAAAGTGTCCTTATTATTAGACATGTATAATTAGGAGCACCATTTTGAGCTCCCTCTAGATAGCCTCTTCTTGTATTCTCAAACTTCAACACTACCAACCCCACTATGGGTTGATCCTTAGAATATCACCCCTCTACAAGTTAGTGCTACATTTTTGAAAATGGCATTTGAAGTCATGTACCAAAACATTCTTTCAGACTCTAATGCATGTGACATAGAGAAGATACATGGCTAGTTAGTGGATATGTATGAAAAAGAGGTTGTTGCATGGAAGGCACTCATAAAAGAAGTATCTATATTAAAATAATAAATAAAGGAGGCCACCGAGGCCAAGGTAAATTTAAATCTATGTAAGTCAATTTTGGGCCAAGAGCCAACATTAGTAGATGGAGTACCTATAATTGGGATGCCATAAATAAATTAGAGACCCTAGTAATCTCCTTTTAAAGCACTAAAAATAACATCTTGCACTATGAAATAATGCACTAGTGTTAGAACAGCAATTTACTTAGGTTGTATAGGTGTGTGAACATGCCCTTGAAAGAGTTGAGGAAGTAATCCCCATCTTGGATAGATTTTTGAGAGGTTGTCATGACCCAATAAAATATTGGAGGCTCATATCCATATGAAAGACTCCTAGAGGCAATAGATGGTAAATATTACCCTCTTAATAAAGGATCACACTGAGCACATGAAGGCATTCAAGTATGTCAAAACTATGGAAGAAAAAAATAAATGTGCATCAATGGCAATTGAATGACAATTTTGCAGATCTTCAAGGATAGTTTGTAGATGAAGTCTTGACATTGGAAGAAGTTTAAAAGGATGCCAACACATCTTTGGATTAATTGGTCAATAAGGCTAATGAGAATTCTGACCAACCTGAGGAGATGAATAAATCAAAGGTAGCCATTGAAGAAATAATGACAAAACTACTTGACACATTATCACATTAGGATAATGTCAAGATGTAGATTGAATAAATGGGGCTTGAATTTTTGGTGGAAGCTGCCATCAAGACTTAGTCCAGGATGGATAAATAATGTAATGTGTGGTGATGTTGGACCCCAAAATTTAACTAAGTATTTTTGTATTTCAACATGGAACTGACACAATGCTAGAGAAGCATGAGTGCCAAGATACTAGGGTATGAAAATAAATGGGTACTTAAGGACCATGGTGTGAAACTAATGAGGTATGAAAGAACAAGGGTGCAAAAGCACTAGCCTGAGAAGACCCAGTCAAAGATGGCATGTAACTATGAGGAATCCAAGAGCATATGACTCATAATAGTAATAAAAGACTTAGTGAGTGCATGGGAAGTGGGAGATGGTTGTGATGAACCTCCTACAACAATTTACCTCTTACAACAGATTTAATCTAAATATGCCAAAATAAAATAACTCTTACCAATAACAGAAACACAGAAAGCTTATATTGATCGCAGGCCTCTTCGAGGGGGAAACCTCCTTTGAGCAAGCTCAATACAATGAATTCGTGGATGCCTTTATTCGGCCTCAACACTTACTTATATACTAACTCTATTCTAACAACTACTACTTCCCTTGTATGTGGGATAATTCGAATAAGCTCTAAGGGATGACTTACAAAGCATATGCATCCATATCAATTAAGCACGGGTTCCTAACATCCCCTCCCTCTTAAAAAAAGCTTTGCCCTCAAAGCTTCAAATGTGGGAATTGTTGTTGAATCTGGAAGAGTGGTTCCCATGTTGCATCTTCTGGTTGCATGCCGTGCCATTGGATTAAGACCTCTGTGATGGAGCGGGATCGAAGTTGGCGGGTGCACCTGTCCATGATTGCTTCGGGCTCGAGAAGGATGGAGCCTTCATTATCAAGTGCTGGTAAAGCTGTCTGCACTCGGATGTTGGATCCAAGAACTTATTTCAAATAGGAGACATGAAAGACAGGATGAACTTGGGAGGAAGGTGGAAGCTCTAACTTGTAAGCAACTGACCCAATCTTTTGGAGAACCTTATATGGCCCATAAAACTTTGGAGCAAGCTTTTGGTGCCCTTTTTGTTTTAGTGATGATTGCTTGTAGGGCTGCAGACGAAGAAAGACCATATCACCAGGTTGAAAGGTACGCTCAGAGCGGTGTTGATTAGCCTACTGCTTCATTCGGTTCTGGGCCATGTGGAGATTGTCTCGCAAGGTGCAGAGAATCTGATCCCAGTTTTGGAGAGTAGTGTCAACTGCCTGAACTGGTGAGCTACCAGAATGATATGGAAGAAGTGGTGGTGGTGCTTGACCATAAACTGCCTCATAGGGAGTCATTTTGGTGGAAGTGTGGTATGAGGTATTGTACCACCATTTAGCTAGGGGAAGCCACTTGGCCCATTGATGTTGTTATTCTAAAGCAAAACAACGAAGGAAGGTCTCTAAGCATTTGTTGATGATTTCTATCTAGCCATCTGTTTGTGGGTGGTACCCAGAGCTCATTTTCAACTGTGTGCCTATGCGATGAAATAGTTCAGTCTAAAAATGGCTAGTGAAAGTGGCATCACGATCTGAGATAATTGAAGAAGGAATGCCATGAAGACAGAAGATCTGATCCAAGAAAACCTGTGCAACTGTGGACGCGGTGTATGGGTCGCTGAGTGCACAAAAATGACTATATTTGGAGAGGCGATCGACAACAACTAGGATCACTGTCTTTCCCCCAGATTTAGGGAGGCCCTCAATGAAATCCATGAAAATATCTATCCAGATCCTAGTAGGAATGGGCAAGGGCACGAGCAAACTAGGAGTCAATGTGGTTTCACCTTTGTGTCGTTGGCAGGTTTCACATTCAGCCACCATCTGTTTAATTTTGGTTTTCATGCCTTTCCAAAAGAAGTGTCGACGTGCCCGCTCATAGGTTTTGAGAAACCCTGAGTGCCCTGCTGAGGGGGAAGCATGGATTTCATAAAAGATAGCCTGATGTAGGTCTGAAATTTGGGGAAGCACCAAACGACCCTTGTATCGCAAAGAAGCACCATCCCATGAATAATGCGGTATGGCAGAGGGGTTAGTGGCCAATTGATGAATGATGTGGCATAAGGAGGGATCATTTACATACCCTTGTTGGATAGATTCCAACCATTTAGGAATGGGCATGGAGATGGCAGAGAGGGAAGGGTGGTCCTCAAAGGTTCTTGAGAGAGCATCAGCCACAACATTGTCTTTTCCCTTCTTATAGGTGATCTCATAGTCATAGCCCATGAGTTTGCTGACCCACTTCTGCTGAGCTGGGGATGAGACCCGCTATTCTAAGAAATATTTCAAACTCTGATGATCAGTTTTGATGCAAAAATGGTTTCCCAGTAAGTAGGGTCTCCATTTTTGTACTGCATGTAAAATTGCCATCATTTCCTTTTCATATGTAGACAAAGCTAAATTGCGGCCAGAAAGGGCTTTGCTGGTGAAGGCAATTGGTCGGCCCTCTTGGAGAAGAACAGCACCCAAGCCAATGCCACTGGCATCACTTTTGATGGTGAAAGTTTTGGTGAAGTCTGGCAGTGCCAAAACTGGTGTACTACACATAGCCTGTTTGAGTTGGATGAATGCCTAATCAGATGTTGCACCCCAGGTGAAAGCATCCTTCTTCAATAAGGAAGTCAAAGGAGCCGCGATCTTTCCATAATCTTTGATGAACTTGAAATAGTATCTTGTCAGGCCTAAGAAACCACGAAGGCTCTTGAGGGTGGTTGATTGAGGCCAATTCTGCATAGCACTGATTTTTTTTGGGTCCACGCGAACCCCATTGGCTGAAATAATGTGCCCCAAATAGTCAATTTCCTCTTGACTGAATGAACACTTGGATTGTTTGGCACATAATTGATTGTTGGCTAACAACTGTAATGCCCTGTCAAGATGTTGGAGATGCTCGGCCCATGTACGACTGTAAATCAAAATGTCATCAAAGAAAACTAAAATAAATTGATGGAGAAAAGGCCAAAAGATTTTATTCATGAGTGCTTGAAAAGTGGAAGGGGCATTTGTAAGGCCAAATGGCATGACAAGGAACTCATAGTAACCCTCATGTGTACGGAAGGCTGTCTTGGGAATGTCATCAAGATGCACTCGAATTTGATGATAGCCAAAACACAGATCCAACTTGGAGAAGAATTTGGCCCCATGGAGCTCATCAAAAAGCTCATCGATGACAGGAATTGGGAATTTATCCTTGATAGTGAGGTGGTTAAGGGATCGAAAGTCAATGCAAGGGTGCCACGACCCATCTTTTTTGTGGACAAGAAGCACTAGGGAGGAATATGGGCTGGTGCTGGGGCTGATAACACCAAACTTGAGGAGTTCCCGGACTAAGTTCTCAATTTCAGTCTTTTGCAGATGGGGGTAACGATATGGCCGAATGTTGGGTGGAATGCTTCTTGGAAGGAGAGGAATGCGGTGATCTTCAAGGCGTGAAGGGGGTAGCCTTACTGGTTCTAAAAAAATGGTTGCATGCTTGTCGAGTATGGCTTGTAAGTCTGAAGGGTGGTTAGAAGCAACAGAGGGCTGGAGTTGAATGGAATGCAGTTGTGCAATGACCCCATGTGAGCCTTTTTTCAAAAATTTTTCCATGCGATGAGAACTGATGATGCTAGCAGATCCTGGTAATAACCCTTTTAAGGTGTGCTTCTAACCATTATCTGTGAACTACATCCAAAGCTCAGAGAAGTCCCATAAAATAGGTCCTAATGTGCGAAGCCATTGTGCCCCTAAAACCACATCACACCCACCTAAGGGTAGGGCAAACATATCAGAGCGAAAATTATAATCACCAATTGCAAGACACACATTTTGACACTTCCCTTTACATGGCAATGTGCCCCCATTAGCAATCATGACTTCAAAGCTAGAATAAGGGTATATAAAGCAGTCTGCTGCCTTAGCAATGTGAGGATCAATGAAATTGTGAGTACTGCCCGAGTCAATGAGGATTGTGAGAGGGATCTTTTTGAAGCACCCTTTGACCTTCATGGTTTGGGGAGTAGTGACACCTGCTAGTGCATGTACTGAGATCTCAGGTTGAGTCTCTTGAACCATTGAGTCCTCTTCAGTGCCGGGTTCATCTTGAGCATCTTGAAATTTTGGAATATCAATCTCTCTGTCTTGTTCTGGTGGTGACTCCACATCTAGCAAGTAAAGTTTTTGTTGGATGAACCTGTGACCCTTAACCCATTTGTCATCATAGTTGTAACATAATCCTTTTTTTTTACGAGCCCACATCTCTACCTCAGTCAGGCGCTTGATTGGTGTGGTTATGGTTGTCCGCTAATTCACTGTGTTCTTTGCTGGCAAAAAGGTGGGAGGTTGACGCTGTGTGGAGAGTTTATCTTCTGCTAACTTAGCCAGACCCAAAGCATCCATCATATTTTCAGGTTGAAACATTTTTACCTCTGAGCGGATCGGCTCTCTAAGGCCACTAACAAAGCAAATTTTGAAGAAGTCATCTGACAACCCTTTAGTGTGATTAGCGAGTTTTTCAAATTCAAACTGATATTCTCGAACAGTACCTATTTGATGGAGTTTGGTGAGAGCGCCTGTGAAATCCTCAAATGCTGAGGGACCAAACCTACCCAAAATTAAGGATGCAAAAGTTGACCAATCAGGTTCATCATTGGTCTTGAGATACCAATGGTACCACTAAAGTGCTTCTTGTTCCAAATGAAAGGAAGCAATTGGGACTTTGTTTGCAGAATAAGTATTGTGGAGGTTGAAGAATTGTTCAGCGCGATATATCCATTCTATAGGATCTGTACCATTGAACCGTGGAAAGTCTAGCTTAGGTCCATGGGAGGAGTTAGAAGTAAAGGAGTGACAGTCTGAAGAAGACTCCTCCTTCTGTATTTGGTTGAGCAAGATGCTATTCTATTGATTCAAGCCACACATCATATCGGTTAACTCTGTAACCTGAGATTTCAATGTGGTGATTTCTTCCTCCATGATTTTTGTGCCTACACGAGTGGTGACCATAACCAGTTGTGAATAGCTGGGGATCCTTCGCATTCCCTACCGCGATGCAGGGTGGGGTTCGAGGCAGCGCCCCAAAAAAAATTTTGAACTTTTTTTTTTTTTTTTCTGCTATTTTTTTTTAGCAGCTATTTTTTTTTTAGCGGCTATTTCAGGAACGGATTGTCTGCAACTGTGTGGTTTGAAATATCATCAACTGTGGATATGCTATTGTTTGCTCTCTGAACCTGATAAGTTGGATATGGACCCCAAGTTTGTTTGGCTGCCTAAAGGATTTTTAAATTCTCTCTGGCCACCAAAGCTGTCTGAGTGAGTACCGCTCTCTAGAAATTTTTGGCCGCGGGTTTACCCCTTAACGACAGCTTTTGGTTTACCTCAAAAGGTGGGATCTAGTCAATCAGGATGGGGTCATTGCCCTTTTCGCTGGCAGGTCCTCTCAATGGGCCAGCTACTTCAGGGTTCATGTGGTACTCCTCACAATGAGTTTTAGGGCTTATGCCCAAGCACTTCCCACAGTTAAGCGGATAGGTATTTACCCAATCCGAAATGATGGAACCTGCAATTAAAAATTTCTTGCCAGAAAATGGCGCAGCTCCTGGAAAGCCCTGCTTGAAAAAAAATGCTCCAAATCTACCCACAAAGCCAAGAAAGCGCTCTGATACCAAATGTGATGAACCTCCTACAGTAATTTACCTCTTACAACAGATTTAATCTAAATATGCCAAAATAAAATAACTCTTACCAATAACAGAAACACATAAAGCTTATATTGATCACAGGCCTCTTCGAGGGGGCAACCTCCTTTGAGCAAGCTCAATACAATGAATTCGTGGATGCCTTTATTCGGCCTCAACACTTACTTATATACTAACTCTATTCTAACAACTACTACTTCCCTTGTATGTGGGATAATTCGAATAAGCTCTAAGGGACGACTTACAAAGCATATGCATCCATAGAAATTAAGCACGGGTTCCTAACAATGGTTGGGGAGTGATTCTTAAGGACCATCTAGACCTTATCCATCATAAGTTTTACACTAGACCATAACGAGGTAGACACATGGCAGCAAGGATCTAACATAGAATAAGTATATAGGGGGCACAAAAGCCCAGGTCCTTAGGAGAAAATAGTTGAAAGATTGTCACAACTCTTAGTCCATAAAGAGTTCATTGGTCATTCAATCATGTCATTAATTATGTAACTACTTTGTTAGGGAAAAAAACTATAAATACCCTTGTATTAAATCATTTTAAAGTGACAGATATTGGATATCATTTTGTTGAAGTATAATATAGAGTTACAACTATTATAATAAGTTTTGATGTTCATGTTCCAATTGATTAATAGTTATGCATCTATTGGTATATTTATATTGAGTACTTTTTATTTATAACTTATTATGATATCTATGGAATTATTACTTTTATAATTTGAGTAACAATCACTGAACTACATGGCATTCATCTACGTAGTTATGGTTATTGAGCTTAATGAGATAAGGACCAAATTAATGTATTTATTTTTATATTTAACCTCTAATTAGACATAAGTTCAAACTCAAGTACATGACTAATATGTTACTATGCAACATAATCCACAGGAACCGATCTCTTGTTTCACACTTCGGGTGAGCACACAAGACCACAATCTTGCATGAAGGGCCAATGCACTAGCTCATTGGGGATACACTTCTTCACTTGAAAAATTTATTAAATATTAAAAACCCAAGAAGCTCTATCAGTAAATAATGTGATTTTGGGATTAATTATCCCCCACATCATCATAGATTAATCCTACAAAGTCAATTGTGGTAATGATTGATGCAATTTTGACCAAGTTTATCCTTTTGAAACTAATTCATAATATATAAAGGATGTTAATCAGGGTTAAATTTTTTGGTTTAGGTTCTAAAATTTAAAGAGTTTAGGGATTAAAAATTAGGGTTTAAGGTAAATGGTACAAGGTTTAGGGTTTAAATTAAATGTCACTGGTTTAGGGTTTAAGATATTGGATATAGGGTCCAATCACTAAGGTAATTGAAGAAAATTTGAGCTACTTGTTCACTTATTTGTGATAACTACCTAAACATGTTTGCATTTATAATAAAAGTAGGGTCAATTAAGCTATACATGTTTCATACATGTTATACAATTGATGGATCCATAAATTTGGTTCAGGGGATCAACTTTTCCTAAGTCACATCCCTAATTGCACAATTTGAATAATTGGATCAATTCATGATAGAGTTAAATTTTTAATTTTGCCCCAAATCATATCTTACTCTTTAAGGGGTTTAAATTGGCCTCAAATACCTCCTGTATTAAATAAATTAACTCTTTGGTTAATTATATATCACATGACATTAGGGTTAATTTCACTCTAAATCATATTGAATATATAATTTAAAATACATTCATGTGGCTCATCTTGACCTCAATTATCTCCATAATTAAACTAATCAATATTTACATTCATTAGTTGATGACTTTGAGTTTATTGAGCTCAAAACCACATTATATACAAGTAGAACTTTCATATAAATAAATTATGTTTCTTTGCTTTAACTGAGCTAATGAATTTGGAGTTGATCAACCCCCAAATCACATGTTATAGTCATGCCATTAGGTTGAAGGAGCTTAAAATATGCCCAATTTACTTTAAATGCATAGCTATATTGGTGCTCCAAAGGCTAAGTTTTGGCCATAGGTTTAAAAAATGCATTTGATGACATCTCACGATAAAATTAGTTATATCTTAAGGCATGTATGCTTGTATCATGTATGTTTATGGCATGTATGTTTGTGACATATCTGAACCTGATAAAAGACAACTTATATGAAAAATAGGGTACTAACACATTGATATACCTTGAAAATAGATCCTTATATAACTTTAATTATTGAATCAAAAAATCTTATCATAGACTCACACAATACTACAAAGTTTATAAAAGTTTTTTAGAAGTTCCAAATATCACCAATTATCCACAAAAACTAACACAATCCTGTTTAACCAAATTCAACCTCTTTTAGGATTGTATACACTCTTGACACAAAATACAATAAACCTTGATTTATTTGTTGTTAAAAAACACCATTTGAATCTTTTGAAGACTTTAAATTCCTTTTCAAATACCAAATTTCAAATAACTAATCCTTAAACATTTATAATATAACTGAACTCTCTTTTGAACCTAATATTCTAGGTCTGTTAGTACTCAGTCAGAGAATCCTTGCACTCTAATTGATTTTTGAACAATATAATTTATTTAATCATGTATAAAATTAAATCTAAATCAAATCTACCAAAATATGAGTGATTTTGATCAATGGATCACCAAAAACCAACTTTTGACTTCTTAACCCTGTATAGGATGAACTAAGACTATCTGCATTTTAAGAAAGATTAGAATC
The DNA here is from genome assembly GCA_037957365.1 of Torreya grandis. Lineage (NCBI taxonomy): Eukaryota > Viridiplantae > Streptophyta > Pinopsida > Cupressales > Taxaceae > Torreya > Torreya grandis. The sequence goes on from JARHVA010003551.1 coordinate 763,157, forward strand.
ATGTCAAATGAACAATAAATTGATTCATAGGTTAATAAATCTCCAATTATCATTCAATGTTATCAAATCTTGACAAGAACATTAGTCCTGAACAACAATCTTAATCAACCAAACTTTGTTCTTAAGACTACTAGGCCTAATGGCTCCTTTAGTAGGTCAAAATGCAAATTTAGGTTTTAGGGTGTTATGAATATATAATGTGATAGTGTTATTAATTAATGAATTCACATTATTAATGTATTTAATAACATGATCGCATTAATACTATGATCACATTATTAATTCGATCATGTTATTTGAATTTGAATTCAAATCCTATGCCTTTTAGCTTGAGAATGGATTGGATTCCCGAGCTAAAGGCTTGAACCTATCAATGTATATATGAGTTTTGAGATTTATGATAAAAAATAACATAATTAAAATTTGATTGACAAATACACTAATAATTTTAATGTGAAAATTCAAAAAATTAATACCATCACAATGAGCGTGCTTTCTTTCCAAAAATATGATTTTTATAATTTTTGGACTAATTTAAGGTTTCAAACTATGTTGGTTTCTAACTATACCTTTTTTAGGCCACTACATGCCATAAACATAAATGATTATACATGTTCATGTAATTTATCTTTCATTGATCCAAGTGAAAAAATAAGTTATATGGTCACAAAGTAGGCCTAATTCTAGAAACATTTTAAAAAATGTAATTTTCATTTTTTTTAAGGAGTGAGGTGTGTAACACAGATGGTTATCCATTTTTTATCAATTTTTAGGATATATGTACTTTCAAAATTCATAAAAAAAATTATTCATTGAAAAAATATATATATAAATATAGGTCACAAACTAGAAGATCTTATCTAAATTTTCTCCAAAGGGTTTTTAAAAATATTAAATGCTACTAAAAAATGGTGCACCACACGGCTGTCTATCTACTCTATTTTCTATATAAAAAAAGATTTCATCTTCAAATTTTAGATGTTTAACCTAGTTATACTTAACCATTATTAAATAAACTTAGTGTTTTAGAAACTAGACTCAAAATTACACATTTCATGTTGTTACACCATCTTTAAATTTGGAGTGTAGATATCTAAAATTATGTACATAAGTTTAAATTTCTAAAATTTTTGGAAAATCACGTCCATGGGTAGGTAGGCCACTTTTTATCCCCCAACTTTGTGCACTGACCCAGTTGCATTTTATCATTTAGGGAGAGGATATAAATTTATTTCTCTCATTTGAGTTGAGAACACTCATGAAGTATTAGAACTACATTAAGCCCTAATTTTGAGTCTATAATATATTTAGTTTCAACCCTTAAGGAGGCTCATGCCACTAACCTTGCATATATTCTATTATTACAATATTGTAATGAATTATAGTTCAATCAAAGGAGAAACAATTCATAGGATTATGTACAATAATTCTATGAATTAAATACATATTCTTAGACCTATACTATTTTTCAAGCATCTCATGAAGTTTTATACAACCAAGAACAACAGTGTCATAATTTCAGCTGATTTTCAAAATTGACATAAACATGTAATTTTTGATTGTATGATGATGGTCAGTGATAATTGATGGTGGCTGATTTTGGTCATCTTTAGGAATGCAAACAACTTTCAAGGTTTCAATATACAAAGTATTATAACCTATTTTAAAGCATCAAAAGCCAATTTTAGAACTCAATTAAGTTAGATTAAGGTACACATGATCCAAAAATTAGAAGTTTTGGTTGAAAGATATTTCAAGAACACAAATAATAATGCTATCTCTGAGAAGAGATGTTTTATTGCTCATAAAATTGTAGATACAAACATATGCCTGTCTCTGGGAAGAGATGTCTGATCCCCTTCTTGGGATACATATATTTTTATACATACTTTGAAGGTAGGAAGAGGATGTGGAAGGTCACCAATCTTAAGGGAGATGAAGTGGTTCAACTTCCATGTTTTACAACAATACAAAATTCAAGAAATTACTATTTTTAGAAACTTTCTATTTTTTTAGATAACACTATTAAAATTAAAATTATGGGCACTTTCATTGGATTTTTGGGGTTAAAAACCCACTGAGCATAGCTTGATGCCATCTCATCATGTTTTCCTCATTATTAGCTTTCCAACAGTTTGAACGGGGAGTCAAACAGTGTTATGGTTCAAAATTTACAGCTCCTAAAAGTTCTACCACCAATTGGGGTAGAACCATCACCCAAATTTGTCACCTGAAGTGTTACCTAGATCAACACATCTCTATTGGGTATATGCATGGAGTTGAGGGATAATTCTATGGACATAACCTATAACACATACACATTATTTTTATAATGCATACACATTATGGCTCAGCATTACCAAGCCATAACATGTACACGTTATAATAATAACATGTACACATTATGACTTGGCATTACTGAGTCATAACATGTACAAATTATAATAATAATGCATACATGTTATTAAAACATATAGGAATGTGTACGTGTTATAGGAATACATACACATTATAGGAATGCATGTGCATTCCTATATGTTTTAATAATGTGTACGCATTATGTAAACTATTAAAAAAAAAAACCCTCATCCAATACTTTTTATCCATTCACATTTTCTTATTTCACGTTCACATTTTGGTTGCAAATTCATGTTTTGGCCTACAAGATTCACATTTTACCTTCCATTCACTAGATCAACGATGCCACCATGAAGAAGAGTTATTTTTTTTGTAGATTAAATAATTTTATTTATTTATTTGGAATGTGAATTACAAATTTGTTTTTTTAATTCTTTTGTAACAGGTCAGCATGTTCCACGTAACCCTCCACCTAATGCTCTACCTAACCTTCCGCCCAACCCTCTTAACCCTCCTAACCCTCCACCTAACCCTCATGTAGTTCCCCTAGATCCCCCAAGTAGCTAGGAGGAATTAGTTACTCACATAATTAATAAAAAAATTGAAATTGAGCAAATAATTAGGAGAATGAGGGAGCCTCCTTCCACAAACACACATCGCACCTATTTAGCCAATAACCTAGAGTTGGTATTAAGTCAAGTTGACTTGATAACGAGTCAAATTGATAGATGAAGGTTATATAGGGATAGTTATAGGGCTTACTATGCTAAAAAATAGGTAGCATCTGAGGTGAAGAATAAAAATATAATAAAAGATCAAATTTGTGCCTTATTGGTTGACCTGACTACCAATACCCCATTCCCCATAACAACCAAATGTTTCTCAATCCACCAATGCCAACATGATTTGATTAAGGCCAATTTTTGAGAGTGATGGTGGATGGTGTTTGATTATCCCCCTTGTAATAACCATGAAGTCCCTTTGTACTTTTTTAGGAAACTCTATTGCGAGTTTGTACTTAATCAAATTCAAAACTACTTTGACTATGGTGAGTTTCAAGGATGAGGGAAATGCTTTGCATAGGATCGACCAAGTATACATCATGTACCTAATCAACCTACAAGAATCCCTACCCAAAATCCACTTCATCTAAATATTCCCTTTGTGGTGACAGAGGTTGTGGAGATAGATACTTTGCATGCACTTAGTGTGCTTACTGATACACTTGTTCATCATACAAGTAGACTTTTAGAGACAGATGCTTGAGATACTCTAGCTAGTGGTCATACCCGACCCCATTAATGTAAATGTTGTGGTGCTATATGAATTGGACCTTTAGATGATGATGGTGGTTCTTCAGGGGGCTTAGAGGATGTGATCTTGACTGATGAGTTTTTGGCACACACATTTGGTTCATATATGTTGGGAGTCTCTACACACATGCAAGTATCTTTTATATAAATTTAAAGTTAAATTTTCAAGTTATATTTGCAATTTAAAAAGGTAATAACTAATTTACACATTTAAATTGAATAATATATATGTATTTTTTTGTGTTCTAGGAGGAGACATTGCCTTCGACATCAAAACTAGGTAGTGGGCCAACCCAGGCTACTACATCTATCCATGTCAGTACGACACCATATATATTTATAGAGGTAAAATTTCAAGTGAATATTATATACTCTAGATGTACATTCATACACCTTAATTTTATCCTCTGTAGATTTTGTGTAAGAATTTTTATAAAATACCTAATATAATTTTGCTAGACTTTTTATTATTTGATGTATTAACATGGATTGGCGTAACTTGTTAGAAACTCATCCTCAATCTCAACTATGTTTTCAATAACCAAAATAGCAAGTTGAACATTTGTTTGATATCCCATTATATTTAGTTTCCATAGTGGGTCAATCCCAATCAGTAGGATTGGATGTGTGTGTGTGTGTGTATATATATATATATATATAGAATTCATTTGATAAAAGTTGTTTGGTACAATATATTTCTATCAATTTTCCAACTAACCGTAGCATGTCTTCATTAATATGCACACCACTCCTTTATTTTAAATACTATCCTCATAGCTAGGCACTTTATTCCTTGTTATCCTAATTCCATATATCAGTTTAATCATTATGATCAATATCCAAAATGGTCATAGCTAGCAATTCAATTCCCATCTTGATTCCATTCGAGCATAATAATTTCATATCTATAGAGTTATAAATTTAGATGACATAGTCTCTTGATCCTATTATACCTATTCAATTCCATTAGTTTTTGGGGATAATGTCCATTATATCCCATTAGTTTTTTAGGAGAGAGTAGACTATAAACTATAGCCTATATGTAAATGGCATAGGCCTTATAACCATATATAAATAGGGGACCTCAACCCCATATAGATAGATGTGGTTGAGTGGTTTGTTACCACCACCTACTTAGGGGGACCAAATACCTAATATATATAGTTGGTGGATAGGTTATATCTATATCCATTGATGTAGAGCTATATCAACTTCTATACCAAACTCTGCCTATATCCCTTCCTTTCAAGCTTCTCCTTGATCCATTCATAACTCATTCCCTTAGTCATTTTGGTAATCAAATAAAAATGATAATATTATTCAAATAAATCCTTAATATTCTTATCACTCTCTCTCTCTCTACATCCTTGGTCATGTCATTAACTCAAACTATCTATCTACTTACCCCTCACATACACCTTTCTAGCTTTACCTTCTACTACCCCTATTTTTGGGTAAAGCTCCTTATTGGGAGCATGTAATAGATCTTAACCAAAAAATAATTAAATATTTAAGGACCCATTTGGCCCATACAACTCCCACATTAACCCTCTAACATAACTCTTGAGGAAAATTGTACTTCCTTCTTTAGGCCTCTCACCAATTAGCCCTCCATTTATGCAAACCTCCTTAGTATGAAACATGTACAAACTTTATCTATAATATATTAACCTTTAAAAATACCCATTTTTCTCTTTCATATAAATCAATCATTTATTGACCCCCTTATTTATACAAATTTTCTTGTTTCTATATCACCCCTTCTCCCTTAACCCTTCTCTAGGCTTAACATTAGATCATAACCTCATTTACATACTTTTCTATACCTAAAAATATTGAAACCATATCCATTAGTGAGAAGACATCAAATAATGTAATTTTACAAGTGTTTGTAATTTTTTAATAATCAAATCTCATTTTATACACTAAATCCTAGAATCTGGGGTTCTAGGCCATTACCAGGGCCAAGAGCACACTAAAGGGGATAAATTTTGTCTTAGTGGGTTTCAAAACCCCAAAAAAATTTCATTGGGTATGTACTAACCCTATACAACTTTATCATTTAGACAACAAGTTCTGAAATCCCATAATCAATTACAAACTCAAAACTTTCAATTTACAACCCTACCTATGCACCCAAGAAAATATGGTACAAGGTTAATTTGCCTTTCCTTCAATTCCCAATAACTTTAAAACCTAATATGTGATTCTATACACTTCCATTGACTATATTATACCCCTTACAATCTCAATGGAATCCCAAACTATTTTCAACATAATATAGCTCAGTCCTTTGACTATATGTTGCGCTTTAGAAAACAGGGTACTCAGGGATTGTTTCCTCTTTTAATGGAAAAGCACTATAAACCTATCTCAAGGTGATATCCCTATTTCTATGATCATTCAAAATCTTTCTCTAAACTCTTTATAATACATAACAAGTTGCAAGACTAAACTCAAGGCACATAATTTCTTAGTTTACAAACTATATGTTTTACAAGAATAAGGACTATGGAAAAATAGGATTTTATCACTTCTTGACCAATTAGATTCCTAAAAATATTATTCTCAACACTCTTATGCATGTTCCTTAGTTAACATTCTACAAAAAATTATAAAAAAATAATAAAATGCTTGGACTATAGTTAAATCTTGGACTGTATGCAAGACTAAGTTTGTTAGCAACTTGTTTAATCAATGAATTACCCAAGTTATTAATTATTAGGTTATTTGTTTAGCTGATGACTAGGGTGGACACTCCTCCATCATTATGATTCAAGACAGACTTATAAATTTTTATTGCAATGTCATCTACATAGGCACTCACCAAGGTATGTATATTCACTTGTAATTTTGAATTGTATTTAGTACTTTTGTTTTAATAATTTTACTATATACTTTGGAAAATATAACTTGTATGCACGAATGTATTGTGTATGCAGGGCTATCATATGACATTTGATAGTCTAATTCAGATGACTACTATGATAGCTCCTCATATTTCTTCATCATTTGACATGCCTATTCATGCAACCAAACCTGGCATTGGCCCAATCAAGCATCAATGATAAATTGAGGAGGATCATGAGATTGTGGTAAGTACATGTTTAAATGAATTTTTTACTAGAGTTTAAAACATGAGTTTCTTAACTTAGTTTCAATTTTATAATATTTTTTGTATTTGAATAGGTTCAACTACAAGTGAGCTATAAGGGTAGTACCCAAAGTTAAACCTTGGAGCAATCTAAGGCATTTGGGGTATCTCCATCTACAAGCAAGGCATCCCAAGGAGAGTCTTCTTCAAAGAAGTCAAAGAGAGGGAGACTATTTGATGATTAGGATATTGTATATGATGTACTTTTTTGTATGCCTATATGGTAATGTATGCATTTTTGGCATTGTATCTGTGTATATGATGTATTCACCCGACATTAGATACTATGTTGTTAGACATGATGCAATTTTTTGTATGCCTATATGGAAATACATGTATTATTGACATTGTATGCCTATATATGGCATTCGTACATGGCATTCTTATTTTTTACATGAATATTTAAGAAAACTAATGAAGTAAATATTGTTTAAAATCTCTTGTGTTCAGAGTATTACAAATGATTGGTTTTGAAGTATTCTTAAGGATTACAAATGTTATGAGATTGAGATTAACTTGTTAGGATAATGTTGCAAATCAGACCTTATAATAAATTAAGACCCAACTGATATTCACTTGCTATGGTTTCTCTATGGTTTTCTATGCTATGATATTGTTTTCTATTCTATAATTTGTTAGGATAATGTTGCAAATCAGACATTCACTTGCTATGGTTTGATTTGAATCTTCTTTCATAAGCTAGTTCCTCTTTTGACTCTTTGGACTTAATTTAGCTTCTTACACCTAGTAATTATTCCTTGTATACTTAATAGCACCTCTTTGATGGCATTGATCTCTATCCATACATATTTTAACTAATTCCATTCATGTATCATTCACAAATTTCCTCTCAATCTCTTTCTAGTTTCTTCCTAGGCACCTTCTTTGGGTCTCAAAGACCAAATCTTGGTCTATGTTTCAAGAGCTCAACCTGTTATCACATATGGTATTATATGATCATAACATACCTAGTATAACCACCTTCAAGTACTTAAATAATAACATGCTCTCATTCCACACCTTATGGACAAAATACTCTATCAAGGCTATGCATAAGGGAACAAGATTACAAAGTTTCATTAAATTACCATGGTTAAATCTATAAAAAATTGGACAAAGCTCACTAATATAGGGTTTTCCATGCCTTGTACATACTCTCCAAAGGACCAATTTGACTTTCCCACTAATCTTATTTTGTTGAAAACATACTCATGACATCTAAAACATACCAATTTGACCTTTTCATTGAAGGTCCCAAGTCTTGTACATATTTTATACTTTTGTCCAAGTAGGAATATAAGGCCTACTAGGCCTAATTCATGTTCTTAAATATTATTTTTCCCTTGTGACCTTATTTCTCACTCTTCACCCCACTCTCACAAATATAATACTGATGTTTGGACATATCTCCTCCAAGAGACTTACCCCAACCTCCAAACCAACTTCAACACTTGAAGTAGGGAAGATATATATTTAATTATCATAAATTTCATTGAATTATGTTAAATTTATATTTTATGTGCAAATATGGTTTGTGCGTACAATTTTGGTGGATTGGCATAGTTGATCCATCTTTCTGCTCACCAAAAAATTTGTCATAATATCCTCTACCTCCAACTAGCAACTTTGCCTCTAGAACTGGCAAGTGAAAATCCACCATTTTGAGAATGTCTATATAGGTAAATTACATGTTTTATAAAAACCTTGACACCCACTTCCACCCACAAGTGAATTTTCACTACTGTTCTAGAGCACAAAAACACTGACAATAAATGTTGTCAAAATTAAAGCTATGGTCTGAGAACTCAATTTTCAATGCTTTTTGGATAAAAAATATCACTTCCAACACATCCAAAGGGGTAAATAACATCTATGAATAGGTTATTGACCTCCCATCTAGCCTGGATGACAAAGCCACCACCCATTTTAGGCTCAAGAACGCCCTTCCCAATACAAGAAAGAGGTTGTTTTTTAGCCTAACTTCAGGCATGCATAAAACCAAAAATGTAAGTTGTATGGAGGAATCATAAAATACATCATGTACATGGTAAAGTATTATAATTTCTTCCTAAATATAATCTAAATCACCTCTAAGATAAATCCGTGCCAGAAGTTACAGTAAAGGGTCCTAAAATACAATTTTTTGGTAGTGAAGAGACAACTTCTTGACCTCCAACTAGCAACTTTACCTCTAGAAATGGTAGGTGAAAATCCACCACTTTGATAACATATATATAGTAAAATTACATGTTTTATAATAACCTTGACACCCACTTCCACCCATAAGTGAATTTTCACTATTGTTTTAGCGCATAAAAACACTTACAATAAATGTTGTCAAAATTGAAGCTATGGTCCAAGAACTCAATTTTTGATGCTTGTTGGCTGAAAAATAGCACTATAAACACATTAAAATGGGTGAATAACATCTATGAATATTTTCTTGACCTCCCATCTATCCTGAATGATAAACCCACCACCTATTTCAGGCTCAAGAATACCCTTCCCAATACAAGAAAGAGGCTCTTTTTAACCTAACTTCAGGCATGGATTAAAAAAAATTATAATTCATATGGAGGAACCATAATATATTTATTGTGCATGGTAAAGTCCTATAATTTCACCCTAAATATATTCTAAATCACCTCTAATATCAATCCATTCCAGAAGTTGCAATAAAGGATCCTAAAATGCAAATTTTTGGTAGTGAAGAGACAACTTCTTGACCTTCGACTAGTAAATTTGCCTCCAAAATTTGTAGGTGAAAATAAACCAATTTGATCAAATCTATATATTAAAATTACGTGTGTTCCAATAACCTTGACACCCACTTCCACCCGCAAGTGAATTTTCACTACTGTTAAGAAGCACGAAAACACTGACAACAAATATTGTCAAAGTTGAAGCTATGATATAAGAACTCAAATTTTGATGATTTTTGGATGAAAAATGGAACTAAAAACACATATAAATGGGTGAATAACATCTAGGACTAGGTTTTTGACCTCCTAACTATCCCAGATGACAAATCCACCACCCATTTCAGGCTCAAGAACACCCTTCCCAATACAAGAAAGAGGTTAATTTTTAGCCTAACTTCGGGCATGCATAAAAAAAATATAATTCATATGAAGGAACCATAAGATCCTTCATATGCATGGGAAATTTCTCTAATTTCACCTTGAATCTAGTCTAAATCACCTCTAAGAGCAATTTGTGCTAGAAGTTGCAGTAAAGGGTCCTAAAATGCAAATTTTTGGTAGTAAAGAGATAACTTCTTGACCACCAACTAGCAACTTTACCTTCAAGATTCGTAGGTAAAAATACAACACTTTTATCATGTATATATAATCAAATTACATGTTTTTAAATAACCTTAACACCCACTTCCACTCGTAAGTGAATTTTCACTACAATTCTGAAGTACAAAAACATTAACAACAAATGTTGTCAAAGTTGAAGCTATGGTTTGAGAACTCAATTTTTAGTGCTTATTGGCTAAAAATTGGAAATTAAAACATGTCTAAATGGGTGAATAAAATTTAATACTAGGTTCTTGACCTCCCATCTAGCTCGATCGACAAACCCACCACCCATTCTGGGCTCAAAAATACCCTTCTCAATACAAAAAAGAGGTTGATTTTTAGCCTAATTTCAGACAAGCATAAAACCAAAACTATAAGTCATATGGAGGAACCTTAAGATAAATCGTATTCATGGGAAATTCCTATAATTTTACCTTGAATCTAGTTTGAATCACCTCTAAGAGCAATCCATGCCAGAAGTTGTAGTAAAGGGTCCTAAAATGCAAATTTTTGGTAGTGAAGAGACAACTTCTTGACCTCCAACTAGAAACTTTGCGTTCAAGATGAGAAAGTGAAAATACGCCACTTAAATCACATATATATAGGAAAATTACATGTTTTCCAAGAACCTTGACACCCACTTCCACCTGCAAGTGAATTTTCACTACTATTGTGGAGCACAAAAACACTGACAACAAATATTGTCAAAGTTGAAGCTATGGTCTAAGAACTCAATTTTCAATGATTTTTGGCTTAAAATTGGCACTTAAAACACATTTTAAGGGGTTAAAAACATCTAGTACTAGGTTATTTACCTCCCATCTATCTTGAATGACAAACCCACGACCTACTTTGGGCTCAAGAATGCCCTTCCCAATACAAGAAAGAGGTAGATTTTTAGCCTAAATTTAAACATGCATAAAACCAAAAATTTAAGTCATATGGAGGAACCATAAGATCATTAATATGAATGGTAAATTAATCTAATTTCACCTTGAATCTAGTCTGAATCATCACTAAGAGAAATCAATTCTAGAAGTTATAGTAAAGGGTCCTAAAATGCAATTTTTTGGTAGTGAAAAGATAACTTCTTAACCTCTAACTAACAAATTTGCCTCCAGGATTGGAAAGTGAAAATAAACCACTTCACATACATATATATAGGAAAATTACATGTGTTCCAATAACCTTGACACCCACTTTCACCTGTAAGTGAATTTTCATTACTATTCCAGATCACAGAAACACTGACAACAAATGTGTTTAGAATGCTATAAGGAGAAATAAACTTGTCATGAGTAATTATTTAGGAGTGAAAAAATGCCAAATAATTTTACTAAGCTTATCTTAGCTTCAATAATATGAAATTATTTACTAACGGTACCAAACACATGAAGGTGAAAGTTGATTTGGCACCACTAACCTACAAAAAAATGTTAGTAAGTAATTAAAGATGAAATTTATGCATGTTCTACCTACAAAATCAAAAACATTTGGTAAAATTGATTACATATACATTTTAAAATTCAAGATACCTATGAATTTCAATCCAATGAACCACTTAGATCTGCTCTAATATTGATAGTATCAAGAATATCTTCATGGTCTGACTCACAAACTTTCCATAGATTCTTGTTTCTTGGCCTCCCACGATATTTTTTCAATTGAATATTAGTTGCAAGAACCAAATTTGAATAGTGTAGAATCTTCTTGTGAGTTTAAAAGTCTTCAAATAACCATACATTTGAATTTTTTATAGGATATCATTGAATCCAAGTTCCAATGACTACTATAGACCTAGTGAGATAATCAATGTTTTCTCCATCTACAACTGGGGAATTCAAATTTTTTTCCATTTAAAAATTGACATAGGTAGTAATCTATTCCCTCTTCATTGTACTCATTTTTAATAACTACAAAAACATGACTTGCATCATAAAAAACAATTTTTAATGACATTATGAAGATAGATTATGAGAATAAATAGTACATAAAGATTAATCTTCTACTTGGCTGTACTAGATCAGATATATGGTCAAAGTCATGTGAATATGTCATGCCAGTAAGTTGAAATGTTGGTGGAACTTGTTATGTGTTGATTAGAATTAGAGGTTTGACACTCTAACCATCCACCCACTCTTGTGACTCACACTCATTCCAAACAAAGTCCATGTATGAAAAACAAAAGCATGCCAAATGTCATGTATGAATAGTCCAAGAACCTACATTTGAACTAAAAAATGAGTGGAGTTCACTTTAACCTATTAGAGTCATACAATCCACATAGTTATCCAAGTCTTTTCCTCTATTAACCAAAAATGTCTATGAACAATATAATTTGCTTGAGCACCATGACATTTGTTCTCACTACACCAGTCAACCATGGTTTTTGTATCAAAAAAATTAGCAACATTATCATATTTTAAATATTTCCTTGTAATGACTCTTTTTATACATGTTCCAACATGATCATGATCTCCTTTTCCATGGCCAACCTTAGTGAAACATTAAATATGTTCCACACCAGTGGTAACATGCATTCTGATCAACTAATAAAACATATGTACATTCTTGAATTGTGATGTGCAATTGTCTAACCAAATGTAATGTTGTTTGAAATTAATGTTCCTCTGAGTCAATTATCCATAGAACTTATCAAAACAACCTTGCACATACTCTATACAATGTGATCAGTAATCATTGATATAAAAATGGTAATCCCTTAATATTTTTTGATCTTCCTCTATACTATCAAGTGAATGCATTAATGCTATATGCACAAATATGTCCATTTGTGTTGAGTTATAATACTATGATTGAACTTCTATTTGTGATTTGAATGTGTAATTTTTTACAAAGTCAACTACTGAAATAATAGAATCAAGTGGGAATGTGTCCTTTCTTAGCTTGAAATGTTCATCCAACCATTTATCCCTATGTGTGTGCCTTGCATACTCATAAACATTTTCTCCATGAATTTGACCATAAAACTTGAAACAGGTATCTCTTTCATAAAAGATCACACCTTTTAGATTCTTTGCCATCTTTTACTTGATAAGTCATAGATTTGTATTTGTTCAAACCAACTAATTCTTGTCCAATTTCAATTGTACAATCCTCATGGATACATTTTTTCAATTTTGGCAATCTACCACAAATATTGTAATTTCCATCCAAATATGATTTCTTATAAAAGAATTGTCCATCTGGTTTTTCACAAAAAATATTTGGAATAAAATTCCTAGCTGATTTTGGTGGAAATTATATGACACTCTCTTGAAAAATGTTAGTAGTATGCAAATTAAAATGAATATGGTGAAAAACATCATAGTGCAATGAAAATTCAACATGTTGCCTACAATAACAAGTGGTGCGTGTGTGATTTATTTTTACATAAAAAGGTTTAGCTATCTCAAAAAGTCTTTGATTGATAGTAATTTCTCAATGTTTTTCTAAAAACTTAGAGTATAATTGTGTTTGAGTCATATCTAATAAATGTTTCATGTGTGGTTCATGATTATGAGAACCAACTCTTGTTCTCACTACATCTCTTGGATTGGGTAAAACTCTTATATTATCTTTCCAATATTGTGCAAGTAACTTTTTCAAAGCATTGGCTATAGCCTTGTCCTTTCATGGAAGTCTATAAAAGAATGACCAGAGCTCTTTCATATTAGGTTCATTAAGTCTTTCACATCTTGGAATTGATTTCATTAATGTTTTTATATTTATATCAAGTTTTTGACTTGTTTTTGAAATCAATCATTTTTTCCTTGTTTTACCACTTATTGCACAAGTTGTCATTATACATTGGGCATCATTAAAATATTTGTTGCATGATTCAGGCCTATAATATGATATGCATCATGTATATTTTCAAAAATTTCATCATTTTCATTATCCATGTTAGATGTTCTTAGTCCTAATGTGTATATTATAGGTCTCATCTTAAGCAATTTTATCAACAAAATAAATAATTGACATCTTTGACTATCACTCCAATTTCTGAAAGAAATTATCCCATATTTATTGAGCCAATATTCTTGAATGACAATTAAAAAAAAATTTATGCAGTGCTTTCAAAATATTTCCATCAACTTCAATTAAGTACTTAACTTTTCTATGCATAATTCTTAGAGGTGTTGTTATTAGTGGAATCCGTTTAGAGGCTGTTTCAAAATTATTATATGTTTCCACAAAATTTTCTTTAAATGTGTTTATTTCTTCATTATGTGTTTCCATGAAATTTTATTCATTGTTAATTTCATCATTATTTGATTCCATTAAATTTTCTTCATTGTTTTTGGGTAAAGTATCATGCATAGGCCCTTGATCAACATAATAAAAAACTTTAAACATTGAATGTGAATTTTCAACATTATCTAATTTTTTATTTTTAATTTCATCATAATTCAATTAATTATTGTGAATTTAATCATAATTCAATTCATTATTATAAATTTCATCATTATTCAATTGATTATTATCAATTTCCTCATTATCTAAGGCATTTAGCTCATTAGGGTTAGTGTTTGTACCTTGTCTAAAATGAATTTCTTGCATTTATACCTTATTTTTTCTCTCAACTCTTATAATTTCTTTGATGTTTTGTTATTAAACTTATTACTCCTCCTTGAACATGAAATGGATCCCATTTTTACAAAATAAACCAAGAAAAACCTTCAAATGTGGGGTCCAAAAAAAATTGCAACCAAGAAAGTATGCAGAGTATGTAGGGAATGTTTGTGGAGACAAAAATCTTGATTAGAGATAAAAAAGACATTAAAAAGTGATTTTTTGTTTTTATTTCAAGGAATGCATACAAATTATAGGAATTATTATGTGTTATAATAATGCATACGCATTTCTATAATGTGTAAGTGTTCCTTGAAGTATAGGCATATAGTATACAAATAAGCAAAAAGGCTCATATTAAACTATTTTTTCCATTATAATACTACAATATGATGTAATAACACTCAATAAAACTATAATATGATGCATAAATCCCTAATAAGATGAAATAAGACTATTAGATGTTGCAATAATGATATCATATCATGTAATAAGCCTCAAGATGCAATAATACTATCATACGATGTAATAAAACTATCATGCGATGTAATAAGACTATCATGCGATGTAATAAGACTATCATATGCAATAAATCTATAATATGATGCATTTAGGCTGTCATATGATGCAATTAGGATATCATATAATGCAATAAGGCTCAATGTGATGTAATTAGGCTATCATATGATGCAATAAGGCTCAATATAATGCATAAATCCCTAATATGATGCATAAATCTCTAATACATGATGCAATAAGACTCTTGATAAGACTATGAATTAATAAGACTAATGAATGATGCAATAAGGATCAATATGTAATACAAAATGAGCTAATTTTGCCCAAAATCCAACCATAGGTCTTTATAAAACTAGGTGATTAACATATTCATAAATTAACACTAATCACATTCATGAATTTATGTAGTTGTGATGAAATCAAGGAACTTAGGGGTTATGTTTGTTATAAAATTAGGATTTAGGGTTAGGGGTTTAGTGTAATGGGTTTGTACATGTGTATAGGTTATAAAATTAGGGTTTAGGGGAACTACATACATGTTCAAGTGATAAAATTAGGGTTTACAATCAACATGTCATGAAATTTGACCTAATTTAGCCATTTCAATCACATTGTAGACTCTAATTTAGGTTTAATGGGTTGAAATTGGCCACATTTGCATTTGAGTATGCATTTATGATTAAATTAGGGTTAGTTAAGTCATACATGTCGCATCTATATTAAACAATTGATTAGAACATAAATTTGGTTTAGGGGCTCAATTTTGCCTAAATCACATCCCTAATTAAACCAATTGACTAATTGGTTCAATTCTTGATAGATAGAATCAAAATTAATTATGACCCAAATCATATATATCATGATCTTATAGTTATGTCAAGAAGGGTTTCAAATTGGCCTCCCATGCCTCCTCTATTGAATTACCCTTATAATTAAACCTTGTTATGCCATGTGTGTATGTCATACACCCAAACTTGTGTTAAGGTTATCATAGATGCATCAAGTCTTGGAAGTTTTAGAGTTGAAAATACCCTGGGAGGTCAAATTTAATTACATATCACCATGTGTACCTCATACATGCTCATAAGTGTCAACACTATTAGAGGTATCAGGTCCTAAAAGCTTTAAAGAGTTAGATATCATATCATTATGAGGCTCAATCGAATTAGATATATATGTACGTGTGTATCTTATACACATATATATTTGTGTTAGAGATCTAACTATCAAATGTCTTAGAAGCATCAAATTTGTCAAATCCTCAAGATGCCCAATCCAATCAAAGATATCCACATACATGTGTAGGTCTAGTACACTTAGAGAAGTGTTAGAGTTATCAAATATGCACATCTTTGATACGTAGACATGTTCCATTACCAATCCAACCAAACCAACTAAGACTTATTCAAAAATTTATCATACATACATATAATCCAATAATTTTTAAAGATTGACATCGATCCAATCAACTCATGTCTATTATATAATTCACAAATGTGGTGCGAGCTGATGACTTGCCATTATTGTATGAAAATTGTCATGTAGATCCATTTAAGCTCCCATCCAAATTTAAATTACGCACCAAACATTATTAGTTATCTACATGTGTACATATTCAGATTATTTATATCCCTCTACTTTGAATTACCTCTAGAGATCCCAAAACATAAATTCATATTAAATCCTACCTGCAGGAGAGAACATAATTCAGTAATGGATGAGCTTCAACCTCAAATCCCAAGTTGGAGCAAGAATTTTGAGACACATACTACTTTATTGTAATCCACACCATAAGGTTTAAGATCATTACAATGAAATATGAACAAGATGATTGAAGATATATGCACAAAATATATAATCTTGAAACCTTTGGTGAGGGGGTACACACTGGTATTCAATTATGATTGACCATCTATATGAGGTGATCAATTCATCATCCACATGAAAAATTATTGGGTCTCTCTACTCAACATCATCCTTGAGGGGAAGTAACTCTTAGATTTATGGGACATTGTCACATGTTTAATGTATCTTGAATAAGTTCGATAGAGTTTGAGTATGGATAACTTATACATATTTTGTACTTGGTCAATACTAGGTTTATGCCATACCTTAATGGTTTCAAAAAAATTCCCTAGTTCAAATAGATATTTTCTAAGTTATACATTCATCACTAGGCACATCAGCTTAAAACATCTTAATAAATTATCACATCATCACTAATGGATACATGTGACCATTTCAAGTTTATTAAGCTCAAAACCACATCTTATACAAAAAAAATGTGTACCCAACTTGACCAAGATATTTAAGATTTTAACATGTAAATACATTGTAGGTCCATCATCTTAATTTCATATCTTACCATCCCAATTATATAGTAAGGTATAAAATTCTATGGTATTGATAAACATCAAGTGTTGTCTAGCTTGTTTTTGAGATTGAAATTGTTGCATCCATGGTATGGATAGGACTAGTACCATGTCAAAGACAAAATCTTCATAGGACATGGGAATAGATGGAGTGGTTGATGGTTATCCCATGTGTGATGGATGGGTAGATGAAGGATGTGCACAAAATGGAGGATTAACCATATTTTCACAAGAGTTCTTAATTTTAGGCAAATTTTGAATAATGTGTTTGAATACATTAGGGGAATCAAGTGAATAATTGTAACAATATAAGACCCTTGATATAAATTCAATTAGGACCTCAAAATTCACCTATTGAATTAGATGCACTAAGTGACCTTGGAGGAAATTTAAGTGACTTTATTCAACACAATTTAGGAATGTTTTTCAAATAATCCAAGGCATGATTCATAGGTATTAGGCTCCATTATATAGCATTATTGAAATAGATATCAAATAGATGCACTGTTACACCAAGGGCTCAATTCTTATTTATACTTACATAATATTATCTATACTATATAGTCCAATTCAATGGGTTTACCACTTAAACAAATTAGTTCAAAATTTATAAATAAAGGGGCCTGGTCAAAGATATCAAAGAAACAACAAAAGGGTAAGATAGGATTTTGGGAAAGTAGGATAATATCAATAATAAACACAAAATTTAAGGGTAATTAAGGTGGTAAGGTATATCCTTTCCCTACTAGGGGAAAGATCCCAATAGCTGCACATGTTTCAATTATTAAACAAGCCTTTTATTAACATGTGTTCTATTGAAAAAACATATTGGTGTATATATTTATATATTAAAGTGCACCAAAATTTGAACATGTAATATCTAATACTTTTTCAACATTTATTCTATAAAATTAAAAGTAACCAATCACATCTTGACAAGTAAAAGTCAAGTATTGATACTCTAATGCACAATGATTGGTACACTAAAGGTTAAGTTTTGATCATAGGTTTAAAAAATGCATTTTATAACCTCTTGTAATAAAATTAATTATATTATCAAATTTATAATGTGTTAGACCTTGAAACATTAGTTATAAGTAGTTAAGACAACATATTGAAATGGGTAAATTTTTTGAAGTCTAATACGAGGTTATGGCAACTTAATTCACTGCCTAGAGCTAATGGGATCTTTCCCCTATAAGGATGCATGGATAATGCGATCTTTCCCCCATAACAAACAAAACATTTCTTTTTTTCATTTTATGTCTAAGAAATGCTATGCATTAGATAATGTGTATGCATTATTTATTGTGTTATATAATGCATACATGTTATTTAAATTAATATCAAACTGAGCCTTTAGGCTCAAAAATGGCTTGTATTTCCAAGCCAAAGTCTTGGGACTATGCATCTATAGCTGAGATCAAGAGTTTTAGGAAAATCCAACAAATTTCAACTTCAATCGTCAAATATGCTATGGATTTCAACATCAAAATTGAAAAAATTATTACCATTGTAATGAGCATGTTGTCCTCTTTTTAAATGTATTATTTTTATAATTTTTGGGCTATTTTAAGGGTTTAAACTATATTTATTTCTAACAACACCTTTTTTAGGCCACTACAAGCCTCACCCATACATTCTTATTCATGTTTATCTAGTTTGTTTTTTGTTGATCCAAATGCAAAACAAATTATATGGTAAAAAACTATGCCTAATTTTAAACACATTAAAAAAAAATCAATTTTCATTTTTTTGATGTAGTTAGGGTGGGTCATAAGGATGACTATCCATTTTTTGTCAGTTTTTAGGATATATTTAATTAAAAAATTAATAAAAAAATATTCATCAAATATATATAAAAAAAAGTTTGTAACACACTATAATAGCTAATATAAATATTCACCAAAGGGTTTCTAACAATATTAAATTATGCTTAAAAAATGGTGGGTCACATGGAATGGTACAATTCAGATTTTATTAAAAAAATAGGAGGTCCTCTTTAAATTTTAGATGTTTGACCTATTTATGCTTAACCATTTTTAAAACAAAATAGTTAAGTATAAATGCTACAATTCATGTTTTTATACCATCTTCAAATATTGAGTGTAGCCATATCTAATTATCTGTAGAAGTTCACATTTATAAAATTTTAGAAAAATCATGTCCACGGGTAGGCCATTTTTTGTCCCCCAAGTTGGTGCACTTACCCTATTTATCCATTTCTCATTCAATTTATGAACTTATCAATCATTTTATCTTTCCATTCTCAATTTCGTGCACTTAGGGAAATATAATTTACTATAGTTTATAATATTTGTTTGATTTTCCTAATGTGACATTATTTTATAAGATGTTTCAATACTTAAACCACATTATTATAAAATATTTTAGTGAACTCTCTATTTTTCAAACATATCAACCTTAGGGTTTAATTATCTATTTCCCTCCATGGTTTGTTGTGGTTATCTCATATCTGATTGATCTAGGATTTAGTTTCAGTATTGATTTGTCATAATTCTTAGCTCTCTTTTTATTTTCTTTGTTATCCATGTTTATATCTTAAATTTTAATTAAGAAAGATATATTTTCAATCTCTACTAGGAAAAGTGATATATTGAGTGGATAAAATATTGATTTGGTTCAACTTCCTTTCATTGGTGCCTATTTGAAATAAAACATGCCAAATATTATTAAAATTCCTACTCGTATGGTTGTTGATAATGAAAAATTAAAAAAATTGATTGGTGAATATGCCTATGTTAAGCATGATTACAATTTTGATGATGATAATGACATGTATTCTAATGATATTAATGATAATAATGATATAGATAAAAAATAGTTAATAAACTTACTCATTTTAGGTAATTGATTAGGGACAATCTTGATGACTTAGAATACTTATTAATAACATTAAAATCAATGCAAAATAAAAATTTAGATAATTAATATATGCCTAAGATTAAGTTTGTTAGCAATGAACCTTTGAATGTTTGTAATCCATCAACTAGATGTTCTTATTCTATCATAGATTAGGATAATAATGTTCCTATTGATCCATATTTTATAACTATTCCTACTACTTCTAATCAAGTTACTCAAACTTTTCCTCCACAACATACTACTTATCTTGTGCTTCATGGTGTTACTTGGCCATGTTGGTCAGCTTCTAATGTTACATATATTAGTCATGGTCTTTGTAAAAATCTTAGTGCATCTATTTAGGTATGTGCATGAAGTTAGGGGATAATTACATGGACATTTACCATTATGATATAACATTATTAAATAACATGATCATGTTATTTAAACTATGTCTTGATAATTATCAAGCCATAACATGATCTCATTCATAGATAATGTGATCACGTTAATAGATAATACGATCATGTTCCTATTATGTTTCATGTAAAATCAATAATGTGATCGTGTTCCTATTATTTTTCACATAAAATCATGTGAACATGTACATGAAGCCAATCTTGACCTGAAACATATTTTTGATATTTTACACATAAAAGAAATAATACGATCATGTTCTTATTGTTTTTCACATAAATGCATGTGAACATGTACATGAATCCAATCTTGACCTAAAGCTTATATTTACTATTCTAAATTTTAAGTTTACATTTATATCATTACATTTATTTCCTTTACATTTACATTATTACATTTATTTCCTTATACTTTAAATTTATTAAATTAGGGTCACTTTGCATCTGATAGAGTTGGTCTCACATCTACATGCCTTACGCTGTGGAAAATAGTTTTTAAAAATCCAATCTAGTTATTACTTAGGCATTTTTAGTGTCTAAGTATTAAACTTAAGGATTTTAAGACATAAATTTTGTAATTGATGTCCATTTTTGGTAAACATATAGTCATTTTTTAGGTTTTTTTGCCTTTTGTATTGATTCCTAACATTTCTAAGAGTCCTAGGTTTTTCAAAATTGAAGTTTTCAAACCACTTACTTTGAAATTGATCTAAAGTGGTATGATTAGGGTAACATAGGTCACATTGATGACCTACACACATAAAATGATCACTTTGTGTTAATTTCACTTGTTCATCATCCCTCCCTCATCCCTGATCACTTCCTTCTCACCCTCATCACCCCTAATCACTCCCTCATCATTCCTAACTTTCCCGAATCACTCCATTATTGACATTTACTATCCATATTAATCTATAATCTCTCCCTCATCATCCCTAATTACTCCCATATTGACCCTCACTATCCCTCATTATCCCTAATCACTCACACCTCATCCCTCTTATCCTTATTCACTTCCTCATTCACCCTCACCATCCCTCATCATCTTTAATAACTCCCTCATTGTCCCTAATCACTCCCTAATTATATATAACCATCCTTATCCATCCATAATAACTTCTTCATCATCCTTAATCATTGATTCATCATCCCTAATCACTCCCTCTTCATCCATCAACATCCCTAATCACTCTCTTATTAACCCTCAACATTCCTTATAATTTATAATCACTACCTAATCATCTCTAATCACTCCCTAATTTAAATTCACCATCCCTCATCATACCTAATCATTGATTCATCATCCCTCATCATTTGTAATCACTCTTTCCTCATCCCTGATCACCCCTAACCACTCCCTCATTAACCCTCACCATCCATCATCATCCCTAATCACTCCCTCATCTTCCCTAATCATTCCCTCAATGAACCTCACCATCTCTCATCATTTATACTCAATTAATCATTATCCCTCCCCATCCTTAAACACTCCATCCAATACATTGATGGTTATATTTTTGTGCTAGGAGATACAAGTGGTGAGTTTAGTGATAGCATAAAATATAAGACATAGTGATAAAAATGTTGTGAATGTGAATTTGAAACATACATATTTACCTATGAAAAAATATGTGCCTATTAAAAATGATGTAATTCATAATTAAATATTTTCTAGAAAATGAGAAGTAAGTAAAAGCACCATAACACCAAAAATGAGTAGTAAATATGAGGATCACCAAGCTATGTTATTACCTGAAACCAATCAATTGATTTTCATATGAAGACATTTTATGATTCAAATAATTACATTGGAGGAATTATATTTGTATGTCCATTGATTGAGTCATCATATTAGAGAGTGGAAAATAATTTTCAAATGATTAGAACAACTAGTCCAAGATTGGAAAGTGGTGCGTAATTCATAATTTCAAAAGTGTCACACTATGAGTTGTGTACTTGCAAAACTCAAGAAGTGGGTACAAGTTATGTATCACTATAAGGTAAATATTTAATAAATTATGAACCCAACGATATGTTCAGTACTAGAAATATATTTACTTCCCCCAACAATAAATTATATGAATTAAAAACATTGTTTCATTAACAAAATGTAGATCAATGTTGAGCTAATACACTTCATAATTTATAGTGAAAGTTAGAAGAATTTAATTTCTCCTAAAGTATATTTTTAAAAAATTAACTTAAAATTGATGCATCATCCATAACTACACACTAGTTTATGGTCTAGTGTAGGCCTTAATAAATGGATCACTTAGTAGTGTCACTTGGTATACAAAATTAAACTTTTTAAAGATGAAATTATTTTTTGAGATCTCACCATTAGAGGTGACTAATGCTTTTCATGTGGTAAACCATATATTTACCATTGAAATGTAGTCTATGAAGTAAATCCTTGAAATGTTGTGATTTATTGTCATAATTTGAAATACCATATATCATAGTTAGTTCATAAGCTTTCAGTCATTAGTGCCAAGAAGTATAATAATCTTGTTAGTTCTAGTAAGAAGTATACTCTTGATGGTAATAAGTAAATGCAATAACATCCTTATGGCACCATATCATTGTATGGTTTTTCCAATAATAACAAAGACATAATAATTAAACTATAAACTAGATGAATACAAGGATATCTTTTAGTCACCTAAATAAGATCCTACATACTATACACTAAAAAATACTATTGATTTTATCCCTTAACTACCTCTACCTCAGACCTCTTTATAAAATATATCATTTTTATATAATGAATAGATCAAGTGGTAGATCCATGAAATCATGGATAATAGACACAACATGTCCAAATCATTGCCTTATATAAGCCCAATTGTACTTACACCAAATAAGGATGGGACATGAGGTTGTGAATCACTTTAAAAAATCTTAACAAGATTAAAGTGAACAACTATTATCTTCATATAAATATTAAGGAATTTTTATACCATATCCATGGTGTAGAAGTCTTTTCCAAAATTTATCTTAAGTTTGGGTATCATCATATTCATGTTGAACCTCTAGACATTTGGAATATAGTCTTAAAAATAAAGGAAAGATTGATTGACTAGTTGGTTATGACTTTTAGGTTAACTCATGTAGTTAATTCATTCATTGAGATGTTAAATGACATCTTCAAGCCATTTAGCTATGCCATTTTTTTAATACACCTTGATGACATCCTAATCTTTAGAAAACATGGGATGAACATCTACACCATGTTGAATCAGTGTTTCACATTTTGTAGAAACACATTTTTATGATAACATGAATAAAAGTTCATTTTTCATGCAATATATATAATATTTTGGATACATTACACACACAAGGAGTGCATATGTGAACCTTACTAATATTTAAGTCATACAAGAATAGATAACACCAAATAACTTTACATAGATTCAAATCTTCTCAGAATTAGAAAATTATATATGAGATTTGTGTTTAATTTTTATCCTTTAAACTAAGCTACCAAAGGTGGAATTGAATAAATTTTCATATATTTAGATGCACAACAAAGATAATTTAATGAACTAAAATTAAAAGTTTATTTTGTGATAGTACGTGTGTTACTTGACTATAAATTTGAAAGATAATCCAATTCATTTGGTACTAAAATTGACTATCAAATATGGGTATTAACAACATAAAAATCCCTAGAAAATATTTAATTTCAATTATAATAAATTAAAAAACATATGATTGGAATAAAAGATACCTTTAGAGTATACACTTATGTCAGATGATGAGGGAGTAATTAGGGATGATGAGGGATTATGAGGGTTAGTGATGGAGTGATGAGGGATGGTGACGATTAATAAGGGAGTGACGAGGGATGATGATGGATGAGGAAAGAATGATTAGGGATTATTAGGGATGAGAAGGGAGTGATTAGGGATAATGAGGGATGGTGATAGTCATTAAAGGAGTGATTAGGGATGGTAAGCCTAAGTGATTAGAGATGATGAGGGATAATTAAGGTCAATGAGGGATGAAGAGAGGGTGATTAGGGATGATGAAAAATGATGAGGAAGAGATTAAGGATGATGAGGATGAGGAAAGAGTGATTAAGGATGATGAGGGATAAGAAAGGATTGATTGGGGATGCTAAAGGATAGTGAACATCAATAGAGGAGTGATTATGGATGATAAAGGAGTGATTAGAAATGACTAAGGATAGTTAGGGTCAATGAGGGAGTGATTAGTGACAATGAGGAATGATAAGAGAGTGATTAGGGGTGATGAGTGATGATAAAGAAGTGAATATGGATAAGGGAGAGATGATGAACAAGTGAAATTAACACAAAGTGGTCATTTGATGTGTGTAGGTCATCAATGTGACTTATGCTATGCCAATCACACCACTTTGGATCAATTTCAAAGTGAGTGATTTTTTAAACTTTAATTTTGACAAACCTAGGAGTCTTATAAATTATAGGAATCAATCTAGAAGGCATAAAAACTTAAAAAATGACTATATGTTTACCAAAAATGGACATCAATTACAAAAATTATATCCTAAAATCTCTAAGTTCAATACTTAAACCCTAAAAATGTTTAGGATCTAACCAGATTAGATTTTGAAAAACTATTTTTCATATCGTAAGATGTGTAGTTATGAGACCAACTCTATCAGATGAAAAGTGACCCTAACTTCTTATATTTACTGAAATAAATTTAAAGTGTAATTAAATAAAATGTTACATTTATTTCCTTATACTTAACATTTAGAATAGTAAATATAAGCCTTGGGTCAAGATTGGCTTCATGTACATGTTACGATCATGTTATCTAATAATACGATCATGTTATCTAATAACAATTTCCTATTACATTACTAACATGATCATGTTACTAATGTAATCACTCTATTTGAATTTTAGTTCAAACACTAAGCCTTTTGGATCAGGAATGGCTTGGATTCTCGAGCCAAAGCCTTAGACCTATCAATCTACAACTGAGTCCAAGCATTTTGCTAAAAAATAAAAAAAATCAACTTTGATTGGTAACTACACTACAAATTTCAATGGTAAAATTAAAAAAATTAATACCATCACGAGGAGCACACTCTCCTCTTTCTAAAAATATGATTTTTATAATTTTTGGACTAATTTAATGTTTCAAACTTTGTTGATTTCTAACTATACCTTTTTCAGACCACTACATGCTACTAATATACATGCTTCTAGATGTTCATGTAATTTGTTTTTCATTGATCCAAGTGAAAAATAATTTATATGGTCACAAACTAGGCCTAATTATACACACATTCAAATAAAATTAATTTTCATTTTGTTTTGAGGTAGTTAGGCACACCACACAAACAACTATCCATTTTTTTGTCAATTTTTAGGATCTATTTACTTGTAAAATTCATAAAAAACATTATTCATTGAAAAATAATATAGGTCCAAAACTAGAAGATATTATCTAAATGTTTACAGAAAGGTTTCAAACAATATTAAATGTTGCTAAAAAAATGGTGCACCACACGACCATTTATCTATTATATTTTCTTTAAAAAAAATAGGAGTTCCTCTTAAAATTTTATATGTTTAACCTAGTTATACTCAATGATTTTTAAAAAATAGTGTTTTGGAAACTAGATTCAAAATTATACATTTTATGTTGTTACACAATCTTCACATTTGGAGCATAAATATCTCAAATTATCTATAGCAGTTCATATTTTTAAAATTTTAAGAAAATCATGTCCATGGGTAGGCCACTTTTATCCCCCAACTTTGTGTACTTACCCATTTCTATGCATGCTAATCATATTTATCTCATGCACATGTTACTACATATAAATACACATTCATTCAACATGTCCTTCAAGATATGCAAGTGTAAATCAAACAATTTCCCAAGGATCTCAAATACCTAGCCATGTGGTCACTTATCATGATATATTACACAACCCATTAGCTCATTAGGTCATAACATAACCCTTTCCTACCAATTTTATTATTTTAAAATTTTAATTATACAACAATAAGGTTGATGCTTCACATCATAGTAGACCATTTTTTTCTTCATGCTTTATTTTTATACACAATGATATATTAATGACTAAGCACTTTCCTAGAAGTCTTAAGGACTATGCCTAGGATTGGTTTTATGACATACCATCAAGCTCCATTTTTTATCTTAATGATTTGGATGATATCTTCTTAACTCAATTTTATATCAACATTAGCCAAAGGATCACATTTTCACAATTTGTCCAAATTAAACAAGGAACTAATGAGAATGTTACCAAGTATGGGCAAAATTTATGCTTATGAAATGTCTAACCAAATTCTTGATAGTAAGTTAAAAAGTATTTTATCCAAAATTTTTCTTTAACCTCTCATAAATAAAGTAATGTTTAAAACATACCAATATTTTTATGAGATTTTCCATAAGGTTTGTAACTATAATATCAAAATTTTAGAGACCAACTTGATTAAATATGGATTTAGTTACCCTACATATGACAACACAAAATATCAAGGTAAATAAACATTCAAAGATAGGGTTAATGATACACCTATATTTCAAGCTAGGAACGACATAAAAAATGTAGTAAATATAGTATCAAAATGACATAAGAGGATTATCCTTCCTTTTATAACACTTAGAGTGTACAAAGATATTTGAACCTTCTTAACAAGTGATTAAACAGTTGCTTGAATGTAACATGATATGTTTTCCTCTATAGCATGATTTGGATAGATATTGATCTTTACATAAAAACTATGATGAGAATGGATATTATGATATATCTTTAAGACATAATACCATATATGATATACATTGAGATATAAGATTAAAGATCTAATTAATAGTAATGTTATTCAAGTGGAAGGACATAATAGTACATTGTATAAATTAGTTTCTCCACCAAACAAATACTTGAAAAATTAAATAATCCACTTAAAATTCATGATACTACAAAGAAAGATAATTTTTACATGGAATTACCTATTGAGCAACCAATGATTTCCAATGCTCATATCTTTGATGGTATTATATGTATAATTATGGATTCAAAATTTCCATCTATTACATTTTACAACCATGATATTTGAATGAATAATTATAATAATGGTTTATTTTCATACATTATTTTAATGATTCATTTCATATTATTACACATGACATTATGGTAGACAATGGTTCAAGTCAAAAGTTATGTACAATGTCATTGCTTGCTAGTATAGGGTGCACTAAACAAGACTTTGGTATAACCATGGTTCTTAAGAGTTGTGATGATCTCAAAATGATACCTATCAAGGGTATTATTTCACCTCTCATCTTAGGTCCATATAATTAGATTATAAGACATATGATCTATTACTTGGACATCCACTACTAAATCAAATGAAAGTTATCCCACCCACATTACATCAACATCTTAATTATGTGCATGATAAAAAATATATTTACCATTCACAACACACCTTATGAGTTACCTATATAATATTAACAAAAAATATGAGGCACTACCTAAATTAATTCCTAAATAGAAAATCATTCAACTTCCAGTCACATGTTCTAAAATTACACCTTATTTAGTTATGGTAACTAAAACTCACATCACAATACCTACTAAAAAACTAACAATTTCTAATGCTCATATCTTAGATGGTATTACATGGTATGGTTATGGGTTTGAATTCATACCTATTACATTTTATAGCCATGAGTTTTTAGTTAATTATTCTAACAATCACTATTACACAAAGTGTAATTTATGCCATAAATAAGATTATATTTACATCAAAACAAAATATTTTTGATGTTTTCACATTAAAACTTTGAGGAATTTGTGTCATTTTTAGTGGTGAAAAAGTGAAGTAACTAAAAAAATTTAGTTTCACAATCTTTGTGCCATAATTTTGTGACATTAGAAACACCTTTGTGTCTCCATAACATGGCACAAATATTATGCAAATATAATCCAAAAGAATCTAAACAATTAAACAAATATCTAGATCTAATTAGGGGTTCATTGCTGCCCTTGACCTATATAGAATTGAATTACATATTATTACAAATAATTATTTTATATTTATTTTTAAATTATTTATAA
The DNA here is from genome assembly GCA_037957365.1 of Torreya grandis. Lineage (NCBI taxonomy): Eukaryota > Viridiplantae > Streptophyta > Pinopsida > Cupressales > Taxaceae > Torreya > Torreya grandis. The sequence continues at coordinate 792,123 of JARHVA010003551.1, forward strand.
ACATATTACATATAAATAATGTGTTTTTATAATTTTTTATATTATCCTATATAATAATATATATTATATTATTATATAGTATATTTTTTATATTATCAATGTAAGATAAGATTGAAGATGCCAAGGGTCTGTTAAAAATATTGAAGTAGGTATCTATTGGTCACATTTACAGAGAAGGAAATAAGGTTGTAGATGGTTTAGCTAATATTGGTCTCTCTAACTTGGACTACATCAATTAGCTCAGGACCAATGAATTGTGTAACCTAATTATGTAAAGTGTGTTTAATGATGACCAAATCTTCGAGAAGGATCTCCCTCACATGATGAATAAATAATGATTAGACCCAACACATATGATACTTATCATAATTATCACCTAATTCCTTAAAAACACTCAAATTATTGTTGATTTAATTTGACAAGATTTAATGGTCCTAATTGTAAAGAGTTGGGAGCCATTATGGTGGAAAGATGTGGTACTTGTTAAGGAAGATAGTGATGAGAGTACCAAGGAAGAGAATGAGAATTCCAAAAATGTTACTAAAGAAAACATGGAAATTTTGGACAAGGTACTCGGGTCCTAAGAGGACTCCTAAAAAAGTCTCCTCTAAGAAAAATTGTTCTATTCAACTCATTTATGTTGGCAAGACTGGAAAATGTAAATCTATAGACACCATGTATTCAAATGGGAAAACATTTAAAATTAGGGAGGAGTATTTGAGGAAGACTCCAAAATATTCCCCAAAAGAGGTTAAGGGGATGACCAAGATGAATTCAAAATAAAAGGAGAAGGATGAGGAGAAAGAATAGGTTCTTATAAATTTCCTCGCATCTCAGTTTGTCAAATTATTTAACTTGAAATCTAAAATGGATATTCTTGGCATCAAAAGTGTTTCTCAATTAAAGTCTTAGAATGAGATTAAGTCTAAAGTTGAAGCCTTAAAGAAGTAAATGGCTACTTTCAATAGTGAAGACACTAATTTAGAAAAAGAGTTAGAAATTAAATTTGTTGGTTTAACAAGTGAAAACAAAAAGGTGATCATCAAAGGTTACAAGATTAATAACAATAAAGTTGAGACTCCCTCCAAGAGTGACCTGATTATGAAGAATGATGCAAAAGACATTGATATAGTACCTAGCAAGAGGATTATAGGTTGCCTAACAAAAGATGAAATCAAAAAACCCAAGGAAGATACCATAATCAATGCAATTATGGAGTACTTAGTCTTGAGGAGTCATCTACCTAATTTTTGGTCAATTCCATCTATTTTTTGGTAGAGTTTTGGAATACATTTTACAAAATTCTAGTGGAAGATTGGTATAAACTTTTGATGTTGGTTTGGACCTCATGGATTTTGTCCCTTGTTTTGAAAATTTTCTATTTAGTGTTGCTTATCTTTTGAAATTGTGTCAGTTATAGGTCCCATTAAAACCTATTTTTTCACCCTATAAAATTAAAAATTATATATATTTATATATTTTTGATTTAGAATATATAATTTTTTTTATATTAATGTAAATTGAAATATTTAAAATAGTCAAATGCTATAATTGAATAATTAAATAAGATAAGTTTTGAATATGACTTTTTTATATAATAATGTTTCCAAAGGAGTAATAAAAGGTCCCTTCTAATTTACAAAACATATAAATATTATCTTCATCTTAAATGTCTTTAGTCATCATCATCCTCATCATCCTAATACTAGGGGTAGTCCTCCTCATCCTACTCCTTGATGAAATAATGATAAAATTGTATAAGTGATTTATATAATTTGCAAAATCCACATCTTACTAACATAAATTCATTATTATAAGCCTAGTTTTTGAAGGCATGTGTGTCCCATCTCATGTTTTTTAATATCATATTGGGACACAATCAGATATAATAGATAGGATTGAATGCATAGAGAAAACCTATATAGAGTAGTGAAACCTAAAAAGAACAACTCAAAAGAGAAAGAAACTTATCTTCATAATAAAGAAATTATATTAAGCATAATTAGCTAAAAATTAAATAGGAAGGTTTATTATATAGGTGGAAAATAGACAACTAAAAACATCTTCATGGATGTGGGATTATTTTCCCCTTAAGTACCTTTATTAAACCTAAACAATCTTGACTAGACTATGTAGACAAAACCTAGTGGGATAAAAGTTTATACCAACATCCCCCCTTAAGTGTAGCTTAGGTGGGTAGAAGAATTGGGTCCCCAAAAAAAGGCATGATGATGTACCCATTTACATACATATGATCCCCATAGGAGGAAGAAGATGGAGCTGCTTGAACCCCAAAAAGAACCCACAAATGAATATACTTAATCTTAGTGAAAGGTTTGGTAAATATATCAACAATTTACTCCATTTTTTGGATGTAGTGGAAATTAATGACCTATGCATGGATGAGCTACAAAATGAAATGCATGTGAATATCAATATTTTTGGTTCATTGATAGAGGACCATATTCCTATAGATCTAAATTGTGATTTGGTTGTCACATATTATTCATCAAACTTGGATGCCATATTTAGTAAGGATCCCCTAAAGCCAATTAGCCTTAATGGCATAATTAACATCTCCTCTATATTATGCCTTTGTAGAAGATAAATCAATACGATTTTAATTCTTGATACACCAACTAATTAGACCTAAACTGAGGGAGAAATTATAGATGGAAGTATACTTCTGATTCTGAATATTGCTAGCCTAATCTGAATCTATATAACTAAAAAATTTGAAGTTGATACCTGCTCCATAGTGAATCAAAAAACTATGAGTACCCTAAATTTAGTGGAGGACCCACTTAGTTACTTTCCTATGCAGCTTGGATGTGGTTCCTAAATTAATCTTGAGGCCATGCCCACTGCATAGGAAATTTTAGGTATAATGTGTGTAAGTTATATAAGACTACCAAAAAATTATCGATATAAGGAAACACCAACCAATGAAGATGAGAAATCAACCTCAAGATTCACACTAGATAGAGAAGGAGTTAGAGTTGGTTTACAGTCATCCATGTTAAACCGTGCAAGCAAATCAAGAGCATACTTATATTGTGCAATAGTGATCCCAAATTTTGAATAGGTAATTTTAATCCTAATGAATTAATGTAATAATCCCAAGTTAGTCATTGATAACTAATCAAACAAATCAATTTTCACTACTATGATGGTGGATGGTAAACTCCATATGATCAATAGGTCATCCACGTAGAGAACCAAAATCAACAATTAATCATCCTACCACAAGATGTAGACACTCAGATCATAATGGCATCTAGTGAACCTAAGTGAAAGAAGAAAGGAGTCCATCATAGCATACCAAGATCAAGGAGCTTATTTAAGGCCATAGAAAATATTTTTGAAAATTTCAAACTAAGGACAAATCTTCCATAAATCCTTATGGTTGTTCCTTGTATATTTCCTCTTTCATATCACCATGAATAAATGCACTCTTCCCATCCATATAATGAACATCCCAATAATGTGTTACAGTGATGGTGAAAGTGAGTCAGATTGAGATCATTTTGGAAACTGGGGGGAATGTCTCTATATAGTTAATTTTAAGTACTTGAGAAAAACCCTTTTCTATCAAATGTGCTTTGAACTTGTTTACAGACCCATCTATTACAAATTTTATTTGATAGATCCACCTACATCCAACAAGTTTTATTCCATTAGGAAGTGGAATTAAATCCCAAGTGTTATTCCTCTCTAAATAACTATACTCCTCTTCCATAGTAGTATTCCACTCAAGGGTGCATGATGCCTCATGAAATGATTGTGAATTAAAAGCTTATGTAATGAAAGCATGTGGGACATCATAAAATTATGAACGTGTTTGCCTATTATCTAATGTATCTTTATCCCATTGGCCAACACTTTGTAGTATCTATATATCCCAAAAATAACTAATACTTAGGAGGATATTCCTTATCATTTGAAGATAATTTGGGAGGAGGTGGGGAATCATCATCACTACTCTCATCATCAGAACTAGAATAATAACTTAGATCATCAAGAGGTTGATCAAGTAGATCTAAATCATCAAAATTGTTATTAAATCCCAATGAATATAAGGAAGGGTGTTAGGTGTCAAGTGTGGATTTTGAAGGACCTTGTTAAAAATGAACACTCCTATCAATAAACAACTCATGAGTGGTGGGATGGAAAAACATGTATCTCTTAACATCCTCAAGATATCCAATTAAGATGAAAGATTAACTTTAAGGTTTCAATTCCTTACATTTTCCTTAAATTTATTCTTCATAATGTAATCCATAGTAGGGGAACCAAACACTTGAAAGTGATCAACTATGGGTTTTTGATCACTCCAAGATTCAAAAGGAGTAACTCCCTTTAATGCTTTTTGAGAAAATTAGTTTTGGATATAATAAGCATAGCTGATGGCCTTAACCCAATAATGAGGTGTAAGAGTTGGAGTGTAGCAAAAAATTAGCCATTTCCTTCAAGGACATGTTTTTGTGCTCTATAATACCATTATATTGAGAACTATATGGAACTATACACTACAATTCAATCCCCTCTAAAATATATAATTACTCAAAAATGTTACTTACATACCACCATTATCAATGCGTAAAATATTGATGGATTTACCTGATTATTTTTATAAATATACCTTGAAGTCCTAAAAATGGTAAAAGACCTTTAATTTATTAAGAAAATCCACCCAAGATTGATGAAATTAAGCATGTGCTTTATCTTATTGAATGAAGATTTTAGAAATGGGCCAACAATCTCATAATGAATAATCTCCAATATTTGTGTAGCTCTCTATAATTTTCCCTTATCATAATTCTCCTTTGGATGGTTACCAAGAATTCAAAACTAGAAAAATCCATCAAAAAACTTAACTTGTGGTAACCATGAAACCATGTCTTGATGACTGAGTTGCTCCAGATAGTGATAGTTGAGATGGCTGAATTGTTCATGTCATAATTTAATCACCTCATCTAATTGAGTGAGTAATGTAGTAGAGGGTTGATCAGGAGTAAAATGTGAGAAATTATACAATCTATACTGGTGATCTACTTTCCTAAATGCAAAAATAGAGTCACTATTAGATTCACTAATAACCAGAGAATTAGGTGTGAACTCAACTCTCTTACCTAAACTGATATGAGTGATCTAGTAAGTAGATAAGAGATTGGTGGATAAAGAGGGAACACATAGAACATCATAAAATTCCCCATCATTCACTTTAATTGATCTATTACCACTAACTTCTATGGAAGTATTATCATCCAATAAAATGGAAGGCATAGAATATGTCTCCAAAGATGTGAACATGTCCTATGATGAAGCCATGTAATATGATGTACCAAAATCAATAACCCATGTGGAAGGTTGGAATGCAAATACAATAAGTGATTTATCCTTATATTTTCCCTATTTACTATCTTTTGCCTTAGAATACCTCTATGTTGATGAAATCTAAGTAGAATAATTAGGGATATTGATAATTTACTTCTTAAGTATTTTTGTTAGTTGGTCAATTTGTTTCTTCATGTATTTGGATTCTACATGCCCATATTTATTGTAATAACCACATGTGAGTCATACTTTCTTAGATTTCTCATCTAAAGAAGAGGACTCTTTTGATGCTTTTGGATTAGCATCATAATTTTTACCCTTTATTTTCTATAGGTCTTTCTTGATCTATTTATTATCCTTGTTACTAGAAACCTTATATTTATTATGACTCACAACAAAGGTATGAGATTTGGAGGACTTCAGTGTACCCATTTGAATGAGCTTATCTTACTCCCAATAAGTCAACATCAAATTCATCCAAGGATGGCATGGTCTATGTAGCTTCAAGGGCACACTTAGTGGTGTGTAAGGTAGAAATGAATACAAAATACTTAGATCTCAATTTGGAAAGGATGGTAAAAATCAATTGATCATCCTTTTTGTTAATGTTGCAGAGTTTCAACTATAATTTGAGTGATTTAAACTTGGTGTAAAAATCTTGAATAGTATCAAAGTCAACTGGGATCAAAATAATGAGATTATTATCCAACTCATGACCCCTCATTTCATCATACTTTATAAATATTTTATTCAATTAGGTCCACACTTGATTTGGAGTTGATTAATATTCAATATGAAAAAGCAAGTTGGAAGACATAGACATACACAATAGACCATAAGATTTGTCACTTTAGTTGTACCACTTCACCTTCTCTACATTAGGTATAAATTTTGTTTTTGTACCCATTGTGGTTTAGTTTAAACCTTTGCTCTTCAAGAGGATTTACACTTTGACTTTCTAAGTGTGATAGTTGAATGGTGTAAGAAGTCGAATGGAATTGAGATTCATGGTGTAGAAAGGAAGTATTTGTTAAACTCTGTGTGTTGTATAATGGTGATATAACACCCCCATGAATCTACAAATGTTAAAATTTATAAGGAATGAGAATAATACCAATGTGAAGTTCTTTAAAAAAAATCACTATAGAAAAATGGCACCAAAAAAAGAACAATTGGCTAAAATTTATGTTTGTTTGAATGTTTCTTGCTTGAAAAAAAATGATGTTCTCAACTTTACATAAATTTAAAAAAAATTGGTGTGAAAGTGTTTGAAATATTTTTGGTGAAAACTTCCCCACAAAAAATTTGAACTCTCTTAGAGAAAAATTTAAGCAATTTTGGGTTGGCCATAGACAAGGTCTTAATTCCCATATGACCAAGGGTTAATAAAAAATATGGGTGTTATCCCCCCTTCTCACTTTGATTGATGTCATTGATGTGGATGTTGTATCACCTTCAAAATGACCTCTTTTTGAAAATTAATAGTGTCACAACTTATGAGCATAAAATTGATGATCATGTACACGTTGCTGAAAGGAAGAGTCTCTAGGCCTAAAATTGATAGCCTAGAGACCATCACCATGTGTTAGAGGCGGCCCATGGAAGTTGATATAGTGTAGATGATCAATCCTACATAGATGGATTGGGGAGGATGGCCTTTATACATATATAACTATAGAGGTGTAGGCATACGAAGGCATGGGAACATAGATGGGCATGGGCCTTCAGTGATCCACATCACTATGGATTATGTAAATGCCTTAGCAAGCCTTCAACCTCATAGATGAAAAAACATGTATAGTTACATGTCATTGTATCTTATATGGTTGGGTTGATAGGCCTTGGTCCTCATAAAATCATTAACATCCATAGTTGTGCATTTACATTAGCTAGGGTTAGGTCAACTAGCCTTCAGACTTGTAGATGCATGGTGGGCATGAACATGTGTTGCCACATGTTAGAGGGTTAGCTTGGAAAGACTTCACATTCACAAATACATGAAAATACACATATATTTATTAAATTATATTATTGTATAGAGGATAGCCTAGGCAAATAGAAAGAGCTCAAAAAAATTTAAGCCCAAAAGTTTGAAGAAATCATTGAAATTAGCTAAACATGATGAAAAAGCCTACAAGAAGAACTCAAATCTTAGAAAATATGTACGTCATGATGCAAATATAGTAAATACCTACTTCATATTTTGTAAAACCTAGAAAAACTTAGAAAAAAATTTCTAGTTTGAGTACTACATGGTACAAAATCTTTAGATTTTTAAAAAATGCTTTCAAACCCTCCAAAAATGGCAAAAAATTAATTGTCACAAAACTAGGTCATGTTTATAGCCAATTCTAAAGTTTTGATATCTTAAAAATCTAATGGCACTATCTATTTTTAGTTAGGAGACCCTAGCTATATATATCTACATACAATTTTGATAAATCCCACTAAACCCTTGAAAATTAAAATCACAAAAAACACCTAAACAAGTTGAATGATGGATCTCACAACAAGAACAATGGTATTTAGATACTAGATGAGATTCGATACCATTTCAGAATGGGTCATAATCAGATCTACTATATAAGATTGAATGCATAGGGAAAATCTATATGGAGTAGTGAAACCTAAAAAGAACAACTCAAAAGAGGAATAAATTTATCTTCACAATAAAGAAATTATAAGAAGCATTAGCCAAAAATTATATAGAAAGGTTCCTTATATAGGTGTAAAATATATAAGTCCCAACATCCTCATGCATGTGGAATTATTTTCCCCTTAAGGACCTTTATTAAACCTAAGCAAGTTTGACTAGACTATATAGATAAAACCCAATGGGATAAAAGTCTACACTAACATGTAACACCACACAAACTTTTGTTGTTGCGGGCTTGTCATAAAATATTTTTTATAAAATAAATATATGATAAAATTATATTTATTAATAATTTATATAAAATAATTAGTATAAACAAAATAATATAATAATACAATAACTTCTTTATAACTTACAAATTTATTAGTGATCTTATGTATGTTTTGTCATCCCATGCAATAAGTCACTTGTTGCCCTTTTTCTACTATTGCTTTGTAACCATTTAGGTGGCTATTTTTTTCTATATGTGAAATTCAACATTTTAAAAATATTTAATTAAAAAATATATATTTTTAGATATGATTAATTTTGTTAAATAACCTACAATCCTATCAGTGTCCTCTTTTAGCCATTTATCACATAAACCATTCCATGTGTCTCTATCTGTTTTGGGAGGTCAAATATTTATCCTATCTTCATCTTTGTTTCCTTGGTATTAAACCTATAAATTATAGATATAAAAAAAACTATAAAACTAAAAGTAATGTATTTATGCAAATATTTATCCTCAAATGTGTCTTTATTCTCCTAAATCTTTATGAGGAATATTTTCTAATTAAAATATATTTTTAATAGGCACTCTCAAAATCTTCTCAAATCATAAAAACTATTTTTGTGAATTTTGAATACACAAAACTAGTATTTTATACCTCTCTAGATGGTAAAATGAATAAAATAATTTTCAGGTTTAGTCAACTATTTTTTTCATGATATACATGAAACCAAAAAAATGAATGTTAAATATAAATCATTATAAATGAACAAATAATTAAATTTAAAATAGAAAAAACTAATAAAAAGGTAAAATTAAATCAAAGAAATTAAAATACTCAAATAAAATATATTAAAATACTTAATTTCCTAGAACATCCATTAATGTCTTCATATTATCATTTAGATAGAGGCCAATTAAAATATTCTTTGTTACTCAGTGTTTATGTTATTCACAAGTAAGATGAGAGGGTATATCATATTTTGAACCTAATTGGGGTGACCCAACTTCATCATCATCCTCCCCCTTTAATACATTAGGGAACATCTCATTTGTTCTAGTTGGGGTAAACTCTTACCATCTAGGTTTTACAAATTTAGTCTATGTTGGAGGATAAGAGGGTCCTACATCTAAGGAGGATACACAAAAAAAATTATGAAATTATGACTCAATTATTAAATATAATTAATTTAAATAAAAAACCAAAAATTTATATCTTTGTGCGGGGGAGTCCCTCACAACCAATGTATGGCATTTACTTGTCCTAACACCCTCATCTACTTGTTAGTCAATATAGAAGTAAACTAGCTAGATTTTTGTTGTTTTTTTTGGTTTGGCCTTGGTGGCCTTTTGATTTTTTGTATAATATTTTTATGGTTCCTGGATCCTTGTAAAACTAGGTTGTTTACTCGATCAAATTAAAAAAATAGGAAGTAAACCTATCATAGTCAAGCTATAATAGAATTTTTAAATGACAATAAATATTTTTTAGTTAAAAAATAAAGTTTAAATGTATACCTCTGTTTAGGCAACTCCTTAATAGTATATGAAGTAAATCTACTCATCCCAACTCCCTCATCCTCCCATTGGTCTATATTAGAATTAACCCTATCATGCACAAGTTATATTAGAATTATTTAATGAAGATATATATATTTTTAATTGATAATAAACTACAAATTTATACCTCTAGGTTAGGTCCCTTCCAAACTAGATCCTACACTATGGGTTTGATAGGTGGTATGGAACTAATGTTTGTTGTGAGTTACTATCAACACATAAACAAACAAACATAGTTACGAGTTTAAAAAAATAAATATAATAAGATTTAGTGCTCATAATCAAAGGTTATTATCGATGTATGATTGGAATTGCACATCTTTGAAAGGAGATTATGATTAATAAACACAAAACATTTAAGTTAGCTACTACACAATATGAATAACTATATAAAAACACTTATACACAACCCAAAGATTAAAATACTAGAGTCATGAAACTTAGTAAATGAATCATAGGTTTAGAGAAGAATAAAGAATACATATCAATACAAACTTATAAAATAGTTTGTATAATTTTTTATATAACTTAATAGCCAAAATTATCCTCCCTTTAGAATTGAGAGGATATAAGTATATATAGTTTAGGATGGTGACACCTCATCTCTCAAGTAAAGTCTAACATTACATTTCCTAATTTAAGAGTCGAGTACCAAAAATTATGCACACTATGAATGTGTATAATATAATCATAAATAATAATCCTTCATCAAAATAAATCTCATATATGAAAATAACACAACCAAATGTTGGGGATCAACCAACAATGGATTACACTTGTGAAAGCAATAAATGCAAAAATAAATCAGATAGATAAGTAACTAGAATGATAAATAGCACAGAACAAGAGATACAAGAAACCACCCTGAAAACTTGTATTAAAATTCTTTACAAAAGGAATACAATTGAAGAAACTTCTTTCTTCCACACCTCTCTTAGATGCACACAAGATCTCTCACTAGATCTCTATTCCTTAAGAGCTCTCTCTCAAGTACAATCAATTCCAACAACCTAGATTGATACAACTCTGTACAGTCCTTCAAACATTCACAATGTTCTACTCATACAATTCAACATTATTCAACATACTAAGCTAAGAAGATCTTTCCTACATATAGAATTAGGAAACTTGAGCATGCACTTACAACAAATAGTTAAGCCACTTGAACAAGGGCTCTAAAAATAATATTGCTAATAATAGAGACGTGAGCTTGAGACTAAAACTCAAACTCATCATGGAAACACTCGCTTCTGTCCTCGAAAATCACTTTCTGGACACACAGGTAACCGACGTCGGTTCCTGCCTATTCGCCTGTGACCATCGCCGGCCGACCCTCTGCCGACGTCGGCACCTCTGCAACTGCACCTGACCGACGTCGGTCGCTCCTGACCGACACCGGTGTCTATGTAGACCCAAACCTGTTAAAGTCTGCTCCTTGGTGAAGCTTTTAGCTCCACACCCTAACAATCTCCCACTTGGAGATAAACAGCTACACCAGTACCTATACAGCAACATCTTCTAGCTCCTCCATCTTCAACTCAATCTTGAAGACCAACAGAAGTTGAATGAAGATTCAACTTCTCCTTTGTAACTGGCTTTGTTAGCATATCAACAGGATTCCTATCTGTATGGATCTTCTCCAGCTTCAACTCACCATCTTCCAATACCTGCCGTATGAAGTGGTACCTTAGTTGTATGTGCTTGGTTCTTGAATGAAAGGCTGAATTCTTAGCCAAATGGATTGCACTCTGACTGTCACTATACAATCTGCAACTCCCATGCTCCCTTCCAAGCTCTTCCATGAACCGTGTCATCCATATCATCTCCTTGCTAGCTTCTATGGCTGCAATATACTCTGCTTCTGTAGTTGACAAGGCAACAACCTTCTACAACTTAGATATCCAGCTAACCGCCGTTCCACCTACAGTAAAAACATATCCTGTAGTGCTCCTCCTGCCATCCAAATTGCCTGCCATATCTGAATCTACATAACCATGTAGAGAAGTATCTGAACCTCTATAGCACAAGTGTCTACCGCTGGTTCCTCTCAGATATCTAAGGATCCACTGAACTGCTTTCCAGTGTTCCTTTCCTGGATTGGCCATATACTTACTTACTACTCCCACTTCTTGGGCAATATCCGGTCTAGTACACACCATTGCATACATCAAACTCCCTACCGCAGAAGAATATGGAACCTTACTTATGTAATCTACCTCATCATGTGAATTAGGACATTGTTCTTTACTTAACTTAAAATGTCCAGCCAAAGGTGTGCTTACCGGTTTAGCATCCTACATATTGAACCGTTTCAACACCTTGTCCACATAATCCTCTTGAGACAATATCAACCTGTGATTTTTCCTGTCTCTCTTAATGCTCATGCCAAGGATTTTCTTTGCTGCTCCCAAATCCTTCATAGCGAACGTTTGAGCTAATTTCACCTTAAGCTCAGAGATATCCTGCATGTGTGATCCTGCAACCAGCATATCATCTACATACAACAATAGAATAATATATCTACCATTATCAAATCTCTTAAAATACACACAATGGTCAGATTGACACCTACTGTAGCCATGCTCAGTCATAAACCTGTCAAATTTCAAATACCATTGCATAGGAGCTTGCTTGAGGCCATACAAGCTTTTCTTCAACCTGCACACCAACTTCTCCTTACCCTTGACCTCAAATCCTTCTGGCTGTTCCATGTATATTTCCTCATCCAAATCTCCATGAAGAAATGTTGTCTTAACATCTAGCTACTCAAGATGCAAATCCTCAAAAGCAACCAAAGACAATACAACCCTTATAGAAGTCATCTTAACAATAGGAGAAAAAATCTCACCAAAGTCAATACCTGGCTTTTGTGCAAATCCTTTCACTACCAATCTGGCCTTATATCTCATCTGTCCATCCTCACCTTCCTTTAACCTGTAGGTCCATCTGTTCTTCAGTGTTCTCTTACCAGCTGGCAACTCAACCAAATCTCATGTTTGGTTCTCACTCAAGGACTCCATCTCCTCAACCATGCCACACTCCCACTTACTCCTGGACTCCACCTGTAATGCTTCTTCAAAACTCTCTGGTTCTCCACCATCGGTTAGCAATAAATAATATAAGGAAGGAGAATATCTGATTGGAGGCTTACTTACCCTTTTTGACCTCCTGATGGGTGTCTTGGACTCATTTTCAACACGCTGTCCACCCAAATTTTTTGACAGTGACCGACCTCGGCTACTTGTAGACCTGTTACTGGCCGACGCCGGTTCTTCCTGGCTGACGTCGGTACCTGTTCTACCGACATCGGTCTCTATATGATCGACATCAGTTTTTGTACTGCCGACGTTGATTCCTAACCTGCCGATGTCGGTCTCTGTGTTTTCTTGCAAGTGATTATTTCTTTTTCTCGCGAGCTCATTTTGGACCATAACTTTGGCCAATTCTCCATTGCTCTACCCAGATTGATCCAGCTTCCTCATCTGATCACTATACATCACTCTTTCATTGAAAACAACATCACGGCTCCTAATTACCTTGTTAGTTCCTAGATTCCAAAATCTGAAACCAAAATCATCTGAGCCATAGCCAATAAACGTGCACCTCATAGACTTAGCATCAAGCTTCTTTCTATTTTCCTTATCTACGTGCACAAAGGCTTCACAACCAAAAACTTTGAGATATGAGAGATCTACCTTTTTACCTGTCCATGCCTCTTCTGGGATTCCACCATCCAGAGCTATAGAGGGTCCTCTGTTAATCAAGTACACTGCGGTGTCAACAGCTTCTGCCCAAAACTCTAAGGGCAACCCTGCATGCAATCTCATACATCTTGCATGCTCCATGATTGTTCTATTCATCCTTTCAGCAATTCCATTCTGCTGAGGTGTCTTTGGAACCATCCTTTGCCTATGAATTCTGTGTGTGTAACAATACCAGTTAAACTTAAGACTGCAGAACTCACTGCCATTGTCAGATCTCAAGCACTTCAATCTTCTGCCTGTTTCATTCTCAACCATAGCTTTCTAAATCTTAAAAGTCTCAAAAACATCAGATTTCTTTTTAATATAGTAGATCCATACCTTCCTTGTAGCATCATCTATGAACGTAACATAGTACCGTGATCCTCCAATAGAGGCTACCTGAGCTGGTCCCCACACGTCTGTGTGAACAAGCTACAACTTATGCCTTTTCTTAGTAGACCTAGTCTTGAGAAAACTAACCCTTTTCTGTTTTCCAAATACACAATGCTCACAAAATTCTAGATCCATACTTTTCAAATCTGAAAGCATACCTTTAGACTTAAGAATTGACATCCCCTTCTCACTCATGTGGCCAAGCCTTGAGTGCCACAATTTAGCATCCACATCTGAAGTAGATAATACAGAAGGAGATTTGTTAGTAACACAATTACACAAATAGAGAGTACCTTCTCTCTTACCTTTGGCCATAACAAGTGCACCCTTGGTCACCTTCCAAGAATCTGCTGTGAGAGTTACTGTACAACCCTCATCTCCTAACTTTCCTGCAGAAATTGAATTTCTCTTCAAGCTAGGAACATGCATCACATCTCTCAACACCCATGTGTTGCCATTCTGCATCTTCAGCTGCACTTTACCTTTGCCAATAATCTTACAAGGCTCATCATCCCCTAAGTACACTATTCCAAAATCTCTATGGATATAGTCACTGAAATATTCTCTGTTAGGGGTAGCATGGAAAGATGCACCAGAATCTAATACCCAAGATTCTATATTATTATGCAAAGAGAAAATTAGAGCATCTTGTGCAATACCTACAACCTTTGCCTCTTCCTTTCCTTCGTACTGATTGTCCTCCTTAGGCTTTGACCAGCAATCTCTGCTTATGTGCCCCAACTTTCCACATTCCAGCATTGTGGCCTTCTGCCATTTCTGGATTTGGATCTGCCTCTTCCCTTAGACTTAGATCTTGATCTCCTCTTGCTCCTTTCTTTTTGCCTTCCCCTGCTCTCGAGATTTAAAGCGTTCCTAGATGTCTCTTCTGTGCTTTTCCTGCGAATTTCCTCATTCAAGATAACACTAACAACATCCTCTACTTTTAAAATATTTGAAGCAGATACAGTATTAGAAACTGCCATTACCAAGCCATGCCAGCTTTCAGGCAAAGAACATAATATTAAAAGAGCTTTTATTTCAGCATCAAATACAATATTGATTGAACTTAACTGATTAACAATACCATGGAAATCATTCAGGTGATTAGATACAGATCCACCTTCTTGCATATGCAAATTAAATAACTACTTCATAAGATATACCTTATTAGAAGCGGAGGGTTTTTCATACAAATTTGCTAATGTAGTCATTAACTCTACCGTTGTTTTTGCTTGTGACAAATTAGATATCACAGTGGATGCTAGACTCAGTCTTATAGACCCCAGAGCCTTTCTGTTGAGAACTTCCCATTCTTCATCCTCCATGTCCTTGGGCTTCTTTGCAATCCCACCTAATGGTAAGTAAAGATCTTTTTGATACAGATAGTCCTCTATCTGCATTCTCCAATGTTGATAGTTCTTGCCATTAAACTTTTCCATTCTCAACTTACTTTCTTCTGCCATTGCTTCTCCCACTCAAACATAAATCCTTGCAAAAACCCTTGTGAGCAACCTGTAATCCAAACACACTACACAGATCTGAACCACCTGTTAGTGAACCTGAGCTCTGATACCACTTGTTGGGGATCAACCAACAATGGATTACACTTGTGAAAGCAATAAACGTGGAAATAAATCAGATAGATAAGTAACTAGAATGATAAATAGCACTGAACAAGAGATACAAGAAACCACCCTGAAAACTTGTATTAAAACTCTTTACAAAAGGAATACAATTGAAGAAACTTCTTTCTTCCACACCTCTCTCAGATGCACACAAGATCTCTCACTAGATCTCTATTCCTTAAGAGCTCTCTCTCAAGTACAATCAATTCCAACAACCTGGATTGATACAACTCTGTACAGTCCTTCAAACATTCACAATGTTCTACTCATACAATTCAACATTATTCAACATACTAAGCTAAGAAGATCTTTCCTACATATAGAATTAGGAAACTTGAGCATGCACTTACAACAAACAATTAAGCCACTTGAACAAGGGCTCTAAAAATAATATTGCTAATAATAGAGATGCGAGCTTGAGACTACAACTCAAACTCATCATGCAAACACTCGCTTCTATCCTCAAAAATCGCTTTCTAGACACATAGGTAACCGACGTCGGTTCCTGCCTGTTCGCCTGTGACCATCACCGGCTGACCCTCTACCGACGTCAGCGCCTCTACAACTGCACCTGACCGACGTCGGTCGCTCCTGACCGACGCCGGTGTCTGTGTAGACCCAAACCTATTAAAGTCTACTCCTTGGTGAAGCTTTTAGCTCCACACCCTAACACCAAATATAGACTCAAGTTACAACCTGGGCATGCAATTTATTTTAAAGTATACCTATGGTGTTGATGTGGCACTGCTTGGAGATGAAGCTTACATATTCAAAGACTAAGTTATCACCACTATAGTTACAACTGGAGTAGGTGTTGTGGTATTAGCTATGCTAATTGAGACTATAACTATCATGAATAATGGTACTATAACTAGTAGTGTTGCATGAGATGTCATGGCCAAAAAACTAACTAAAGTAGTCATTGATATTGTATTACCATATGTTTGAGCTATGAATTAAAAATAATATATATAAAAAATTTAACCCAAAATATAATAACATCAAAGGGAGATATTATGGAAGCAAATTAGAAATAGTAATTAAATTTTTACCATTTCCTTGCTCCTCTTATCCTCTCTCCAAGATATTCAAGCAAATTTTTAATGATTCTTGATTTTGCTTATAAATTGTTATAGATATACTCATAATTTTAACATAATAATATCTTGATCAATGAATTTGATTATAGCATGGATCATTTGATCATATTTTCATGGATATTTCATGGATTCATCTATTGGTTTGGCCATGGAAGAGTGGCTTGTTTAAATAGAGGTGAGAAGGAGGATTAAAAAGGAGTAAACAATTCCATGGAAGCCTCTAGAATAGAGGCTTATAAATAGAAAGGGGATAAGTTAGGGAGGATTATAGAATTGGATAATTATATAATCCATTTAGGGGCTAAGTAAGATTAGTAGGGAATGTGAGTAGATAGGTGAATAAGGACTAGGGATGTAGGAGATCCTAGGAATATGCTAGGGTAGGAGGGTAAGTGGGTCATGAGAATTTAAAATTCCCACATATTAGATAAGTGGAATTAGTTAGTAGATAATGGTGGTTTAGATGAACTAATAAAGAAGTGGGAAGGGGTAAGGTTAGTATGATGAAGAATAAATAAGGGGTATGAGATTTAATTATTTAATTAGGACTATGGTTATGGGATTAATTAGGATAAATAGAGATATTAGTAAAATGGTTAGGGTGAGCAAATTATGTGTATATATGTTTCCCCTCTTTGAAAGAGTATTGGATGTGGATGAAGTATGAGTAATGGTCTTTTAAAATAAAAACCATTTCAAGGATGAATTTTAGTAGATATGATGCCCCATTGATGGGACATGTCAGGAATAATGAGATAGATGACCACTTGAAAGAGGAAATAAGGGGCGGTATGTGATTAATAAATAAGGGGATGGGATGTGAGATAAATGATGAAGAAAATGAACTCAACTTGAGTAGTGAGCTATAAAGTGACGATGCCCCTAGAAAAGACATTTACACAGGGAGTGGAAACATGATGATGATAATATAAGAGGCTGAAAGCTTTCAACATATCCTAGGCAATGATGCATGCCATAGAGAGTTATAGACCAATATGATAAAGTCCATGAGCTTTTGGCATATACCAAGCAAGGACATAGGCATGGGAGAGCATCAAGCCAGAATAAGATAATGATTTGATAATATTGATGATGAGTATAGCTCAGAGCTAAAGTCAAGTGATGTGATGAAGGATATGAGAGAGAAGAAATGATATGATAAAGTTACCAAAATATGAAATGGGAAGAATTGAACTGTAAGGCATCGAATCAATGAGATATAATGTGATTAATAGTGATGATGCCACTAGAAAAGTTACATGCATGTGAGCAAGATATGATAATAATGTTATGATATGTCAAGCCCAATAGGTGTGGGTGATTAACAAAAAATATTAAGGAGATGATTATGGGGATGGTGATTGATCAATAGATTGATTGATTAATGATATATATTATAGCTCATGGATTTGATTAATTCAAGACTTAGGGACAATGGTGGGGAAAAGGGTGAGAGTGGTTGAGCTAACCTTAAGCACATTATGTGATTGAGCACTTGACTACATAGTCTTAAAAAGCCTCATGCCATTGTAGTTTAGACTAGATTATTGAGGACCATTTAGATTAGAGGATGATGATGATGATTATGGATGTTATAGGTGACTTAGATGAAGGTAAAATGGGTTAAGAGGCATGATTGGATATTGGATGAGTGGACTGAGAAGATTGATTTGATGATGGGATAAAGATGATGATTAGATAATTAGGTAGGTGTTAAAGATAGGAGAAATGATGAATGTGTATATGATCAATCCATCATTTTTGTAATAAGGCTCATCATAGTCTAAGTAATATGATATATCACCTGGCAGTATGCCCCATGATATAAGTATGACCAAGAGGACATTATGCTAAAGTGCATAAAAGGGAGAAAATAGCAAACTCTAAATCATCAAGGGAACCTAAAATTATCATTATAACTTTTGGTTTCATCATAGCATCCCAATTCATTACCAAATAGACAAAAAGAAACATGATGCAAAAATAAAAATAAGAAAAGACAATTAAACAAACAAGATCAACAACATAGGGCATACAAGTAATACACATAAGTATCTACATGCAATGTCATTATGTCTTATCAAATGATCCTAATTAGATTTGATGGGATGATTAATTAGGTGATGAGTTGGACTAAGTTGCTCATGATGATGTGAATTTGGATTAAGGTTATATACTTAGACAAGGATATGGAATTTGATTAAACTAGTGAATTGGATTAGGATAAGATTATGGATAAGGACTTGGATGCCAAGATTAGGACATATGACAAGGCAAGATGAATAAATAATAAGACTACATACAATAAGGTAAGATGAAAATATGATAAGAAAACTAATATAGAAGACATGATGATAAGGAGATTCAGAAAATAAGACAAGGTAGAATGATAATGAGATGGACAACAAAAGGAGTAGGATAAGATGATTGGGATACTAAAGAGGTTTTGAGATTTTTTTGAATTTTATAATTTTTAGGGTTTTTAACATATTTCAAATTTTAGGTTTTAATACAAATGGGGTTACTAAAAAATGGAATACCAAGACTAGAAACTAGGAAAAGTATGGATGGAATAATGGATGGGATGATAAAAGGATTGGAGTGGTGATGAAGACCAAGGAAGATGGGATTAGGGATTGCCAATGACCACATCATTTAGGAATCAAATATATAGTTAATTGAGTGTTCATTAGAGGATATGCCAAGATGATTTTGAAACATTTCTCAAGATGTCTTCCAATCCCTTACAAAGGTCAAGATGGGAAGGAAGGATGGACATAATAGGATGCACAATATGATGGCTAATGATGGGTAAATGTAATGGAATGAGGGGAAAGATATAAATAGATGGGATTGACAAGGGATATTATGTGAATGAAATGGATTTTGCCCCCAAGTGTCAAGATACAATGTGGACCATAGACTATTTTATCATGATGCCAAAAATTATTTTTCATCATGGTACTTGCCTAAGGTGCCAAAAGATTGGTTTTCACCATTGGATGAATGATTTTTTTTTTTGTTTTTAATTTTCGTTTTTTACTTTTTTTTACATTTTTTATGGCATCTTGATTTATTATAAATGGGTGCAAGATGAAGGAAAGCTATCACTTTCATGCTCTTTATCCAACCCTAATTCTAGAGATATGTGATGCTAGGATTATGTTTTCACCATTGGATGTATTAATGTCCTTGTGACCTTTATTGATTCTTGATTGTGACCCCTCTAGATATCTAGGCTAGGTATCCTCATCATCCTTATGAGAGTTAATATTACCCGAGAAGGTGACAAGAGGTATGGATTGGATTAAATATTGATGTTGATGGGGGTGTATTTGACTTGAATGGAGGATAGGATCATGATAAGATGGTGTGATGGGTAATTGGGGATTAGGACTAGCAATCACACACATCATTGGAAATGTTGGACATTCTAGATTTGATTGGTGCCATATGAAAAAAGAATATAAGATATCCAAGACACTTTGACTTTTTAGTTCATCTTTGATCTAATTATTTGATGGATTATCAACCATATTAATAGTGTTTTTGTCATTATTTTGAGTTTTAGACTTGATTATATCTTGGTTTCCCCTTGGTGCTTGACATTGGGATTCACCAGAGGATATTGATATTTGACATAATAGATGAATATTATTATGACTTTAATGGTCCCCTAGTGCCTAACATTGGGCTTCACTAGGGGAAGACACTTTTTAACTAAGATGATGATGTGAATTTTCTTGATTTTGAATTATTAGATAAAAGGTGTTTTGATCATCATTTATGAATTTTAGAATATTATCTTAGACCTTTATATTTATGGCACATGTTATATTACTTGGGGAAGAGTCCAATGATGTATGTTCATGGTTTTCCTTATAGAGGGAGGTGATTAAGTGGTCATTGATGGGAAGAAAAGGATATATGATGGATGAAGGTGATGAAGATGATATGATGAGGTCAATGAGTGGTGATGGGGTATCATGTTACTCATAGGGGTTCTTTGGAGACCTAGTTTTGATATTGGAAAAAACCTCCTCAAGATCAACAAAAAGATCACTAGGACTAGCTAAAAGACATGCACCCAATGCAAAATTAGATCTATTTTGACTATATTTAATAGATAAATATTGTTAAAATTTTGTTATGACTTCATCATCCTGATTAGGATCAAAAGATATGCCTAGTGACTGATTATTATCTAAACTGGAGGTATTTTCAAAATGGGAGGCATAGTCATCATCTAATGTAACATCTCTGAGGGATGATGTCTTTAATGAGGAATCGAATTCAAACATTATTTTTATCTCCAATGTTGTATATGATGTGATTATGCTAGTAGGAGATTCATTATATACAAATAACCTCTAAACATGGGGTTTTTGAAATGATGAGTAAGAGGAAGATAATGGAGGGACAATGGATTCACCAAGGATAGGCCCATGAGAGAAGGACTCATGAGGGAAGGGATGACTAGGCTCATGGGGTATAGACTCATCTTCAATGGAGGATTTTTCAAATATGGGGGGACCATGGAAGATGGATGTGGTGTCTTGAACTTGGCTTGGAAAGGTAAGGGCTTGATCATGATCGAGAATGGAATCTTGTCATTAATCTTATTATTTACCCAAGGATGTAGACTCATCTGATCCATTCTTTATTTCTATGTCACCATGGTTGATGAGGTCTTAGACATATTTTTGGAAATTATGAATTTAATTAATGGTATGCCCCTAGATTCAATGATACACACAATAATGGTTTGCTTTATACCAAGAAGTCATAGGATTGGTGGGATTAAAATGTCATATAGGTGGATAAACCATCATGTTGATGGCAACAAGTTGGTGGAAGATAGATTCTAAGGATATACAAAGAGGTGTATAGGGGATATCTTCACTTCTTTACTTAGATATGAAAGCATTGGGATTTGGATTAGATGGTTTTTGAAATGACTAAGTGAGTGGACTGGTTTTAGAAGGTGTTTCTTGGATAGGATTCCCTTTTCTAGTATAGAAAGGGGTAGATTAATAGCTATGATTCATGGATGGAGGATTTGATTGAGACTCACATAGATGGGTGTGGACTGGAGATGATTATGGGTGGATGGGGTCAAATTATATAAGATGTAGAGTGGTCATCTCAAAGAGGATAGAAATGATCATATCCCTTTTAGCAAATGAGGCATTGCTCAATCAGGGTATTGACCAAATTTGTTTTAGATATCATGGTTAAATATAGAAGCAAATATGTAAAATGTGCTTCATTAACCCCAATCAGTAAGTGTAGTGAATTAAATGGAAAGACTAAGGGATGACAATGGAATGTGGGGAACAAATTTGGAAAGGGATTTCTTTAGTTTGATCTCAAGTTTGACTCGATGATATGAGATATTGGATGGGATCAGATAAAATTTAAGTTAACCAATTTAGGATGTGAGCTAGACTTTGATGATTTTGATTGGATTTGATTAGGTGAGTTATGTCAAGATCTAAGATTTGATGGGGGGATAGACTA
Organism: Torreya grandis; assembly: GCA_037957365.1. NCBI lineage: Eukaryota > Viridiplantae > Streptophyta > Pinopsida > Cupressales > Taxaceae > Torreya > Torreya grandis. The sequence goes on from JARHVA010003551.1 coordinate 814,268, forward strand.
GCCCAAGAGATGTGATTTAAACTAGGATTGATAGGATTAAGGATAAATAAATACTAAGATGATCCACTCAAATAAGATTAGATGACTTGATTGATAATTTGATAGGATTGTGATTATGATTCAAACTTAATTAGACATAAGCAAGCTAGTGATAAGGACCCTGATATGGAAATAATATTTTCCAATGTGGATGAGGACTAATATATGAATATATAATTGATGAGATGACTAGTATAGTCAAGGGGATGACAAGGTAAGGAATATGTCTACATTATCTTTTAAGGGATAAAATGGTGGAGAAGGTGATTAGGCTAGACAAGGTCAAGACAAGTGATAAGGTGTCGACTAAAGTAAGTTTTATGATGGGTATTATAGTTTGGACTAAGAATATAAGGATGAGTAAGACAAATAAAGATGATGTGGAAATATGGTGATGAAAGGACTAAGATGTTACCAAGATTGGTTATAGACAAGGTGGACTAAGTGATAAAGATGATGCTAAGGATGATTAATGTTAAGGCTAAGTGAAAAATATGAGGTGGAATATGATACGATGTGATGGAGGGATGAAAATACTTTTTTAAGGTAAGGGATGGGGTATGACTAGTGTTAGGTGGATGAGACTAGATTAAGACAAGATGTGATAAGCTTAAAAGGATATACACAACTATACAAAGAAATTATGTGTACAAGGATGTACAAGGATATACAAGAAAATGAAATATGCATAGATAGGTGTGTATAGGCTTGGGTAAGTAATTGATTTGGCTCATAAATAGAATAAGTCTAGAATAATACTCACCAAATCAAGAAAACCACAAACCTAAAATTAGTAAACTAATTTGGGTGTGTTACCTGATGACTAAATCGTGTAATAGTTTCATGGGTGAGGTTGTACATTGATGACCCATTACGTAATATCCTAAAACCTCTCAACCTCATCTTCACATGATAGTCACTTGGGATCTGATATTAAATCTAGAAGTAAGTCACCTATTATGGCTGATAGTCCTATGCTAGATTGAATGGGCTCTCTAGAGGCATCCCTGATCTACACTATTTAAAGTGGGACTAAGTCTATGTAGGATGTTGTCTAATGCTTGGTTTAGAGAATAAACTCTTCCCACTCATGAATGACCTGTATGGGGTCAACCACTTGGCATAATGATAGTTGTCTTTGATATTTATACTCCACTAAAACATATAGTGTGGATTAGTGTGTGGAGGTGAAATATATGGTCACTATCCTTGTAAGACTATGGTAAGTGCATGGGTGTCAATTCCACATCATGTTACCCCTAAAAATAAAAATGAAAGGGTTTTTTTACAAATCACGATGAATGCTTTTATTTGTTTCATGAAAATTTAATAAAGTGTAATAGTAGAAAATGAAATATTTACAAACAAATAAGAGGATATTTAAAATGGCTAACACATATTTATTTTTATTCCTTCACTAGATAGATATAGTTTTAAAACCCTAAACCCAAAAATTGATTATACTATGTCAAAATGTTTGAACACAATATTTATAGAGTATGATACTAAATATTTTTAGACTACTCTCAAAAATTAAAAGATGTCAAAATGTAATATTTGCAACATAATATATTACATGGTGTATTTAAGTCAAAATCATTTATTATATTAAAAAATGCTTTAGTAAATAGAGGATATTTCATAACTTAGATATAAGAAGGTTTTAGGGGTATTGATTTGGTTTGGGTAGAGTCTCCTCATCCTTATAAGTAGATCATAGTTAAACATAGACAATAAAACCATTTAAAAAGAAAAAATTATAGGCTTAGGTTAGTTATTTTATGTTTGAGTCAAAACCACATTTCATGAAGGTAAAAATGCATTTTGGAGTCAAAATTCCAACTATAAAAATGTGATTTTGAAATATCATGACTAGCAAACTCTAAATTTTTAATACCAAAACTAAAAAAATGTGGTTTCGAAATAACACAATTAGTTAAATGTAATTTTGCAATACCATAACTAGAAAAATATGGTTTTGCACAAACTACAGAGCTAGTCAAAATGGTTAATAGTGAAGTACTGCAGTCAAGGCAAAATCATAACTATCGAAGTCAAAATCGTAACTTTATAGTAAAATCACCTTTTACAAGTGGAGATATTACAAGAGGCTAATAACTTGTCAAAATATTTAGTTGTTATTGGCTAAATAGTATAGTTAGCATAAAATCATAGATTGTTAGGCAATACCATTGATGCAATATAGTAATTTGTAGAGAAAAATTGTCATTTGCGTGTACATAAAAACTTTGATAAAATTCATAGCTTTCCTTCATACAATCATTCTTGAAAGATATCAAAACACTTCTAACATGAAAAATGGTTAATTTAAAGGGGTTGTCCCACCATGCTCACCAATGTATTATTGTATTTTGAGCTATGAATTAAAAATACTATATATAGCAAATTTAACCCAAAAAATAATAATATCAAAGGGAGAGATTATGGAAGAAAATAAAAAATAATAAGGAAATTATTACCATTGCCTTGTTCCTCTTATCCTCTCTCTAATATCTTCAACCAGATTTTTAATAATTCTTGATTTTCTTTGTGGATTACTATGGATATACTCAAAATTTTGACATAATGATAGCTTGATCAATGACTTTGATTATAACATGGTTTGCTTGATCATATTGGCATGGATATTTTATGGATTCATCTATTGGTTTGGCCATGGAGGAATGGCTTGTTTAAATAGAGGAGAGAGGGAGGATTAAAAAGGAATTAATAATTCCTTGGAAGTCTCTAGAATAGAGGCTTTTAGGGAGAAAGGAGCTAAGTTAGGGAGAATTCTAGAATTGGAGAATTATAGAATCCATTTAAGGGCTAAGTAATATTAGTATGAAATGTGATTAGATAGGTGATTAGGGACTAGAGATATAGGAGAGCCTAGGAATAGGCTAGTCTAGATAGGTGGGTGGGTCATGGGAATTTAAAATTCCCAACTATTAGATAAGTTGGATTAGTTAGTAGATAATGGTGGTTTAGATGAATTTAAAAAGAAGTGGGAAGGGGTAAGGTTAGTATGATTAAAAATAATGAAGGGTTATGGGATTTAATTATTTAATTAGGACTATGGTTACATGATTAATTAGGATAAATAGCAAGATTAGTCAAATAACTGGGGTGAGTAAATTTGGGTATATATAGATGTAGTTGTGGTTGTGGAAGTGGGAAGTGGGACATAGGAAGGCCAAGTCAAATTTTACACTAATGTGTACTTTGGAGCCTAGGACTATTTATCTTAGGGAGTTGATAATGGGATTCTTACTATAGAATTTTATTGCTTTACCACTTCCATTTGAAAATATAAGGCATAACTAGCCTAAAAAAAATATTGATGGTCTCATAATCAAGGAGAGATTTTTGAAACAACCATTGAAGCTTATCCATGGGATGTGTACCTTGGAAAGGTGTTAATGGTACTCTTATTATATAATTTAATTACTTTATCTCTTCCATTTACAAATATAAGGCATAATTAACCTGAAAATTAATATTGATGGTCTCATAATCAAGGAGATATCTCTTAAAAAACTATGGAAGCTTATCCATCAAATTCTTATGCATGACCATTGTAGTTATGAATTATAAATATATAGTATCTATTCATGTGACCTTACACCTAGAAAAGTATATTAACTACATGATCTCTTCATGAGTTTTATAGATTGTCTCCTTAATTTCAGCTATTAGCTACAACTTAGAGTAGAGCTTCAAAAATGGGCTTAACAACCAAATACTCAAGAGGATTACACACACATGTGAATTTAATGTCTTTTAAAATGGAGATTGCTTTTCATTCTTGATTGATAATTTTTTTTTACTAAAGTCCACATCTCTTGATGCCAATTAAACAAGTTGTCTCCTTTTTTAGCCACATGACTCTATGCCCACATAACTTATGGTGTCATTATTAAACTCAATTGAGAATAAGATTTGTTTCTTATAGATTGGTCAAAGAATTTGAGACCTCATTCCATATATTTCATTTTATTACATAATTTGGATACATCTCCCCACTTAGGATGGGATTTAATATTTAAACCTTATTAAATTAATAATGTCATATAACTTCTTAGTTGCACTTTGTAATTATCTATAATTTCCTTAGGATCCTACATGATATTTATCTATTGTGACCTTTTTATCAACTCATAATAGTTCATAAACATATAGTTTATTACTCCCTAGTTGCATCTACAAAACTATAGGGATCCTCCCTATACTCAGCTAGTTTTGAAGGATTTAGCTTCCTTTTATTTGTTAAAGAGAACATGTATTTTCTCTGCTCTAGCTCAAAATTATCACACTCTACCATTATATTATTCCTCTTGAATTTAATCAATGTATTGGTTAATCTATCAAAATATAATCCCACCTTTGGTTACTTAGTAATTATTAGTTCTTGTTTACCTACCTCTTGTTCTTACAATTTTTGAATCGATGAAGGGATGTTCACTATAACTTATTATTATGTGTGCTCTATGTATGTAGTGGTGATAGGAAGGGATCAACCTAGTGGGTGAATTGAGGATAAATTAGGTTGGGTAGTAAGAGAAGGTGTAGTCAACTCTGGAAATGAAGGAATAACCTTTCTCCACCTAGTGACCTTCTTCTAGAGTGGTGTTTCAATAACACTCTTGATCTTGTTTGGTGCCATATACACTAAAAATATGGAAGAATATACTTAGGTAACCTAAGAATCATGGATACCTACTTGTGTTGATGGCCTATGGGGTGTAGTTTGTGTAGCCAAAATAGAAGCCAATAATAGGTCTTCAAAATGCACTTATTTCATAAGTCTAGTGGCTTGTGGATTAGTTTTTATAAAGAATGAATAAGTCATAGGGGTTTGGAGAAATTTTTGCATATATGTTGTAATATATGTGTAGGTAACCCCATTAGGATCATTAGTGGTAGAAACTTTAGTTGGTTGATTCATAGAAGTAAAAACACCACTCGTGTTGGGACTTGGGGTTATATTATGCAAAATTGGCATTGTGAATGCCTAGGGATTATTTAATGGTCTTGAAGAATAAAAAATGAAAGAATGTGAAGAATAGGTTTATCTTATTGTATCAACTACAATAGTGGCAATATCACTTGAGACAATAATGAACTAAGAACTTAAGTAATTACATTATGAGTGAAAGTTTCGATGATAGTTTTTGTTATAGTTGTTACCATTGTAACTCCAGAATTAAGTCCCCTTGTATAACTTGTATCACTATCTTCATAAAACTTAGAAGAAATTATATCTTCCATAGAACTTAAATCCCCAATTAATCCTTGATTAGAGACTAATGTGGCCTCGATTATCTTTTATGTCTATTTATTTACACTTTAAGGTAGAGGGATTAAATGTGTGGCTGATGTTGGTTCCTAAAATGGTACCATTTTCTTGGACTATGCTTCATCCTCCATATCATTTTCTTGTTTTGAAAACAACTCAGTTGTAATTGATTCAACCTTTTCTTTCTCAACTTATTTAGATTCTTCACATTTTTATAACCCTCTTGACTCAATTTCACATTTTTTGATTCCTCAAATGGCTTTATTTCCTTGGGTTCTGTGTCTTCTTTAGATAACCTCTCTTCTTCTTCACTACTATTGTAAACTTTAATTGGATTCACTTCTTATTGTACTTTATTTCTTCCTTATTCATCATCTTTTGCTTCTTCATTTTTTGTTTGCATGGGTTCCCCCTTAGATTCCTCATAAATAGGGACTCATCTAATAAATAAGCCTTCAACAAGCCTTTCCTCTCTTTATATGACCTCTAGGGACACATGAGGGGTCTTATGTTTCCTTTGATAGGTCTTTAGTGGTTTCCTAATAGGATTAAGGGATGGTTTATAAGTGGATGGAATGGATAATGAAGGGGCTATAAAAGTGAAAAGTGTAGGTGAAATGGGGATGGGTGTGACCATTGGTGGAACAAAGATATGAGAGAGTGACGAAGGAGCAAAAAAATAGGATTTTTTGACAAAAATTAAGGGATAATTACCTACTACATGATGGTAAATAGAGTCATGAGTTTAATAGAAAATGGCCCTGTCATTCTACTAGGACTTGTAAATTCCCCCATATTAGTTACAGGTTAAGAGGGATCAACACTAGGAGCTGTGGGAAGATTGATAGGGATGTTAAATCCATATTGTGGGTCTTCTTCCATAGATTCACTTGATTCCTCAACTATATATGTTACCATTTCTACCTCTAATTGGAGAAGAGGCCCATTAATTAGTGCTGAAGTCCATTGCTCATTGTCTATTCTTCTTGCATCTTCCTCTATGAAAGTAGGATCATATTGGATCCTTTAAGACACTATCATGGACATGTTAGCCTTGTGTATTCTAATAGAAACATCACCATCATCCTTAGAATTTATAAATATGTAATCATGATTGTATGATTGGTGCCCATAAGAGATATTTAATTTCTTTTCATATTTATTTAGGTGTTCCCTAACATTACTCCTATTTGATATAGAGGATTTTTCATCCTTAATATATTCCCAAAACTAGTACATAACTAAAGATCATTTCAAGAGCTTTCCAACACCTATTAGAACACATGAAATATAATTTGTATGATCCAAATATCACTGATTAAAGTTTGAATAAAAATATGGTCAATAGGTCAAATAGTGATAGTGACACATGGTAGTGATAACAGGGTGTTTGTTTTCACCTTCGAACTTTGACACTCATAATCAGATAAATGGGCCCTGCTATTTTCTATCTGGGGGGTCTTAGCTAAGGTTGACACACTTTTTTTTATAGAGGAGTTCCTTTGCCTCTAAATCTTCATGTTACTATTGCAACATTTTTTGTTATATATGCCATTGTGTTATTTATGCATTGCATGTGGGATTAATCCCAATATTGTAAATTATCTAACTATGACACTTGGATATAGATGTGTTAAGTTCAAATTATGGAGAGATCATGACCAAGTTTGAGTTAGGCCAGCTCATCAACCAACTCCCAGGTGGCCTTTCAACCATCAAAACTAAGCTTGAATCATCTAAAATCAACAAAAAACCTAAGCCAAATAAAATGACAAGATGTATGGTCGAATCCATGAGATACATGCTAAGTTCAAGGCTATTTAAAGCATTTCTTACACCTTATTCCAACAAATGTGGGATTAAATCCCTTGAAGAGATCCATGCTAAGATATAAAGTCAAACCCAAAACCTCATAGCTAAAAGGATGGGGCTTGGTAGTTAGACTACAACCATGACTTATACATGGAATCGATGCATTTATAAGTGATTTGGATTCAATTGGCTATGGGATAAATGTAGAAGAAATTCACCATTTGTCAACAACTAGGAAAAAACATTTAAGATGAGTTCTATTCGACTACATAGGCTACAAATTTAATAGAGGACTATATATTGAAACCAAAGACCTCAAGTTGGTAATGGGGGATTATGTCAATTTATTAAAACCCTTGTGGTTATGGCATGAAGAGATATTCTATTTTATACTACCAAATAGTGGGACATATTCACTTATTTTAGAAATCCTTTGGGCCTGACAAAGGTGTCTTTTATTTTGGCATAGAGACCTGAACATGGGTGAATGACATGTATATTTTGTAGAGTTTAGTTAGAGATTGTGTTAATTTAGTTTTCTTCTATTATATGGTGTTAATCCATGGAATAAATTTAAGTGTGGCTATAGAAATTTATGGATACATAGTCTTGATATTTTATATTAATTATAAAAGTTGTTGGGCTCATCTGTAGCAATATATAAACCCAAGCCATTTGATGTTTTTACATCAATTTTATGAGGCCATAAAGAATGACTGTATATTAGAAAGTAGATCAAATGTTTTGCTTATGGGTTTTGAGCCATGGGTAGAGACAACTCTATTTTTAAGAATGCAATCCTGCATGGAGGCATCTATGTTATAAAGTTTATGGATGTGTAGGAATATCTTTGCAGACTAAGCCATGGTGAAGGTGCCTTTTTATTTTATAGGGTTAATATTTGTCAATTGGGTGAAGATACAATTTGTAGGTAATATATATACATAAAGCCTGTAACATATATAATGTGGATGTTTCATCTATTTGGAGCTGAGTCAAAGGTGTTCTTATTTATATACACAGACCAAGCCATTTAAGGATGACACATCTATTTTGTAAATCCTTTGGCCATAAGAGATAACTTTATATCTACAAATGCACCAAGATCTGAGCTAGGATGATATGTTTCTTCTAGGGGTGAATGATTTATGTTTCATGATGTATATAGACACACAAAAAATTGAGCCTATGGTATATGCTTTTTCTAGTTGAAAGGCCGTAGAGCCATAACAAAGAAATATACGGATACATGTGTGACTGTATTTATGCACACAAATTCCAAATAGTGGAGATGATATACACCTATTATAAGAGGACTAGACACCTATGCTTATTGGAGTTGCAGGTCTGTTAGAAGGTAGAATACTCCTATTTATTATTATGCCCATTTTTAAGAGTTTTTCATATACTCTTAATGAAGTAAGTTGCCTGATTACACAGAGAAGATGAATAGGTGCTATGGATTTTGATAGATGTTATTGTTAACCAGTTTTAGAGTCTTCAAAATTGGTTTTAGCACTATTACAAGTTCAAAAATATGTTCTTGATGTAAGTTTGTAATTTGATATTTACATCTTTTTAATGGATCAGTTCATTATTTTATGAACCTGGAGACGTATCTCAAATAGGTGAACTTCGTTATCATATTGGTGTCATTTTCCTTTATAGTTGGTTATGGGTTTTAGTTTATAATTTAGTTTACAAATGAATTAATGAGACACTAAGATTAAACTAAGGAAATTATAAAGTGACACAAATCATGGGTTTAATGGAAGAAATGAGTTTATAAAGTTTTTATGAGCACTTTATTCATTCTTGAAATTTTGCATCCAATTTATATTTCATTTAAAGGGGAATTGAGATTTTTAGTATCCAATTTTAAAAACTATTTGATTTATCAAAAAGATAAACTTGATTTATGGATCAATTTCAGTATTAGAGTAGGTTGATATAGGACTTGCTTCAGTTGTTGGTATACTTCAGTTTGGAATTTTTAGATATCATAGATTGGTATTGTTCTTCTATTTTATTTGATTATGTAGGATGGCTAGTGCAAAGGAAAATTGGATGGTGTTCCAATTTTTTGGAAGAAGACAAGCTTATAATTTCTAAGGTTATGAAACCACTAGCCCTATAGGATCACCATAGATGATGAACAATATTTTTTCATTTGAAGGTGTGAGATGGTGTTGAGAGAAGATCAACATTTCTTTCTTGGGAAGCATTCAGATAAAATGCAAGGCATTTTCAGTGATGCACATCCAAGAGGAATATGTTGTAGCTATATTACCATTGTTACACAGAGGGTAGAATTAGGTATGCTGGTGATCTGATTTCATATTGATATTGATACAATATTTTGGTCTTTGATAACCATTTGTGTAGCCTTTATTTTTGGATAACTAATAATACTTTGGAAGCTTACAGGAACAAGTGAAAATACTAGTTCCATGGTAAGATATGAAAATGGAAAATAATACATTGTTTAGGAATGAATATGTTTTTATACTTTATGGATTGAGTTTTAATTAGTTTATAGATTGGTATGTTTCAAAACTTTGTTAAGAGTTGCAGGAAGCAAATAAGAAGTTGTTTAAGACACCAATAATTTTTCAACTAGTACTTAGTAGGTTCACTTCATAGTTTTTAAAGAGGTATGAGTTATTTTTAGAGTAATTATGTGGCACAATTTTTGGTTTAAATCTAGATAAACTTTGTGTGGGTTATTTTAGAGTAAGATATGCCTTGATTTGAAATTATTTTTAGAATACTTTTGGAAATTAAATATGGATCATTTAAATCTTATTAAGATAGAGTTGATAAGATGAACCCACCTCCTATTCAGTTATGGAAACCATGAAGAGGGAACAACATTTATTGGTTAAATGGTTTATTAGAATAGTTTTGGATAAACATTACTATAATATTGAGTAATATGCATAGAATTTACTTAAAAAACTATTTCAAAGAATTATTAATTATTGAATCCAGGGAAGGAATGTTGATAAAGTTATGTTTTGAAAGATATTTTACTATCTCCTATTTCAATTTTCCATTGTAATAAGATTTTGGAAACTAACTTAGTTGGATGAGTTGTGGAGGTATAAATTAGGGAACAATTAGATGGTGGAGGAAACATCAAGACATGTTTAAAATTATTGTTTTTCTACTCACTTTTATATGATATTTTGCTTACAATTATTTTCAAAATTTGTGAGTTTGTAAAGAAGCTCTTATTATGGAAATTGTCTAAGTTAACATTGAAGTTTGATAGGTATAGGGAATGATTGATAATCAATTTTTGAGATCACAATAGTTAATTATGTTTACAGTTCCCTTGACTATTCTTTCATGTATTATGTATATTGTGCAGTTATAACCTTAGGATGTACAATTAGTTGCACATTTTTATACTTGACAAATACATTTAAGTCCCACTATATCCTGGGCAATGTTTGTATTACAAAAAAAATTTACACACATGTATGTTTGTCATGCACATCATGTAGATGTAATTTTAAATACCCATAGATGTATAACATATATAAATGCAAGTATATAGGTGTGAAATTTATTCAAGTCTTATAGGCATATGCAGTACAATTTTATTTCCCTTGTGTGATTTTGATAATAAGGAGAATACCTTAGCCTTTATGGAGTATAGGGGTTGAGAGAATCTACTAGATATTATGACTATATTGGGTGAAAATTAATTTTGGTAGAATGGGTAAAGAGTTTGTTTTACTCTCCATAATCAAGTTATAGTTGTAGTTGAACATTTGACTTATTACATGGAAGTTTTATAACATCTTATTTTACTAATGTTTTGAAAATGGGGTTTTATAGAATCATTGTGATATATTGAATTCATAACACCCTCACTTGCTATATTTTAGTTTCCATACTTGAGTGTGATGCATAAATCCATTTAGTAGATGTAATGGATTATTGGGACTTTTGAAAACCAAAAGCCTTTTTGTGAGGAGGTTTGATCCAAAGGATTTTTCATCCTTCATATGTTCCCAAAAATAGTATAGAATTGAAGAGCATTTTAAGAGCTTTCCAATGCCTATTCAAATGCATAAAATGGAGATCATATACTACAAATATCATTGATTAAAGTTTGAGTAAAAAGATGGTCAATAGGTCAAACATTAATAGTGACATGATAAAAAAAGTGTTTGTTTTCACCTATGATCTTTGACACTCATAATCAGAGAAATGCCCCCCACTATTTTCTAGCTAGGGGCCCTCAACCAAGATCGACACACTCTTTTTATAGAGGGGTGCCTTTGCCTCTGAATCTTCATGTTACTATTTTAACATTTTTAGTTATGTATGCCATGGTATTATTCATGCATTATATATGGGATTAATCCCAATATTGTAAATTATCTAACTAAGAAAATTGGATAGAGATGTGCCAAATTTAAACTACAGAGACCTCATGGCCAAGTTCAAATAAGGCCAACTCATTAACCAACTCCTAGGTAGCCTTTTAACCATCCAAACCGAGCTTAGATAATCTAAACTCAACATAGAATCTGATCTAAACAAAATAGTGAGATACATGACCAAAGCTAGAAGATACATACCAAGTTCAAGGCTATTTAAAGCCTTTCTTATACCTTATTTTATCAAATGTGGGATTAAATCCCTTAAAGAGATCCATGCTAAGATAGAAGGTTAAACCCATAACCTCATAACCAAAAGGATGAGGCTTGGCCATTAGACTACAACCATGAATTATACATGGCATCAATGTATTTTTAAGTGATGTGGATTTAGTTGGCAATGTGATAAATCTAGAGAAAGGTCTTCATTTATTGATAGTTGAGCAAAAACATTCAAGATCAGTTCTATTCAAACACACATGCTAAAAATTTAATAAAGGATAGAATATTGAAACTAGGTACCCCAATTCAGTGATGGGGGATTACATCAATTTATTAAAGCCCTTGAAGATATGGTGTGATGATATATTCTATTACATAGTCCCAAATAGGGGGATGTGTTAGCTTATTTTGGAAAGCCTTTAGGCCAGATGAAGGTGTCTTTTATTTTGGCACAGAGACCCATCATGGGCAAATGATATCTATATTTTGCAGAGTTCATTTAGATCTTATGTTAATTTGGTTTTATTCCATTACATGAAATTAAGCCATGGAAGAAATGTAAGTGTAGCTGTAGAAATTTATAGATACACCATCCTAAGGTTTTCTATTAATTTCAAAAGCCATTGGGCCCATTCATAGCAATATACAGACCTAAGTCGTTTGATGTTTTTACATCAATTTTATAAGGCCATAAAGAATGACTGTATATTAGAACATATATTAGATGTTTTTATTGTGGGTTTTGATCCATGTGTAGAGATAGCTCTATTTTCAAGCACATAGTCCTGCATGGAGGCATCTATGTTATAAAGTTTATGGATGTGTAGGAATATCTTTATAGACTGAGCCATGGTGAAGGTACCTTTTTATTTTTTAGGGTTAATATTTATCAATTGGGAAGAGATATAAGTTGTAGGTAATATATATACATAGAGCCCATAGCATTTATAATGTGGACGTTTCATCTATTTGAAATCGAGTCGAAGGTGGTTTTATTTATATACACAGACCGAGCCATTTAAGTATGACACATATATTCTATAAATCCTTTGGTCATAAGATATAATTATGTATTTACAAATGCACTGAGATCCACATCAAGATGATACATTTACTCCAGAGGTAAATGATTTATGTTGCATGATGTATATAGACACACAAAAAACTAAGCTTATGGTATATGTTTCTTCTAGATAAAAGGCCTTGGAGCAATAATGAAGAAATATATGGATACATGTGTGACTTTATTTGTGCAGACAAAGTCCAAATGGTGGAGATGATATGCATATATTATAAGAGGACCAAACACTTATGCTTATTGGAGTTGTAGGTTTTTTAGAAGGTAGAATACTCCTATTTATTAATACACCCATTTTTAAGAGTTTGTCATATATCTTAATGGAGTAAATTGCCCAAATACATGGAGAAGATGAACAGGGGCTACAAATTTTGATATATGTTATTGCTAACTAGTTTTAGAGTCTTTAAAATGAATTTTAGCACTATTATAGGTTCAAAAATCCATTCTTGATGTAAGTTTGTAATTTGATATTTACATCTTTTTAATGGATCAGTTCATTATTTTATGAACCTGAAGGCATAGCCCAAATGGGTAAACTCTGTTATTAGATTGGTGTCATTTTCCTTCATAGTTGGTTATGGGTTTCAATTTATAATTTAGTTTGAAAATGAATTAATGAGACACTAAGATCAAACTATGGGAAATTATAAAGTGACACAAATTAGGAGTTTAATGTAGGAAATGAGTTTATAGAGTTTTTTTAGCACTTTATTCATTCCTAGAATTTTGCATCCAATTTATATTTCATTTAAATGGAAATTGAGATTTTTAGTATCCAATTTTAAAACATATTTGATTTATCAAAAAGATAAACCCTGTTTATGGATCATCCTAGGATCCCAATATTTGAATGATGCATTCCTCAAACCAGAGTGCATTATGATTTTGCCAATAGAGTTGAAGTGCTCCCATTTTGTGTACTTCATATGACCTATACTAAAAATGGGTTAGATGAAGATCTCATTATATTTCACCCCTGAGTTGGATGTCTACACTATCATCTAACTATGTAGTAATATCTTGTTCAACCACCTTGTCTAGAACATGTTATGAAAAATATAAAGGCTGAGCTATACTACCTGCAATCCTAATTATGATGCACTCAGAGTAATGCAAATATTCATCTATTTTCCTAATGTTTCTCTTAGTACAATTTGATAATTGAGGCATATTATGTCCATATATATCCCTATATACCATAGGGTAAAATGTATTTATAATCATTTGAATTTTCCTTTTGAATTTATATATGTGAAGAATGTTGAACTAATCACACATTGTATTTTTAGGATACTATATGGATGGCATCCAAGGTTCTTCATATGAAGCGTGTACTCTTACAATTACAATGTCCACCACATATGACATTATGTAGAAATTACCATCATATAGGTTGGTTGGGTTACTTGTTTGGTGCATCAAATTAATGTTGATGATTTATACAAGGGTAATATTTTTTTTTAAACTTAAAATAATATCCAATAGTGGGACCTATATTTCATGGACATAAAAAATGTTGGGGAAACCATAAAATCAATTTAATAGGGCCATATAAATTATTATCCTTTTCCTAAAAGGAATTATGGGAAGATAGGAAATTGGAGCTTTAATCTCAAAGTTGCTTGGGTTATCGGCCCATTCCTACAATTTACTAGGGATCAAATTTGTAAACAACCACAAATTTATAATAGCTTGGATGTAGGTTATACTATAATAGGGAGAATATAATATTTCTCAAAGGAATTTCCACTAATATAGGCTACATGGGTATTATTAAGTTTGAAGTGCAATATCTTCCCATAAATTTTCCCATTTACAAACAAATTGTAAAGTAAGTTAACATAGGGCATTACCTCAAGTTTTGTTTCAGCATTATGTAGGCTTACTACCTTAATAGCAAAAATGTTACTTTTGTATTATTGTGTGAATATGTATGGTTAATCCCCTTCTTTACACAACTCTACAAAATCCACTTCTTCCCATATAGTTTAATAATGTTTGAGATTGTGTTGTAATGCCTTTGAATGAAATACTATATCCATATTACTAGTCATGCCTATAATCAAATAAGTAGAAGGAGGAGGGGTGAAAGATTATGAATCCATTGAAATTATGTAAATATTCTTTGTCCTCTAAAAAAAAATTTATCTCTTAATTTATAGGGAGCTCAAATCGTAGTTTTCATAGAATAATAAGAGGGCAAGGGAATCAAATCACATTTTACAAACAAAATATATGAATTAGATTTTTTGGATCTGAAATTTAAATAAATTGAATTGCCAATACATGTAAATTAAATGTGAACAATAGATTTTGATCTATTCCTCATCTAATCTTTTCTTATTTGAATTTTTATTTTACATTATCAGCATTAGTGGATTAAATTATCACATGATGTATTTTCATTGATTTTGGGTGTATCATCATATTAGTATGACATATGTCTTTTTATCATTATTTCATAGCTTTGTTTTCATGTTTTAAAATTACTTTTATTGGTTGGGGACACATCGTTGTATGATTTTTGTCCACTAAGTATTGAGTTTTGTTCATTTGTACTTTGTTAATTTGGTTGTGGGTTACCAAGATGATGACTCTTAGAAAGATCTCAAAATTTTCAATGCCTGGGGTGAAAAATCATTTATCATATGTTGTACATACCATAGATTAATTATATTATGACATGTGGGATAATATCACTATTCTAAATTATCCTTAAACTTTGAATTTATACCTTACTATGTTAGACTATGGGTTCTTAGTATAATGCCACATGGACAGATCTCACTGATCTACTTGCCTAGATGCCTATATAATATAATTTTTCTAACATCATATATAGGCTAGTGGTATCATGACATGTGGACAAATCTTAAAAACCTAGAATATCACTAAACTTGGTGAATTGTGCAAGTATATTTTGGTCAGGTTAGTGAGATGATGACACTTGAACGACTCTCACTACTCCATTTACTCAGATGACTTCATGATGTGTGCTTGCTCTTTGGGTTTTGGGTTAGTGGTATGGTGACACTTGGCATGATCTTGGTGACTTAGAGGCTTGGAATATTTTATAATTTGATAAAATACTAGATATTTTCATAATAGTGTGATGTAGACATTTGTCATAATCTTGGTGATCCAGAAGAATAAAAACTTGGTAAATTTTTGAAGGCCACACATGCAGAAGATAATGATATGTGGAAAGATTATATGAGATCAAAGACATCCCAAAGATTAAATGAAAAAAACTTGATCATGGAATAGCCTACATAAGACCAAAACTAAGGATACAAGGACTAAGACATATCATAGACAATCTCGTTAGGTACTCAAAAGGCTCATGTTAAAAGTTAAATGTTTTTACATAATATATAACAATGTTTTAATACTAAATTTTAATAGAGTGACATAGTACTCAAAATAACAAGTTAACCTTAGAATTTATGAAATATGTCAATACTTGGACTTTAAGGTTATCTTATCCATGGACCACATCTTTAGAATTTACCTTGAAGAATTTTTCTAGGGCGAGTGGGTCCTTATTTTAATTTTTAAAAATGGGAGTGTGTTGGGGCACAACAAATGGTAACTCAATGGGAAAATACTCTTGGGTATTTGAGAACCTATAATTTCTAGTTAATGCATTAAGATAACAATTTAGAATTTATAAGAAAAGAATAAATAAACTAGATAACTGAAAGAGATTTCAACTCCCTCATGCAACATACTAACCCTTTTCATTTCTAAGATCTATTTATCATTATGTAGAATTCATTTACCCCTTTTTATGAGAGTTTTAACATAGATCTAGATAAAGACTATAGGTTTCATTTTGAATTCTTGATTTTATAAACAATAATAAGGGAAACATGGGCATTGCTCTACTTTCAATCAGACATCCATATCCCTGATAGAGATACCTTTGATTTCACTCTAAGCATTGATCTATTTCTAGGTAAGAATCCATATCCCTGATAGATATTCTTGAATTACCCTTCCTCCATAAGTTTACATGATTTTTTTTGCAACATAGATGGAATAAGGATTGGGAACCATAATTGGTAGGGTGTAAGTATAATAAAACTTATTTTTATCAATATGTCCCTATCAGAATACATCCATTTCAATGTTTATTATCTCTCATCCAAGTTTTATCATGTAAGAGTGTAGTTGATCTTTGAAAATGAAAATTATTTCTAAAATTTGCCTGAGTATATCAAATCAACTTTCAAAGGCCTTGTGAACTTATTCAATTTATATGAAAACTTGATTTTGGTTATAATACATACCTGAATTGAGATGCTCCTAGTACTATAAGAAGAAATCCTAGTGAATTTTAGTTGTGTACTTCTTTAATTATCCCCTTTTTATTTTGCAAAGACTTTTCAGGATTTAGCATAATAAATTGATCAGACTATTCTAAAATTTAAACAACTAATCTAGAAAGAAACACATCTAACTATGAAATCAAATGTTGAAAATAGGGAACTAATCTAGGAAAACATGGAAACATTAACCTAGGAAAGTAGGAAATCTATCTAAAGAAGTAAATGATAGAAAGCATGAAACTACTCTAGAAAGTAAGCAATCTAATATATTCCTACTTCTACAATGGAGTTTTTAGTTATTCAGGAGTATCTCCAACTAAAGTATCCATGAAATAATGTTTCAAAAACTATCCATTCACTATAAAATCAATATCATTAACTTATAGGTCCTTTAGATGAAATTCATTCATACCTAGGATCTAAGAGATTTGATATGGCCCAATCCATAAATGAATAAACTTATCATGGTGTACTTTATTTTCATGTTCCTTATCTCATAAAATAACTAAGTCATAAATTTTGAAAGCTTTGATATTGGATCTTTTATTGAATCACCTCTTGACAATGTCTTGGTGCTTGATAAATCTATGCAATGCTTCCATTCATGCATCCTTCATCTGGACAATGTCAAGTAACATGTACTAAATGATCTCATCTTCTCCCATATACTCTTGTATGAACTGATACATTGGTATTTTGAGAGTGATAGGAAAATCTAGTTGATGCCCATACACTATTAGGAAAGGTGAAACTTTGAGCTCTTACTTGTGCCTTTTTTTATCAGTCTATAGTGCATACTTCAATATTAGGTGTCATTCTCTTGGTTTGTCTTGTGCTAATTTCTTGATGTCATTCATTAATTTTTTTTTAGTATATTTAAAATCTACATTTCCCTATGGATAATAATTTGAGGAAAACTTGATGGTAATATGATTGTTGTAGGCCCACTCAATATTTTTTTATATTGTAATGTTAAACCATTATCACATATAAAAGAAACTAAAGTAAAAAATATGCTCAATATGTTTTCTTTCATAAATTTATTCATATCTTAGGCTCTATAATTATTTGTACCCATGGCCTTTGTCCACATGGTGTAATAATTAGTATCTATTAAAAAAACTTGTGTCCTACTAAATAATTTAGATTTATTACTCCAATAATGTCAAGACCCCATTGAGAAAAGGGGTGTCCTTCAATCACATGATGTACTGGCATAGCAGTGTATACTTTACTTTTTCCAAACACTTTAAATTCATTACATGTTCTGACATGATTATGGGCATCCTTGAAAATGGTATGTCAATATTATCCCATCTTCAATATCTTATGATATGTTGCATTTCTAGAAGGATGCCCATTACCTAGTTTCTTATGTAATTTATCTAGGATGTTTGTATCTTATTTTATTGAGACACACCTCAAGTAGATGCCTTCATAATTTATTATACATAAAACTCTTTTTTAAATCATGTAATGGGCTGATTTGATCCTAAGGGATCACCTTTTCTCTCTATTTGACTCAAGAAGACATGTACATATGAGTAGGTAATGGATAATGTGGCCATACTAGTCACCACCAACTCATGTTTTTTTAATTTGCTCCATGTGAATATGTGGATCCATTTTAGTAATGAGATAGATGATTCATTGGTATTATACCATATTAGTGGGTATAATTTCAAGATTAATCTCTTATATTTTACACATTCATTTACCTCTTATCTCACCCAACTCATTTTGGTTGAGTTTGAGCTTGACATCTAGGTTTAGAATGATGGTTTATGTCTTGTTTCAAAAAATATAATGCCTAAATTTATTCAATAATTTGATCAAGGCATATATTTACTTATATATCATTTAATATTTTAGTTCTACATATTTTAAATTAGTACTCATGAAATAAATTGGGTGTTCACTATCATCTACCTTTTGTATGAGTATTGATGTTATAATGTGTTCTAAAGCATACAAATACATAAATAATTTTTTTAGTAAAATCATGGCTAATCAAAACTAGAGCTTGAATGATAGAAATATTAATGACTTAAAATGATTTCTTGGATTCATCTATCCATTCTATCTTAGCATCCTTCTTTAGAATATAATTTAATGGCTTGATAATATCTGTAAATCTAGAATGAACTTTCCTACAAAGTTTATCTTGCCAAAGAAAGATTTTGGTTCTTTTCTATTGTTAGGAGCTGTTATATTTGAAATGCCCTGGATTCATATTGAATCAATTGATATATTATCTTTAGTAATGATGTGGCCTAGTAGTTTTCCCTTTATAACTCCAAAGATGCTCTTCTTTGGATTTAGTGACACTCCATATCTACGACACCTCTCAAACACTATCTGTAAGTGGGTCACATGATCATATCCATTTTTATAAAACATAGTATTATTATTCATGTATATGACACTAATTCTTTTAGATTAGTAATGGATTAGATTCCTGAGCCAAAGACTTGGACCTATCAATCTACAATCGAGTCCAAGCATTTTACTAAAAAATAACAAAAATCAATTTTGATTGCTAACTATACTATGAATTTCAATGGTAAAATTCATAAACTTAATACCATCATGACAATCATACTCTACTCTTTCCAAAAATATAAATTTTATAATTTTTGGACTGATTTAAGGTTACAAACTTTGTTGATTTCTAACTATACCTTTTTTAGGCCACTACATGCTACAAATATACATGCCTATAGATGTTTATGTAATTTTTTTTTCATTGATCCAAGTGAAAAAAAAATTATATGGTCATAAAATAGGACTAATTATACACACATTAAAAAAAAAAGATTTTCATTTTTTTTGAGATAGTTAGGCACGTCATATGGATGCCTATCAGTTATTTTGTCAATTTTTAGGATCTATTTACTTGCAAAATTCATAAAAAAATATTCATTGAAAAAAAACTATAGGTACCAAACTAGGAGATATTATCTAAGTGTTCACCAAAAGGTTTCAAATAATATTAAACATTGCTCAAAAAATGGTGCACTACACGGCCATCTATCTACTCTATTAAAATTTAAAAAATGGGAGTTCCTCTTCATAGTTTATATGTTTGACCTAGTTATATTTAAACATTTAAATAAAATAGTGTTTTGGAAACTATACTTGAAATTATACATTTCAAGTTCTTACACCATCTTCAAATTTGGATTGTAGATATCTGAAATTATCTACAACAGTTTAGATTTCTAACATTTTAAGAAAATCATGTCCATGGGTAGGCCACTTTTTTTCCCCCAACTTTGTGAACTTACTCATTTATATACATGTTAATCATACTTTTATCATGAAAATTATATTACATCTAAATATGTATTCATTCAATAAGTCCTTCAAGATATGCAAGTATAAATCAAACAATTTCCCAAGGATCTCAAACACCTAGCCATGTGGTTACTTTTCATGATATATTACAAAACCCATTATCTCATTAGGTCCTAGTAACCCCTTTCCTACTAGTTTTATTATTTTAAAATTTGAAGTATAAAACAACAAGGTTGATGCTTCACATCATATTAGATCATTTTTTTCTCCATGCTTTATTTTTATACAAAATGATATATTAATGACTAAGCACTTTCCTATAAGTCTCAAGGACTATGCCTTGGATTGGTTTTATGCCATACCATCGAGCTCCATTTTTTATCTCAATGGTTTGGATGATAGCTTCCTAACTCACTTTTATATCAAAATTATCCAAAAATATCACATTTTCACAATTTATCCAAATTAAATAAGGACCTAATGACAATGTTACCAAGTATGGCCAAAATTATACTTATGAAATGTCTAACGAAATCCCTGATAGCAAGTAAAAAAGTATTTTATCCAAAAAAATTCTTTAACCTCATAAATAAAGTAATGTTTAAAATATACCAATATTTTGATGAGATTTTCCATAAGGTTTCTAACTATAAGATCAAAATTTTAGAGACCAACTTGATTAAATATGGATCTAGTTACCCTACATATAATAATACAAAATATAAGGTAAATAAAAATTCAAAGATAGGGTTAATGATACACCTACATTTAAAGCTAAGAATGATGTGAAAAATGTTATAAACATAGTATCAAAACCACCTAAGAAGATTGTCCTTCCTTCTATAACACTAAGAGTATACAAAAATATTTGAGCCTCTTCAACAAGTGATTAAATGGTTGATTGAATGTAGCATGTTATCTTTTCTTCCATAGAATGAGTTAGATATTTATTGATCTTTACATAAAAACTATGATGAGAATGGGTATTATGAGTACTAACCATAGATATTCAAGACATAATACCATATATGATCTACATTGATATATAAGATTCAAGATCTAATTAATAGTAATTTTATTCAAGTAGAAGGACATAATAGTACATTGAATAAATTATTTGCTTCACCAAAAAAAAAATTAAAACTTAAATAATATACTTCTAATTCATGATAATACAAAGAAAGATAATTTTTACATCGAAGTACCTATTGAGAAACCAATGATTTTCAATGCTTATATCTTAGATGGTATTATATGTATGATTATGGGTTTAAAATTTCCATCTATTAGATTTTACAACCATGAGATTCAAATGAATAATTACAATAATAGTTTAATTTCATACATTATTTTATTGATTTACATCATATTATTACACATGACATTATGGTAGATAATGGTTCAAGTCAAAATTTATGTACAATGTCATTCCTTTCTAGTATAGGGTACACTCAACAAGACTTTGGTATAACCATGGTTCTTGAGAGTTTTGGTGATGTCACAATGACACCTGTCAAGGGTATTACATCACCTCTCACTTAGGTCCATATAATTAGATTAAAAGACATATAATCTATTACTTGGACATCCACCAATAAATAAAATGAAATTTATCCTACCCACAATAAATCAACATCTTAATTATTTACATGATAAAAAAATATTTACCATTCGTAACACAATATGAGTTACCTATATAATATCAACAAAAATATGAGGTATTACCTAAATTCCTTCTTAAATAGAAAATCATTTAACTTCTAGTCATATTTTCTATAATTAACCCTTATTTAGTTATGGTAACTATAATTCACATCATAATACCTACTAAAAAACTAACAATCTCTAATGTTCATATCTCAGATGGTATTATATGGTATGGTTATGGGTTTGCAAGTTATATCTATTACATTTTATGGCCATGAGATTTCAATGAATTATTATAACAATCACTACTACACAAAGTGTAATTTGCACCATAAATAAGATCATATTTGCACCAAAAATACAATATTTTTGATGTTTTCACATTGAAGCTTTGAGAAATTTATGTCATATTTAGTGGTGAAAAAGTGAAGTAAATAAATATTTTTAGTTTCACCATCTTTGTGCCAAACTTATGTGACATTAGCACCACCTTTGTGTCTCCCATAACATGGCACAAATATGATGCAAATATAATTCAAAATAATATAAACAACTAAATAAGGGTTCATGACTACCCCCACCCTATATAGAATTGAATTACATATCATTACAAATAATTATATTATATTTATTTTTAAATTATTTATAAACATATTACATATAACTAATATATATTTATAATTTTTTATATTATCCTATATAATAATATATATTATGTTTTATTATATTATCCATATAACATAAGACTGAAGATGCCAAGGGTTTGTTAAAAATATTGAAGGAGGTCTCTATTGGTCACATTTATAGAGAATGAAATAAGGTTATAGATGGTTTAGCTAATATTGGTGTCTCTAACTCAGATTACATTAAGTGGCTTAGGACCAATGAATTGTGTAGCCAAATTGTGTAAAGTGTGTTCAATGATGACCAAATCCTTGAGGAGCTCCCTCACATGATGACTAAATAATGATTAGACCCAACACATATGCCACTTATCATAATGATCACCTCATTCAGTGAAAACACTCAAATTATTGCATGAAACATGTGAGTTTAAAACATTTAATTCCTACTTGGGTGGCCTATTTGAACTCTACTTCATTCATTTTGAATTATAGCTATCAACATAACGAGGAGAGGGAAAGTTTTGAAGTCATGGGTACAGACTGGGATAAACTAAAATTGATTTCCTACAAAAAAGTCTAAAATAATCCAAAGGTGTGGTGTAAACTTAAAAAAGGGGGCTTGGCACAATTTATGTTGAAAATTATCATCCATGATGAATTCATATCTAAATACTTTGCCTTTAGATGGTATGATAAAACTATGCACATGAGAGGTATATGTATTAACATCTTTGAAGAGATGATTGGGGAAGTTACTAATATGATATGTGAAGTAGTTAAGGCATATAAGGATAATCACTATGAATAAGAAATATTGAAAATTTTATTTAAATCATAAATAGACATCAAGACTGAGAGGAAAAAGTATCTTATAATGGAGTTACCTTCGTATTGACCTATTATATTCCTTGAGATACTAAAATATTTCACACTGGAATGTAAGTTCCATATTCTATTTTCACATCACTTCCTAATTTTGAACCACTTTAAGGGATATAAATTTAGTCTCCCCTACTTATTGCTTAAGTCCCTTGAAAGATATGTTATCTCTTTCCAAACAAATGTTGTTAATGATTTAATTTGACAAGGTTTAATCATCCTAATTATAAAGAGTGGATGGTGGAAAGATGTGGTACTTGTTAAGGAAAAGAGTGATGAGAGTATCAAGGAAGAGAATGATAAGTCTGAAAAGGTAAGTAAAGAGAACATGGGATATTTAGATAAGGAACCCCCTAAGAGGACTCCTAAAAAAGTCTCCTCTAAGAGAAATTGTTCTATTCAACTCATTTCTTTTGGCAAGACTAGAAAATGTAAATCTATAGACAATGGGTCTTTAACAGGGAAAACATTTAAAATTGTGGAGGAAGATCAAAGGAAGACTCTAAAATCTTCCCCAAAAGAGGTTAAGGGGAAGACCAAGATGAATTCAAAATAAAAGGAGAAGGATGAGGAGAAAGAATAGGTCCTTATGAATTTCTTCGCATCTTGGTTTGTCAAATTGTTTAAGCCAAAATCTAAAATGGATATTCTGGGTGTCAAAATTGTTCCTCAATTAAAATCTTGGAATGATATCAAGTTAGAATTTAAAGCCTTAAATAAGTAAATGGTTACTTTCAATAGTGAAGACCCTAATCCAAAAAAAGATTCAAAAATTAAATTTGTTGCTTTAACAAGTGAAAACAAAAAGAAAAAGGTGATCTTTAAAGGGTACACAATTAAAAAAAAATAAAGTTGAGATTCCTTCCAAGAGTGCCTTAACTATGAATAATGATTTAATATACAATTCTATAGTACCTAGCAAGAGGACTAGGGGTTGCCTAACAAAAGATGAAATAAAAAACCCCAAGGAAGATACCATAATTAATGAAATTGTGGAGTACTTAGTCTCTAAAGAATCATCTTCCTAATTTTTGGTCATTTCCATCTTTTTTTGGCTGAGTTTTGGCATAGGTTTTACAAAATTATGGTGTAAGATTGGTAGAAACATTTGATGCTAGTTTGGCCCTCATGGATTTTGTCCCTTATTTTGAAATTTCTATTTAGTGTTGCTTATATTTTGAGCTTGTGTTAGTTACAGGTCCTTTTAAAACCTATTTACTCACCCTATCAAATTAAAAAGTATATATTTTTTATTTAGAATATATAAAAAATTGTTATATTAATGTAAATTGAAATATTTAAAATATTCAAATGTTATAATTGAATAATTAAAGAAGATAAGATTTAAATATGATTTTTTTAATAATAATGTTTCCAAAGGAGTAATAAAAGGTCACTTCCAAATTATAAAACTTATAAATATTATCTACATCTTAAATGTCCTCAATCATGATCATCCTCCTCATCCTCATACTAGCGGTAATCCTCCTCATCCTACTCTTTAATGATAGATTGTCTTTGGCCCTGTAAATATATAATGATAAAATTATATAAGAGTTTTAATTTATAATTTGCATAATCCACATATAATTAAATAACATGTCTTACTGACAAAAAATCATTATCATAAGCCTAGTTTTTTAAGGCATGTGAGCCCCATCTCATGCTTTTTAATATTAGAGTGGGTCATAGTCAAATATAATGGATAGGATCAAACACATAGAAAAAACCTATATGGAGTATTGAAACCGAAAAAAAAAAAACTCAAAAGAGGAAGAAACTTATCTTCATAATAAAGAAATTGTATTAAGAATCATTAGCCAAAAAGTACATAGGAAGGTTCCTTATATACATGGAAAATAGATAAATCCCAACATCCTCATGCATGTGGGATTATTTTCCCCTTAAGGACCTTTATTAAACTTAAACAAGATTGACTAGATTGTGTAAACAAAACCCAATGGGATAAAAGTCTACACCAATATCTCCCTTAGGCATAGCTTAGGTGGGCACAAGAATTGGGTCCTAAAAAAAGGCATGATGATGTACCCATTTAAATATAGATGATCCCCATATGAGGAAGACTATGGAGCTGCCTTATTCCCAAGAAGAACCCATAAATAAAGATACTTGCTCTCAATGAAAGGCTTGGTGAATATATCAGCAATTTACTCCATTGTCTGGATGTAGTGGAGATCAATGACCTGCTCATGGATGAGCTCCTAAATGAAATGCATGTGAATATTGATATTTTTGGTTCATTGATGGAGGACCATATTCCTACAGATATATATTTTTCTTTGGTTGTCACATGTTGGTTATCAAACTTGGATTCTAAATTCAGTAAAGATCCCTTAAATCTAAATAACCTCAATGACAACATTAACATCTCCTCTGTATTATGCCTATGTAGAAGATAAATCAATAACATTTTGATTCTTTTTACACTGACTAATTAGACCTAAACCAAGGGATACATTGTATCTAGAAGTAGAATTATGATTCTGAATGTTGCTATCCCAATCTGAATCTATGTAACTAATCAATCTGATGTTGATGCCCACTCCATAGTTAATCTTGAAACTATGAGTACGCTAAATTTAGTAGAAGACTCATTTAGCATAATGTGTATAAGGTAGATGAAACTTCCAAAAAATTATTGATATGAGGTATCATTAAAATGAATATGGATAATCAACCTCAAGGTTCACACCAGATAGAAAAGGATTCAGAGTTAGCTTACATTTGGCTATGCTAAACTATGAAATAACATAAAGAGTGTACTTAAATTGTGAAATAGTGATCCCAAATTTTGACTAAGTAATTTCAATCCTAAGGAAGTGATGCAACAAGTCCAAGCCATTCATTGACAACCAATCAAACAAATCATTTTTTTTGTTATGAAGGTGGATGGATAACTCCCTATGATCAATAGGTCATCGATGTAGAGAACCAAAATCAACAATGAATCATCCTATTGAAAGATGTAGACATTTAGATCAGAATAGCATATGGTGAACCCAACCAAAATAACAAAGGTTTCCATCTTCACATACCAAGATCAAGGAGCTTATTTGAGGCCATAAATATATATTTTTGAAGTTTGCAAACTAAGGAGGAATCTTCCATAAATCCTTATGGTTTCTCCTTGTATATTTCCTCTTTGAGGTCACCATGAAGAAATGCACTCTTCACGTCTATGTAATGAACATCCTAACAATGTGTTGTGGTTATGGTGAGTTAAATTAAATCATTTTGGAAACTAGGGGGAATGTCTCTATATAGTTAATGTCATGTACTTGAGAAAAACCCTTTGTTATAAAATGTGCTTTGAACTTGTCTATGGACCCATTTGTTACAAATTTTATTCAATGGATCCACCTACATTAAACAAATTTTCTTGCCTTAGGAAGTGGTATTAAATCCCAAAGTGTTGTTCCTATGCAAATAAGTATACTCCTCTTCTATATTAGTATCTCACTCAGGGGTGCTTGATGCCTTATAAAATGATTATGAATCAGAAGTAGATGTAATGAAATCATGTGGGGTATCCTAAAATTATGAATGGGTTTGCCTGCTATCTGAAGTATCTCTAACCCATTATCCAACACTTTGTATTATCTATATATCCCAAAAATCATCAATACTCAGAGAGTTATGAGGATATTACTTATCATCTATAGATAATTTGGGAGAAGGGGAAACCTCATCACTACTCTCATCATCATAACTAGAAGAATAATTTGGATCATCAAGAGGTTGATCAGGTGGATCTAAATCATCAAAACTATCATCAAATACCAATGCATATAAGGAAGGTTGAGAGGTGTCAAGTGTGGATTTAAAGGACCCTTTATAAAATAAACACTCCACTGAATAAACAAATCATGAGTGGTGGGATGGATAAACATGTATCACTTAACACCCTCAAGTAATGAAGATGCAAGATTGAATATGAGGTTCTAATGCCTTACATTTATTAGTCATAATGAGATCTATATAAGGGGAACCAAATACTCAAAAGTGATCAAATATGGGTTTTAAAACACTCCAAGATTTAAAAGGAGTGATTCCCTTCAATGCATTTTGAGGAAATAAATTTTGGATATAACAAGCATAGTTGATGGCCTCAACCCAATACTAAGGTGCAAGAGACTTATAATGTAGCATAAAATTGGACATTTCCTTCAAGGACATGTTATTTCACTATATAACACCATTATGTTGAGGATTATATGGAATTTTATGTTGTACTTAAATCCTTGCTAATATATATAATTACTCAAAAATGTTACATACTCACCACCATTATCAATGCATAAAATATTGATGGATTTACTTGATTATTTTTATACAAGTGCCTCAAAGTCCTAAAAATGGTCAAATACCTTTGATTTACTAAGAAATACACCTAATTGTACCTATAATAATCATTGATGAAAGTAAGCATATACATTGTCTTATTGAATGAAGGTTTTAGAAATGGGCTAGCAATGTCACTATGAACAATATCCAATATCTGTGTAGCTCTTTATGATTTTCCATTATCATACTTCTCCTCTGGATGGTTACCAAGAATTTAACCCTAGAAAAATCAATCAGAAAACTTAACGTGTAGTAACCCTAAAACCATGTCTTGGTGACTTAGTTCATCCATGTAGCGATAGTTGAGATGGTTGAATTTCTCATGTCATAATTTACTCACCTCATTTGAATGAGTGAGTAATGTTGTATAGTATTGATCAAGAATAAAATGTGATAAAGTATACAACCTATATTAGTGATCTACTTTTCTAAATAAAATAATGTATTCATTATTAGATTCCCTAATAACCATAGAATTAGGTGTGAACTTAACTCTCTTGCCCAAACTGATGTGAGTGATCTACTAAATAGATAGGAGATTGGTGGATAAAGAGGGAACACATATAACATCATGAAAAGTCCCATCATTTACTTTAATTTATCCACTCCCAATAACTTATACATAAGTATTATCATCTAATGAAATGGAAGGTATAGAACAATGCTCCAAAAATGTGAACATGTCTGGTGATGAAGCCATGTAATGTGATGCACCATAATCAATAACCCATGTGGAATGTTTGGATGTAACTAAAATAAGTTATTTATCCTTATCTTTTCCCTTCTTACTATCTTTGGCCTTAGAAGACCCCTATGTTGATGAAATGAGTAGAAGAATTAGGGATATTGATATTTTACTTCTCATGTATTTTTGTCAATTGTCAATGTACTACTTCTTATATTTGGCTTCAACATGTCCATATTTATTACAATAACCACGTGTGAGTCACACTTTCTTAGATATCTCATCTAAAGAGGAGGACTCTTTTCATGATTTTGGCTTAGCATCATATTTTTTACCCTTTCTTTACTTTGTATCTTTCTTGTTCTATTTCTTCTTCTTGTTACTAGAAACCTTATATTAATTATGACTCATAATTAAGGTATGAGATTTGGAGGACTTCAGTGTACCCATTCAAAAGAGATTGTCTTACTCCTAATAAGTCATCATCAAATTCATCCAAAGATGGCATGGTCCATATAGCTTCAAGGGCACATTATTGGCATGGAAGGTAGAAATGAATACAAAATATTCAGATCTCAATTGGTAAGGATGGAAAGAATCAATTGATCATACTTTTTTTCAACGCCACATAGTCTCAACTATAACCTAAGTGATTTAAACTTGGTGAAAAATTCTTGAATAATATCAAAGTCACCTAAGATCAAACTAATAAGCTAATTCTCAAACTCATGAACCCTCATTTCATCTTTCTTTCTAAATATTTTATCCAATAAGGTCCACACACACAATAGACCATAGGCTCTATCACTGTTGTTGTACCACTTCACCTTCTCTACATTATGTCTCACTTTTATTTATGTACCCATCATGATTTAGTTTAAAACTTTGCTCTTCAAGAATATTTTCACTTTGACTTTCCATGTGTGATAGTTGAATGGTGTAAGAAGTGGAATGGAATTGTGATTCATAGTGTTGAAAGGAAGTAATTATTGAACTATGTGTGTGTAGACTAGTAATATAACACCCCTATGAATATACAAAGGTTTAAATTTATAATGGATAAGACTACCACCAATGCAAAGATATTGAAAAAACTCACTATTAAAAAAAATGGCATAAAAAAAGAGTAATTGGCTAAAAGTTGTGCTCATTTGAATGTTTCTTGCTTGCAAAAAAATCACGTTCTCAACTTTGCATAAATTGAAAAAAAATTGGTGTGCAAGATTTTTAAATATTTTTGGTGAAAACTTTCCCACAAAAAAATTGTATGCTCTTGAAGCAAAATTTAAGCAATTTTGGGTTGGTCATAGCCAAGGGCTTAAATCTTATATGACTAGGGGTTAAAACCAAACATGGGTGATCTCCCCCTTTATCATTTTGATTGATGTGGATGTTGTGTCACCTTCCAAATGACCTCTTTTTGAATTTGAATAATTTCACAACTTGTAATCAAAAAATTGATGATCATGCACATGTCCTTAGAAGGAGTCCCTAGCCCTAAAATTGATAGCTTAGAGACCATCTACACATGTTGGAGGTGGCCCGTGGTCGCTAATATAGTGTAGATGGCCTATCATGCATATTAGAGTGGAGAGGATGGCTTATAGAGCTACAAACCCATAGAGGTGTGGGCATGTAAATGCATGGGCATGTGGATAGGTGTGGGCCTTTAGTGATACACATCACTATAGATTATGTGGATGCCTTGGTAAGCCTTCAACCTTGAAAATACACATGCATGTAGATTTCCATGTCATTGTGTCTTATAAAGTTGGCTTGATAGGCCTTGGACTTCACAAAATCATAAACATCGATAGTCACACATTCACATCAGTTGGGTTTAGGTTAGCTAGCCTTGAAACCCACAGATGCATGGTGGACATGGGCACACATCGCCATATGTTAGAGGGTTAGCCTGGAAAGCCTTCACATCCAAAAATGTATAAATAATACATGTATCTATTGAGTTACATCACCATTTGAAGGATGGCTTTGGTGAATAGAAAGAGTTCAAAAAATTTTAATCCCAAAAATTTGTAAAAATCATCAAAATCAACTAAAAATGATGAAAAAGCCTGCAAGAAGAACTCAAATCTTAGAAAGTATGTACGTCATGATGCAAATCTGGTAAAGACCTACTTCATATTTTGTGAAACCTAGAAAAAATTTCTAGATTGAGTACCATATGGTATAAAATCTTTAGATTTTCAAAAAATGCCTTCAAAACCTCCATAAATGGCAAAAATCTAACTATCACAAACTAGGTCATGTTTACAGTGAATCCTAAGGTTTTGATGCCTTTTGAATCCAATGGCATTATATTTTTTTTGTTAGGAGACCCTGGCTATATATATCTACATATGTTTTTGATAAATCCCACTAAACCCTTGAAAACTAACATAAAAAAAACACCTAAACAAGCTAAATGATGGATCTCACAATAGGAACAATGGCATTCAGCTACCAATGAAGTTTTGATACCATGTTGGATTGGGTCACAATCAGATCTATTAGATAATATCAAATGCATGGGGAAAACCTATATTGAGTAGTGAAACCTAAAAAGAACAAGTCAAAAGAGGAATAAACTTATCTTCACAATAGAGAAATTATATTAAGAAGCATTAGCCAAAAATACATAAGAATGTTCCTTATATAGGTGTAAAATATACAAGTCCTAACATGCTCATGCATGTGGAATTATTTTCCCTTTAAGGACCTTCATTAAACCTAAGCAAACTTGACTAGACTATGTAGATAAAGCCTAGTGGGATAAAAGTCTACACTAACATGTAACACCACATAAATTTTCATTATTATGGGCTTGTCATAACACACTTTTTATCAAATAACCCTATGATAAAATTATGTCTTAATAATTTATATAAAATAATTAATATGAACATAATAATATAACTATATAATAACTTATATATAATTTACAAATTTAATAGTGGTCTCATCTATGTTTTGTCATCCCATGAATGAGTCATTTGTTGCCCTTTTTCTACTATTGCTTTGTGACCATTTATGTGGTTATTTTATTCTCTACGTGAAATTCAATATTTCAAAAATATTTAATTAAAAAATATATTTTTACATATCATTAATTTTGTTAAATAACCTATAATCCTATCAGTGTCCTCTTTTAGCCATTTATCACACAAATCATTCCATGTGTCTCTATCTATTTCGAGAGCTCAAGTATTTATCATATCTTCATTATTATTTCCTTCATATTAAACCTACAAATTATAGATATGAAAAATTATCAAAAAAACTATAACACTAAAAGTAATGTATTTATGCAAATATTTATCCTCAAATATGTCTTTATTCTCTTAAATCTTTATGAGGAATATTTTTCAATTAAAATATTTTTGTAATAGGCACTCTCAAAATATTCTTGAATCATAAAAACTATTTTTGTGCATTTTGAATGCACGAAACTAGTATTTTATACCTCTTTAGATGGAAAAAATGAATAAAACAATTTTTAGGTTAGGTCAGCTATTTTTTCATGAAATATGTGAAACCAAAAAAAATGAATATTAAATATAAATCATTATAAATGAATAAATAATTAAATTTAATATATAAATAACTATTAAAATGGTAAACTAAAATCAAATAAATTAAAATACTTAATTTCCTAGAACATCCATTATTGTCTTCATATAATCATTTACATAGAAGTCAATACAAAGATTGTTTGTTACTCAGTGTCTATGTTGCTCACAAGTAAGATGAGAGGGTCTATCAGAATTTGAACCTAATGGGGGTGACCCTACTTCATCATCATCCTCCCCATTTAATACATTGGGAAATATCTCATTTGTGCTTGTTGGGGAAGTCTAGGTTTTATAATTTTTTATTTTTTGGAGGATAAGAGGGCCCTATATCTAAGGAACATATGAAAAACAAATTATGAAATTATGACTCAATTATTAATTATAATTAATTTAAATAACACAACAAAAATTTATATCTTTGTGTGGGGGAGTCCCTCATAACCAACGTAGGACATCTACTCATCCTAACACCCTCATCCCCTTATTAGTCAATATAGGAAGTAAACCTTTGAAAATCAAGTTGTAATAATTTTTTTAAATGACAACAAATATTTTTAGTTAAAAAATAAATTTTAAATTTATACCTCTGTTTAGGCAACTCCCTAATAGTAGATGAAGGATATCGACTCATCCTAACTCCCTCATCCTCCCAATAGTCTATATGGTAATTAGACATGTCATGCATAAGTTATATTAGAATTGTTAAATGAAAATAAATATTTTTTAATTGATAATAAACTAAAAATTTATACCTCTATATTAGGTCCCTAGAGGTTGAGGTGATGTCCACTCATATGAACCTCTTTATCTTTATCATCTCATTCCTTCAGGTCCCTATAAATAGTAAACATGTGCCATTATCAAATTATATAATTAAAATTTTCAATTAGAATATTTTTTTAGATTAAAAAATAAATAAATTATACACTTATACCTCCATGGTGGGAATGTAAAGGTCAATAAATGTCTAAGCTTAGAATAGTATCAAAGCAATTTATTAGCCTTGTTGAAGTCCTTCTCATGCCACATTGTATCGAAGCATGAACATTAGAGAAACCACATACAAAATATCCAATGCACTTATGATAATATTCTTAGGATGACATGCACTAATTTCAATAACATTTTATCTTTAATATCCAAAAAAAAAACATGCAAAGGCTATAAAACAACATCAAATGCACAAGAAATTACACCAAATTTGCTATTTTTCAAGTTTAATGATTTAGTTTATGGAATATAATTGTTTGAAAAATACACTAAAGAATAAATTTTATTTTATGGAATATATTTATTTTAGGGTATTTATAAAATTAACTACCAAAAAAAAAATTGTGTTTAATTTTAGGGTAATTTCTAGAATCTGTTCATCATAAAGAATTTGGTTTTTTGGTGCAACTACGAGTTTTCAATGGGCTACTAGGAAAACTACAATTTTTTATTATAATTTATCCTATGGCCTACATGATTTATTATAATGTTTATATAATTTATATAATGTTTACAAATTTATCATAGGGTTTACAAAATTTATCTAAGAATTTATAAAATTTATCCTAGTGTTTCTCTCCTACCATTTCAAACTTTCACATCCTAGGGTTTGTATTTTTTTTTTGAAATTTAGATTAAAAAAATCTACACACCTCTAATTTGGTATTTTTTAGGAGTGACACATACTATTTTTCACTACATGTAAGACTTTTCCTCTTTGATTACTTGGTATGCCATTTTCCCCCCATATTCCTCTCCCTTCCACTATTGTTTTTTCCTTTCATCACCTTCACTTTGTTTTCTCCTCATGTTGTGATCTAGAAACAAAATAATGAAATGGGAGGGCCCACTTTTCGTTTCTAAGTTTAGGGATCACTATGACACAAGGTGCATGAGTTTTGTGCCACCTTTATGACACCCCCTATATTATAGTTATATAAATATAATTAAATATTATATTTATTAATTGAATATTATTAATAATATTTGTTATATCAATTTAAAATAATCATAATATTTAAATATTTTCATATTTTAAAAATAATAATATATTTATAATATTCTAACTATAATTGAATATATAATTTTATGTGGAGTATAACAAATGTCTTATAAAATTTTAAAAATAAAGATAGTCAATAAATTTAAATTAATGTGTTTTTCTATAATTTGATTGTGAAACATCATTTTTAAAACACAACACTATATTTATCTTTAAACTATTCATTTTGATCTTTTTTAATTTCATCCCATTCTTCATTGGTTACATTAGTTGGATTTATAATCAATACTAATTTCCCTTTTATTTTCATGTCTATATTTAGATATTAACATATATCATTCATTATCATAATATCTCCCTATTGGAATATTCATTTGATTATAATCTTTGATATATGCAACTTTTCCAACTTAATCACCTACACTTTTGTCAACTTCATCACCTTCACTTTCATGAACTTCATCATCTTTAAAATCAACTTTAACTTTAGTGACTTGGTTATCTTAAATAAATTGACCATTATTTATAGATTCATATTCATCACTAAAGTTATCTTGATCATTTATATTAACAACATTACTCCTTATCCATGATGCTTATGCTACAATATTGTTGTCATCAACAACATGTCTTTTCCTTGGCTCTCAATTTAATAAAAACTACCAATCACCATACATATCTATATTAGGATAGAATATGGCCTACATAAACATAGTTATAATAAAGGTTAATACTTGAAATAGATGTACATATAAAAATTTGCATATAAAAAAGAAAAGCTACATATGCAATATGTGCAAGAAAGAGGAGAATACGTAAATATGAAAATTTGCACAAAATAATACATGATCACAATGTTGATATATGGATCTTTCCCCTATAGTAATGGTCTAATAAATTAAAGTGAATAAAGAATACTATCAATTCCAATTTGAAATATGTGTTATCAATAGAAGGGTACCATGTACACATAAATATGATGACTTCAAAACTACTATAATCAAGTATTATTATTTATTCTATATTTCTAATATAATCCAATTACCCTTGGACCAAATTCTTGTCATTTGTAACTTTTCACCTGACCTATTCAAAAGGAACTAGAAATCCACAATAACAAGTGACCCTTCGGTTT
Source organism: Torreya grandis (assembly GCA_037957365.1). Classification (NCBI taxonomy): domain Eukaryota; kingdom Viridiplantae; phylum Streptophyta; class Pinopsida; order Cupressales; family Taxaceae; genus Torreya; species Torreya grandis. Next base: position 849,645 of record JARHVA010003551.1, read on the forward strand.
TCAATATTTTCAATATTGAAGTATTTATCATCCAGCTAAATTGTGTAATTTTGACTCACCTTCATTATGTTATATCATTTAAAAAATTAATAATAGAATTACAACATGAATTTTATTCACTTATATAAAAAAAACATTTTTAAAACTTACCAAACTTTCACATCCTCACACTATGTCTAATGCTTCTTGTGTGACTGTCTTTGGATTGATGGCATGAACATTCTCTAAATGTGAACTCATCCATTTAAGAATAGGTTGGTTTAAAAATGGTTTTAGCACATGTTGGGTTGGTTTACGTGCATGTCATGGTCTCCAACTAATCCTTTAGATCTCATGGCTAGTTTACTCTTATTCATATTTTTCAAACCACACAACCATTTCTAAAGTATTAAAAAGTATGAATTAATCTATGGCATATTTATTAATAGTTCATATTAAAAAACATGTAAATAATTAAATTAATTTTTACAAACACACATAATTGATCATACATAATATATGTTTGTTATGAATATGAACACATACCAAGTATCATGATTTTTTCTTTTCCAAGAAGGTTGTCTTCCAAATTTTCATTTTCATAGCCAACATCCAAAATGAGTGGAATATGTGAAAATTCTTCTCCAAGATATTATGAAATTCATAAAAAAATTTCCTAAATAATGTATCCTTTTATCATAGATCACTTTGGTTGTGTTAACTATTTCATAAATCCCTTTAATGTCTTCATGTACCTCTCTATCTAAAACATACATCGTGTATTGAATATAGCTATTATTTAAATATCATAGATAAATAATTCTAGGAAGTTACTTTTTAAAATTTCAAACTATATCTATAATATTTTATTTCTTCAACTCAATGTTTTCTTTAGATATTTATTTTGAATATAGCCACCTATTTTAAAAACAATGTTAGTCATGAAAGTTACTCTAATGTTCCTCATATAATTAACTGATTGTTGTAGTTGAAAATAAATATCATATTACCTCCAAAAATTTAAAGTCGATACAATGCCTTTAGTATGTTAGGGGGAATATTATAATATGACCCCCCTTAATGCCAATGGAAATATATGCTACATAACTTTAAAAATTTAAATGTGAATTTTTTAAAATACATTTATAATTTAATTTTTAAAATGTTAATTACTTTCAAAATGTTATGCTAATCATGTGCTTTGAGTCATGTGATGGGTCCATAATGGGCATGTTTCATAGAGGACCCATATTGATTTGGTGTATAAATGTCTCACATTGCTGGATTCACCAAATTGATTTAATCTCTAGTTAATATCCATGGAGTGTTGTCATATTTTTTTAGATGTTTTTTATCCTACTAGCTTTTAGATCTACTCTAGAAATTGGAATGTGTTTTTCTTTATTAGAGATGTGATTCCATATATAAACATGTAAATTCATATATATGCATTATATCCAAAATCTATCCAACTAACAGATCCTCCAAATATATAAGATTGTAGAATATATATAGTTTCTTCATTCCTACTGGGTTTTTAGCTTTTCACTAATTTATAATAGCCATAGCCAATCTCTACACCAACATTGAGGAATGATTTTTTTGATCTAGTTTATGCTTGAGTGAAGTATTTTTACCAATCCCTAGGTGACATAATATTTAGAGGACTATTAGGCCTTCAATGAAAATTAATTTTGTTTTTATCATGATATTCATGCTTCATCAACAAAAAACTTTGACAACCATCATATATTAATTTTTTAGGTCTTTGGATGAACTTACACATGTTGGACATACATAATTTCATTTTATTTAAAGACATGCATATAAAAATAGTTTACATTCTTAGTATATAATGTGAATAAATACAAATATATATGATATTTTTAATTTTAATTTTAACATGTGATAAATACTTAAATAAATAACAATCTTAGTAGCCCATACATTTGAACTACCTTTTACCAATGGGTTTTGATTTCTCATACATTGTAATACCATCCCATAATGTTTGCAACTCATCAATTATATGTTCAATACAAACATCTATATTTTTTACTTGTTTCTTACTGGGCACCAGTAATGAAAACATTAAATGCTCTTTATGAATCATAAACCCTAGAGTAATATTTTAATTTATCGAAAATACTAGCCAAATAGAATAGATAATTGACATACTAGAAAATAGGTTAACACAATTAATTTCCAAACCAACCCATACACTATGTACCCTTATCCTAAATGTTTAAAGCCGCAACTACTCAATGTGATTCATTGCATTTGAATATAAAGGAACATGCCAAATTCCATCACTAATTATATTATTTCAATATTATGACATTAAATCTTCAGGTGACTTGGAATGGAAAGATGTTTGAGTCTAATAATTATTATAAAATACCGTGAAACCTTATTTGGAATGGTAACACCTCTAACTAATTTTTAAGATCATGGTGCCCTGTATTTGGGATAACTCACATCATGATCATATTCTTTTCTAAAGAGGATGTAATAATTTATGCATGCATAATAATTGGCATAGATAAATCTTAAATGTGATGATATTTTTTGCACCTCCTTATATGAGGATGGAAGTGTGTTATTTTTAAGTGACAAACTAGTTTTAAGTATGATGCAATTAAAATCACAAAAAATAAGATAAATCAAACATAATATAAGACAAATGGAATATATATCAAGTGTTATATATAGTTAGGTAACTTTCATATAACCTCAATAAAGTATTGACACTAATTTTTGGCTAGCCAAAACATAATTTTAATTCCATCAACAATAATATAACATCCAACATTGATATGAGTTTGAGTAAATTTCAATTAAAAAACTCTTGTTTAAGTTTCTTAGGATTATCATCTATATTAGGTTTATCTTCTTGAAAAAAAAGCAATTTGATTGTCCACATCATCATCATAATGATCATGATCATCATAATCATTATGAATTAAATGGTTTACCATATTTTTAAGTCTAAAATCTTATAAAATTGGAACATATTTAGTAGAATCTCCATGAAAAGGTATTTTTTAATTCTAGCACTGCAACATTTATTTTTATTTTTTTTAATAAAATATTTATTACTAATTGTGATGTTATTATGATGCATTTCATTTCAATATAGCACTTACGGAATATGTACTTTGTATTTTTCATTGGTTGAGGCTAAAGTTGAATATCAAAGTCACTATTTTAATATGAAGTATCATATATCTATATATTAACTTAATATTTTTCCAATATCCATACATATCAACATTATGATGGATTCATTTGAAAAAAAATACAAAAAAAATATTTACCTAAAAAAAACCACTATCTGGTGGAAGAGGTGCTCTTCTAATGCATCCTCCTCCTCTTTCACTTCCTCTATTTCAACCCTTACCTCTATGACAAGGTTGTGATGATTCTCCCTATACATAATTTTTAAAAAAAATATTTGATACAACCATGAAAATAAATTGAAATAACTCCAAACACAAAATTGTTTTTTCTATGTAGTATTAGTTTTACATACATATTCATATGTTGTAGATACACTCATTGATGAAGAGATTTTATATTGGAGATAGACATCAATTAAATTTTTTTTGAATAAGGGATGATGATATATACCTAATTTATGATGAAATACTATATATAAGACAAAATACCAATTGTTTAAATAACTTTTAGGTTATACAAATACTGTATCTCTATTTATCTATTCATATTTATAAGCCATGAAAAAAATTACTCTTAAAACAATCATGTGAATTTTTTCCCCCTCATCTTATTGTCCCAAAATTCAACTTTCTACATTTCCCTATGAAATTAATAACTCTTATTTCTTATTTAAATTTCAAACTATCGTAATAAGGGTAAAACACCATGTCCTATTTTTGATTATGAAGATGCAAAAATTGATTTTTTGTTACTTACATTTATCCTTGTGGTGTAAAGGTGGAACTAATAGTAACACCACCTTTTCACCACATTTTGTATAATTTAGCATTAAATACAAAAAATAAAAAATAGATATGATTTGAAATAGACCTAGTTTATGGTACAAATCACACTTCATGTAGTATTTAATGATCCACTATGCATATACACTTTTATTGATTCACATATTACTATTACACATGAAATTATTGTATAAAATGGTTCAAGTTAATAATTATGTACATTTTCATTCATTTTTATTAGAGGGTACACTCAACAATACTTAAGTGTTATACCATGGCTCTAAGAGTTATGCCATTTTCATGAGGACATTTCTCAGGGGTATTACATTGCCTATCACTATAGGTCCTAAGACCCTTTTGTTGATGTGGATTTTATACACACCAAAGAAATTTATGAGGTATCCTCTAAAATTTTAGGATTAATGAATATACTTCACTCCAAGGCACAAGTTTTAGGGTTTTTAGTTTGTAAATAACTTGGTGGTAGAATAGCGGTGATCAATGGGTTATTTACATCAGATGGTTCAAATGTATGGGATCTAAAATAAATGAAAAGGGTACTTGATATGGTTGGGTGAATACTGACCTAAGGTGGAATAGATCAAAAAATTATAAAAAAGAGGGAAATGTAGGGCATAAAAGAGGGTTTATGAAACAAAGATAGATGAATCCCTTCCAAACTAGATCCTGCACTATGGATTTGATATGTGGTAGGGAACTAATGCTTGTTGTGAGTTACTATTGACACATAAACAAACATAGTTAAAAGTCTAACAACACAAATAAAATAAGATTTAGTGCTCATAATCAAAGGTTGTTGTTGATGTATGATTTTAATTACAAATCTTTGAAAGGAGATTATGATTATTAAACACAAAGCATTCAAGTTAGTTTCTGCACAATATGAATAACTATATAAAAAAACACTTATACACAACCTAAAGATTAAAATACTATAGTGATGAAACTTATTCAATTAATCATATATTTAGAGAAGAATAAAGATTACACATCAATACAAACTTAAAAAATAGTTCATATAATTTTTTATTCACCTTAATAGACAAAATTATTCTCCATTTGGAATGGAGAGGATACAAGTATATATTGTTTGGGATGGTGATGCCTCATCTTTGGAGAAAAGTTTAACATTAAATTTATTAATTTAAGATTCGAGTGCCAAAAATCATGCACACTATGCATGTATATAATACAATCATAAATAATAATCCTTCATCAAAATAACTCTCAGATATGAAAATAACACAACCAAAAATAGACTCAAGTTAAAACTTGAACATGCAATTTATTTCAAATGCTACCTATGGTGTTGATGTGGCACCACTTGGAGATAAAGCTTACATATTCAAAGACTAAGTTTCCACCACTATAGTTGAAACTAGAGTAGGTGTTACGGTAATAGTTGTGTTAATTGGGAATATAACTATCATGAATAGTAGCACTATAACTAGTAGTGTTGCATGAGATGTCATGGCTAAAAAACTAACTAAAGTAGTCACTAATGTTGTATTAACATATTTTTGAGATATGAATTAAAAATAATATATATATCAAATTTAACCCAAAACATAATAAAATCAAAGGGAGATATTATGGAAGCAAATCAGAAATAATAAGTAAATTCTTACCATTTCCTTGCTCCTCTTATCCTCTCTCCAAGATATTTAAGTGGATTTTTAATGATTCTTGATTTTTCTTGTGGATTGTTATGTATATACTCATAATTTTGACATAATGATAGCTTGATCAATGACTTTGATTATAGAATGGATTGTTTGATCATATTGGCATGGAGATTTTATGGATTTATCTATTGGTTTGGTCATGGAGGAGTGGCTTGTTTAAATAGAGGAGAGAGGGAGGATTTAAAAAAAATACATAGAAGCCTCTAGAATAGAGGCTTCTAAAGAGAAAGGGGATAAGTTAGGGAGGATTTTATAATTGGATAATTATATAATCCATTTAGGGGATAAGTAAGATTAGTAAAAATTGTGATTAGATAGGTGATTAGGGACTAGGAATGTAGGAGAGCCTAGGAATAGGTTAGAGTAGGTGGGTCATGAGCATTTAAAATTCCCAAATATTAGATAAGTGGGATTAGTTAGTAGATAATGGTGGTTTAGATGAATTAGTAAATAAGTGGGAAGGGGTAAGGTTAGTATGATGAAGAATAATTAAGGGGGATGGGATTTAATTATTTAGTTAGGACTATGGTTATGGGATTAATTAGGATAAATAGAGAGATTATTAAAATGGTTAGGGTGATAAAATTTAGGTGTATATATTTTTCCCCTCTTTTAAAGGGCATTGCAAGTGGATGAAGTAGAAGGAGTAATGATCTTTAAAAAGAACATTTCATGGATGAATTTTAGTAGATATGATGTCCCCTTAAGGGGACATGTGGGTAATAATGAGATATATGGCCACTTGAAGGAGGAAAGAAGGGGTTGGATGTGATTAATAAACAAGGTGATGGGATGTGAGATAAATGATGAAGAAAATGAACTCAACCTAAGCAGTGAGTTATAAAGTGATGATTCCCCTAGAAAATACATATACATAGGGAGTTAAAACATGATGATGATAAGATAAGAGGCTAAAAGCTTTCAACATATCCTAGTAAAGGATTCATGCCACAAATAGTTTTAGACAAAGATGATAAAGGCCATGATATTTCAACATATCCCAATCAAGGACATAGGCATGGGAGAGCATCAGGCCAAAATAAGATAATGATGTGATAAGATTGATGATGAGCATAGCTCAAGGCTAAAGTTGAGAAATATGATGAAAGATATGAGAGAGAAGAAATAATATTATTGAGTGATAATAATATGAAAGGGGATGAATTGGATTACAAGGCATCAAATTAGTGAGTTATAATGTGATTAATAGTAATGATGCCCCTAACAAGGACACATGTATGGGAGAAATATATGATAATAAAGTTACATCTTGTTCATGCCCAAATAATAGGTAGAAACCATAAAATTTAAATTATGAATTGATCAATCAGTGATAATGGATGACTGATGAAAGAAAATATGAATGTTATGATATGTCAGCCCTAATCAATAGGGGTGGGTGATTGACAAAATTGATTAAGGAGATGATTATGGGGATGGTGATTGATCAATATATTAATTGATTAATGATTTATATTATATCTTAGGGATTTTATTAATGTAATACTTGGGTATGATGATGGGGAAAGAGGTTAGAGTGGTTGATCTAACCTTAAGCACACTATGTGACTGAGCACTTCCCTACAAAGTCTTAAAAGACCTCATACCAATGTAGTTCAAACTATATTATAAAGGACCATATAGACTAGAGGATGATGATGATGGATGTTAGATGTGACTTATATGAAGGTAAAATGGGTTAAGAGGCATGATTAGATATTGGATGAGTAAACCGAGATGATTAATTTGATGATGGGATAAATATGATCATTTGATAATTAGGCAGGTGATGAAGATAAGATAAATGTGAATGTGTAGATGATAAATCCATAATTTCTATAATAAGGCTCATAATAGTCTCAGTAATGTGATAGAACACCTAAAAGTATGCCCCATGATATAAGTATGACCATAGAGGATGTTGTGCCAAAGTGCATAAAAAGGGGCAAATAGTAAACTTTACATCATTAAGGGAACCTAAAAGCATCATTGTAAATTTTGGTGTCATCATAACATCCCCATTCATTTCCCAATAAACAAAAAAACACGTGATGAAAAACTAAAAATAAACATAGATAATTAAATTAAATAAGTCAAATAACATAGATCATACAACTAACACACACAAGTATCTACATGGAATGTCATTATGTCTTGTCTAATATTCCTGATTAGATTTGATGGGATGATTGATTAGGTGATGAGTTGGACTAAGTCTCTCATGATGATGTGAATTTGGATTAAGGTTAAATACTTAGACAAGGATATGGAATTTGAGTAACTAGTGAATTGGAATAGGATAAGATTATGGATAAGGACTTGGATGCCAAGATTAAGACATAAGATAAGACAAGATGACTAAATCATAAGAATACATACAATAAGGTGAGATGACAATATAATAAGACAACTAAGATAGAATACATGATGATAAGGAGATTCAAGACATAAGATAAGGTATAATGACAATGAGATGGACAAAAAAAGGATTAGGATAAGATGATTGGGATACTCAAGAGGTTTTGGGATTTTTGTGAATTTTATATTTTTTAGGGGTTTTGACATATTTACATTTTTAGGTGTTTATGAAAATGGGGTTACTAGCAAAGGGAATACTAAGCCTAAAAATTAGGATAAGTATGGATGGAATAATGGAAGGGATGATAAAAAGATGGAAGTGGTGATGAAGACCAAGGAATATGGGATTAGAGATTGCCAATGACCACATCATTAAGGAATCAAATATCTAGTAACTTGAGTGTTCATTAGAGTATATGCCAAGATGAATCTGAAAAATTTCTCAAGACATCTTCCACTCCCTTACAAATTTCAAAATAGGAAGGATGGACATAATAAGATGCATAATATGATGGCCAATGATGGGTAAACACAATGGACTAAGGGGTAAGATAGACATGGATGGGATTGACAAGGGATATTATGTGAATGAAATGGATTTTACCCCAAAGTGTCAAGATACAATGTGGACCATAGACTATTTTATAATTATGCCAAAAATTATTTTTCATCATGGTACTTTCCCAAGGTGCCAAAAGATTGGTTTTCACCATTGGATGAATGATTTTTTTTTCATTTTTCCATTTTTTTTAATTTTTAATTTTTAATAGCATCTTGATTTATTAGACATGGGTGCAAGATGTAGTAAAGATATCACTTTCATGCTCTTTAGCCAACCCTAATTCTAGAAATATGTGATGTTAGGATCATGTTTTCACCATTGGATGTATTAATATCCTTGTGACCTTCATTTATTCTTGATTGTGACCCCTCTAGATATCTAGGCTAGGTATCTTCATCATCCCTATGAGAGTTAATATTGCCTGAGAAGGTGATGGGAGGTATGGATTGGATTAAATATTGATGTTGATGGGGGTGTATTGGTCTTGAATAGAGGATAGGATCATGATAGGATGGTGTGATAGGTGATTAGGGATTAGGAATAGTAGTCACACACATCATTGGAGATGTTGGAAATTCTACATTTGATTGGTGCCATATGAAAAAAGACTTTAAAAGATCCAAGACACTTTTAATTTATTGTTCCTCTTTGATCCAATTATTTAATTTATTATCAACCATATTGATAGTGTTTTTGGCATTTTTTTGATTTTTATACTTGATTATATCTTGGTTTCCCCTAGTGCTTGGCATTGGTATTTACTAGAGGAGATTCATATTTGACTTGATAGATGAAAATTATTGTGACTTTAATGGTCCCCTAGTGCCTGCCATTGGGCTTCACTAGGGGAACACACTTTTTGACTAGGTTTATGATGTGAATTTTATTGATTTTAACTTATTAGATCAAAGGTGTTTTGATCATCATTTATGAATTTTGAAATATTGTCTTAGACCTTCATATTTATGGCACATGTTATATTACTCTAGGAAGAGTCCAATGATGTATTTTTATGTTTGTCCTTATAGAGGGAGGAAATTAAATGATCATTGATGGGAAAAAAAGGATCTATGATGGATGAAGGTGATGGAGATGATATGATGAGGTTAGTGAGTGGTGATGGGGCAACATGTTCCTCATAGGGGTTCCTTTGAGATCTAGTTTTGATATCAGAGAAAACCTACTCAAGATCAACAAGAGGATCACTAAGAATAGATGAAAGACATGTGCTTGATGTAGAATCAGATCCAATCTAACTATATTCGATAGATAAATCTTGTAAAATTTTTATTATGACTTCATCATCCTAATTATGATCAAAATATATGCTTAGTGACTAGTTATTATCTGAATTGGAGGTATTTTAAAAATGGGAGGCATACTCATCATCTGATGTAACATCTATGAGGGATGATGTCTCTAATGAGGAATTATATTTAGACATTGGTATTGTTCCCAATGTTTTACATGACATTATTATACTAGTAGGAGATTCATTATCTAAAATTGACCTCTCAATGTGGGGTTTTTGAAATTATGGGTGAGAGGAAGATGATGGAGGGACAATGGATTTTCCAAGGATAGGACCATGAAATAAGGACTCATGAGGGAAGGGAAGACTAGGCCCATGGGGGATAGACTCATCTTCAATGGATGATTTTTCAAAAATGGTGGGACCATGGAAGATGGATGTGGTGTCTTGACCTCATCTTGGAAAGGGAAGGCTTGATCATGATCAGGAATGGAATCTTGGAATTCTTCTTCTTATTTACCCAAGGATGTTGACTTGTCTAATCCATTCTTGATTTCTATGTCATAATAGTTGATGAGGTCTTAAAAATAGTTTTGGAAATTATGACATCAATTAATGGTATGCCCCTAGGTTCAATGATATACAAAATAATGTTTTGTGTTATACCAAGAAGGGTTAGGCTTTGGTAGGATTAAAATGTCCTATAACTAGATAGACCATCATTTTGGTGGCAACAAGTTGGTGTAAGATGGATTATAAGGATATAGGAAGAGGTGTATAGGGGCTCTCTTTACTTGATGACTTAGATGTGAAAGCATTAGGATTTGGATTAGATGGTTGCTGATGTGAATGAGTGAGTAGACTGGTATTAGAAGATCTTTCTTGAATAGGATTCCCTTTACTAGTATTGAAAGGGGTAGATGATAGGATATGATTGGTGGATGGAATATTTGAATGAGACTTGCATGGATGGGTGTAGAATGGAGGTAATGTTGGGTGGATGGGGTCAAAGTCTATAGGATTCAGAGGGATCATCTTAATGAGGAGAGAAATGAGCATATCCCTATTGGCAATGAGGAATTACTCAATCAAGGTATTGACCAAATTTGTTTTGGATGCCATGGATAAAGATGGAAGAAAATATGTAAAATGTGGTTCGTTGGCCCTAATTAATAGGTGTAGGGGATTGAATGGAAAAACTAAGTGATGATGATCGAATGTGGGGAATTTTTTTGAATAAAGGATTACTTTAGTTAAATCTCAAGTTTGACTCAATGATATGAGATATTGGATGGGATAAGACAAAATTAAATTTGACCAATATAGGATGTGAGCTAGACTTTGATGATTTTGATTGGATTTGATTGGGTGAGCTACAACAAGCTCTAAGATTCGATGGGGGGTTATACTAGACCAATAGACATTATTTTGAATAGGATTAATAGGATTAAGGATAGTTCAAGACTAAGATGATCAACTCAAATAGGATGAGATGATTTGATTGATAAGTTGATAGGATTGTGATTATGATTCAAACTTGATTAGACACAAGCAAGCTAGTGATGAAGACCCTGATATGGAAATAATATTTCCCACTATGGATTAGGAATAATGTATGACTATATACTTGTTGAGATGAATAGTATAGTCAAGGGGATGATAATATAAGGACTATGTCTACATTAGGTTTCAAGGGATAAAATGGTGGACAAAGTGATTAGGCTAGACAAGGTTAGGACAAGTGACAAGGTGTCAACTAAAGTAAGTTTTATGATGGGTAATATGGTTTTGACCAAGAATAAAAGGATGAGTAATACAAGGAAAGATGGTGTGGGAATATGGTGATGAAAGGATTGGGATGTGACCAAGATTAGTTATAGACAAGGTGGACTAAGTGATAAAAATGATGTTAAGGATGAATAATGTTAATGCTAAGTATGATAAGGATGAATAATGTTAATGCTAAGTGAATAATATGAGAGTGGATTATGATAATATGTGATGGAGGGATGAAAATATTTTATTAAGGTAAGGGATGGGGTATGACTAGTGTTAGGTGGATGAGACTAGACTAGGATAAGATGTGATAAGCTTAAAAAGATATACACAAATATACAAAGAAAATATGTTCAAGAGGATGTGTACAAGGATGTATAAGGATATATAAGATGATGAAAAATGCTTAGATAGGTGTGAATATGATTGGGTAAGAGGTTGAATTGGCTCATAAATAACACAAGTCTAACACAACACTCACCAAATAAATCAAACCACAAACCTAAAATTAGTAAACTAATTTAGGTGGGTTAACCTAATGACTGTACCATGTAATGCCTTTATAGGTGAGGATTTAGGTCAATGACCCATTATGTAATATCCCAAACCTTCCCAAATCCATATACACATGATAGTCACTTGGGAGCTAATACTGACTCTAAAAGGAAGTTGCATGTTATGGTTGATAGTCCTATGCTAGGTTGAACATGCTCTCTACAAGCATCCCTGATCTATGTTATATACAATAGGCCCAAGTTTATGTAGGGTGTTGTCTAATTTTTGGTTCAGAGAATGAATGCTTCCCAATCATGGATGACCTATATGGGGTCAAACACTTAGCCTAATGATAGTTATCATTGATATTTATACTCCATTGAAATACAGAGTGTGGATTAGTGTGTGGTGGTGAAATCCATGATCACTATCCCCCTAAGACTATGGTAAGTGTTTGGGTGTCAATTCCACATCATGTTTCCTCTAAAAATAAAAATGGAATGGTTTTTTAGTGGTCATTTATCCTCCAAGAATCACTACAAGGATACAAGGAGGAGAGCATACATCATTGTAACCTTTGGGTGACACCCAAGTAGAAAAAAAAGATTTATTATCTAATTAATTTAGATGTGATATATATAAAATCTATACAAGATGATTTTTCAAAATGCTGAAATATCTTTGATAGGTGACATGGAAGACAAGTAATTATTAGTTTTAATTGGCAATCTTGGAAGGGAAACCTACAAGACAAGATTTAGATGAAATATATGACCTACAAGAGAAGATCTTATAAAGTCAAAGTTGCTACAAGATTCACCCCGATAAGAAATAACATGTTATTCAAATAAGCCTTAATAAAAACCACTAAAAAAATCATGATTTAGCTCTATAAATTCTTTGGATGAGGGGCCATGATGTAGGGGTGTGGGGGAATCAACCCCTAATAGGGTCAAGGGGTAGTTCCCCTTACAGGGTTAAGGGTAAGTTCCCCCTATGGGGTCAAGGAGTAGCACCCCTTGCAAGGTTTGGGGGTATAACCCTAGGCATGCTCCCAGTGATGGTATAGGTGGGGTCGAGGGGTAACACCCCTGATGCCAAATATAATTTGGGACTTTTGTAACCTTTGGAATGAATTATAATTCACTAAAAATGATCTTTAAAATGAACTCAAGAAAGGCTAATTAGAATGTAAAAATGTAATTACATAAGGCAAAACTATAGATACACAGTTAGTTATATGTAAAATCACTTCCAAAGAGCACAAAACTATAAGTCTTGCAAAATATCATGACTATCTAATATGTGTTTTGGGGGACTATTTATTAAACTTGATCATGACCATGGTGGTTATGCAAAACTACTAATGCTTAAGCAATATCACAAGTCTAATTGTAAATCACAAATCATGATGAGTGGTTTTATTTGCTTCAAGAAAATACAATAAAGTGTAATATAGAAAATGGAATGTTTACAAATAATTAAGAGGATATTTAAAATGGCTAACACAAATTTATTTTGATTCGTTAACTAGATAGATATTGTTTTAAAACCTTAATCCCAAAAATTGATTATACTATGTCAAAATATTTGAACATAATATTTACAGAGTATAATAATAAATATTTTAGATTGCTCTAAAAAAATAAAATAAGCTAGAATGTAATATTTGCAATATAATATATTTCCTGGTGTATTTAAATCAACCATTTATTATAATAAAAAATGCCTCGATAAATAGGTGATCTTGTACAAATTAGATATAATAAGGATTTAGGGGTATTGATTGGGTCTAGGTAGATTATCCTCCTCATTTTAAGTAGATCACATTCAATTAGAGACAATCAAACCATTAAAAATCAAAAATCATGGGCTTAGGTTAGCAATTTTATGTTTGAGTCAAAACCAGATTTCATGAAGGTAGAAAGCATTTTGGATTCAAAATTTCAACTATAAAAATGTAATTTTACAAAACCAAAACTATAAAAATGTGATTTTATAAATAAATCAATTATATGAACATGATTTTACAATACCGTAACAAGCAAAATGTGGTTTTGCAAAAACTACATAGCTAGTCTAAATAGTTAACGGTGAAGTACTGCAAAATTGCAACTATCAGGGTCAAAATTGCAACTTTATATCAAAATAACCTTTTATGAGTGGTGATATTAAAATAGGATGAGAAATTTTCAAAATATTTAACTGTTATTGGTTAAACAATATAATTAATGCAAAATCATAGATTATTAGGCAATACCATTAATGTAATATCACAATTTGTAGAGCAAAATTGCCATTTGCATGTACGTGAAAAGTTTGATAAAATTTGGATATTTCATTTATATAATTTGTATTTAAATCTATCGAAACACTTATAATAGGTAAAATGGTTAATTTGAAGGAGTTGTCCCACTGTGGTCGCCAATGTATTACCATATTTTTGAGCTATGAATTAAAACTACTATATATAACAAATTTAACCAAAAAGATAATAAAATCAAAGGGAGAGATTATGGAATAAAATAAAAAATAATAAGGAAATTATTATCATTGCCTTTCTCCTCTTATCCTCTCTCCAATATCTTTAACCAGATTTTGCTTGTGGATTGCTATAGATATACTTAGAATTTTGACATAATGATAACTTGATCAATGACTTTTATTATAGCATGGATTTTTTGATCATATTAGCTTGGAGATTTTATGGATTCATATATTGGTTTGTCCATGGAGGAATGGCTTGTTTAAATAGAGGAGAGAGGGAGGATTAAAAAGGAATTAATAATTCCTTGGAAGCCTCTAGAATAGAGGCTTCTAGAGAGAAAGGGGATGAGTTAGGGAGGATTATATAATTGGAAAATTATGGAATCCATTTGGGGGATAATTAATATTATTATTTAATGTAATTATACATGTGATTAGGGACTAAGGATGTAGGAGAGCCTAGGAATAGGCTAGGGTAGGTGGGTCATGAGAATTCAAAATTCTTAAATATTAGATAAGTTGGATTAATTAGTGGATAATGGTGGTTTAGATGAATTATAAAGAAGTGGGAAGGAATAAGGTTATTATGATGAAAAATAATTAAGGGGGATGGGATTTATTTATTTAATTAGGACTATGGTTATGGGATTAATTAGGATAAATAGTAAGATTAGTCAAATGGTTAGGGTGAGAAAATTTAAGTGTATATAGATGTAGTTGTGGTAGTGGAAGTGGGACATAGGTAAGCCCAGTTAGAGTCTGAACTGATGTGTACTTTGGATCCTATGGATATTTACTATAGAATTTGATTGCTTTACCAATTCTATTTGAAAATATAAGGCATAACTAGCCTGAAAAACAATATTGATGGTAAGTGAATGGGTGTCAATTCCATGTCACATTTCCCCTAAAAATAAAAATGGAAGGGTTTGTTAGTGGTTTTTGATCTTCCAATAATCACTACAAGGACACAAGGATGAGAGAATACACCACTATATTCCTTTGGTGACACACAAGAAGATAAAAAGATTTATTAGCTGATTAATTTAGATGTGATATATATATAATATATAGAAAATGATTTTTTAAAATGTCAAAATATCTTTGATAAATGACATGCAAGCAAAGTAATTAGTAGTTTTAATTGATAATCTTGGTAGGGCAACCTGTAAGATGAGACATTAGACAAAATATATGACTTTCAAGAGAATATGTTAGAAAGTCAAAATTACTACAATATTCACCCTGATAAGAAAAAAATGTTAGTCCAATAAGCCTTAATAAAAACCACTAAAAAAACATGATTTATCTCTATAAATTCTTTGGATGAGGGGCCACAATGTAGGGGTATGGGGACATCAACCCCCAATGGGATCAAGGGGTAGTGCCCCTTATAGGGTTAATGGGTAGTGCCCTTTATGGGGTCAAAGGGAAGCACCCCTTATGAGGTTTAGGGGTAACACCTTAGGCATGGTCCCTGTCATGGTACATGGTAGGGTCAAGGGGTAACACCCCTAATTCCAAACATAATTTGGGACTTGTGGAACCCTTGGAATGACTTATAATTCACTAAAAATTATCTTAAAAATAAACTCAAGGAAAGGCATTTTTAAAACAAAAATTCAACTACATAAGGCAAAACTACAGATACACAATCAGTTATATGTAAAATCATTTCTAAAGAGCACAAAACTACAAGTCTTAGGGAATATCATGACTGTCTAATATGTGGTTTTATGGACTATTTATTAAACTTGACCATGACCATGAGGGTTATGCAAAACCACTAATGCTTAAGCAATATCACAAGTTTAACTATAAAATCATAAATCCTGATAGCAATTTTATTTGTTTCAAGAAAATACAATAAAGTGTAATAACATAAAATGAAATATTTACAAATAAATAAGAGGATATTTAAAATGGATTACATATATTTATTTTGATTCCTTAACTAGATAGATATTATTTTAACACCTTAAGCCCAAAAATTGATTTACTATGTCAAAATATTTGAACACAATATTTACAAAGTATAATACTAAATATTTTTAGACTGCTCTCAAAAATTAAAAAAGGTCAAAATTTAATATTTTCAAGATAATATATTTCCTAGTGTATTTAAGTCAACCATTTATTATAATAAAAAATACCTTGGTAAATAGGTGATATTGCACAACTTAGATATAATAAGGATTTAGGGTTATTGATTTGGTCTGGGTAGAGTCTCCTCCTCCCTATAAGTAAATCATAGTCAAATAAAGACAATAAAATCATTAGAAATAAAATATCATAGGCTTAGGTTAGCAATTTTATGTTTGAGTCAAAACTGCATTTCATGAAGGTAAAATGCATTTTGGATTCAAAATTACAACTATAAAAATGCAATTTTACAATACCACAACTAGAAAAATATGATTTTGTAATACTAAAACTATAAAAAAGTAGTTTTAAAATAACAAAATTATCTAAACTATAAAATTTGGAGATTTCCTTCATACAATTAGTCTTGAAAGATATCAAAACACTTCTAACAAGAAAAATGGTTAATTTGAAGTTGTTGTCCCACCATGGTCACCAATGTATTACCCCATTTTTGAGCTATGAATTAAAACTACTATATATAACAAATTTAACCCAAAAAATAATAACATCAGAGGGAGAGATTATGGAAGAAAATAAAAAATAATAAGGAAATTATTACCATTGCCTTGCTCCTCTTATCCTCTCTCCAATATCTTCAACCAAAATTTTAATGATTTTTTATTTTGCTTGTGGATTGCTATGGATATACTCAGAATTTTGATATAATGATAGCTTGATCAATGGCTTTGATTATATAATGGATTGTTTGATCATATTGGCATGGAGATTTTATGGATTCATCTATTGGTTTTGCCATGGAGGAATTTATTTTTTAAATAAAGGAGAGAGGGAGGATTAAAAAGGAATTAATAATTCCTTGGAAGCCTCTAGAATAGAGGCCTCTAAAGAGAAAGGGGATAAGTTAGGGAGGATTATGGAATTGGAAAATTCTAGAATCCATTTAGGAGCTAAGTAATATTAGTATGGAATGTGATTAGATAGGTGATTAGGGACTAAGGATGTAGGAGATCCTAGGAATAGGCTAGGTTAGGTGGGTCATAGGAATTTAAATTTCTGTAATATTAGGTAAGTTGGATTAGTTAGTAGATAATGGTGGTTTAGATGAATTAATAAAGAAGTGGGAAGGGGTAAGGTTAGTATAATGAAAAATAATGATAGGTGATGGGATTTTAAATTAGGAACATGGTTATGGGATTAATTAGGATAAATATCAAGATTAGTCAAATGGTTAGGGTGAGCAAATTTAGGTGTATATAGATGTAGTTGTGGAAGTGGAAGTGGGAAGTGGCACATAAGTGGGCCTAGTCAAAATTTGCAATTGTGTGTACTTTGGAGCCCAACTTTATTTACCTTGGGGAGGTGCTAATGGCATTCCTAATATAAAATTTGATTGCTTTACCACTTCCATTTGAAAATATAAGGCATAATTAGACTAAAAATTAATATTGATGGTCTCATAATCAAGGAGAGATGTCTTAAACAACCATGGAAGCTTATCCATGGGATGTGTATCCTATATTGGTGTTAGTGGTACTCATATTGTAGAATTTAATTACTTTGTCACTTCCATTTACAAATATAAGGAATAACTATCTTGAAAATTAATATTGATGGTCTCATGATCAAGGAGATATCTCTTAAACAACTATGGAAGCTTATCCATCAACTTATTATGCATGACCATTGTAGTTATGACTTGTAAATATATAGTATCTATTTATGTGACCTTCCTCCTAGAAAAATTTATTAACTACATGATTTCTTCATCAATTGTATATATTGTCTCCTTAATGTCAACTCTGAAGCTATCATCTACAGTTCAAAGTAGACCTTCAAAAAGGGGCTTAACAACCAACTACTCAAGAGGAGTACACACACACACGTGACTCTCATGTCTTTTAAAATAGAGATTTATTTTCCTTATTTATTGATAAATTGTTATACTAAATCCCACATATCTTGATGCCAATCAAACAAGATATCTCTTTTTGTGGCCACATGACTTTGTACCCACATAACTTATGGTGTCATTATTAAATTTAATTGAGCATAAGATTTGTTTTATTATATCTTAGCCCAAGAAGTTGAGCCTTCCTTCCATATATTTCATTTTATTGTATAATTGGGATACATCTCCCCACTTAGGACAAGATTTAACATTTTTAAACCTTATTGAATTAATAATGTCATATAACTTATTAGCTACACTTTGTACATTGTCTATAATTTCCTTAGGAGTCTACATGATATTTATCTATTGTGACCTTTGTATAGACTAGTAATAGTTCTTAAACATATATTTTATTACTCTACTAGTTGCATCTACAAAACTATAGGGATCCTCCCTATACTTAGCTAGTTTTGAAGGATTGAGCTTCTTTTTATTTATTCAAGAAAATATGTATTTTCTCTGCTCCAGTTGAAAATTATCACACTCTCCCATTACAGTCTTCCTCTTGACCTTCCTCAATGTATTGGTTAATCTATCAAAATAGAATCTCACTTTTGGTTACTTATTAATTATTAGTTCTTGTCTGCCTACCTCCTCTTCTTACAATTTATAAATCCATGAAGGGATGTTTGCTATAGCTTACTATTATGTGTGCTTTATTTATGTAGTGGTGATAGGAGGGGATTGACCTGGTGGGTGAATTAAGGATAAATTAGGTTGGGATTAGGAGAAGGTGTAGTCAAATATGGGAACAAAGGAATGACCTTTTTCCACCCAGTGACCTTTTAGAGTGGTGTTTCAATAACACTCTTGATCTTGTCTAGTGCCCTATACACTAAAACTATGGAAGAATATACTTGGGTAACCTGAGAATCAAGCATACATAACTATTTTGATGGTTTATGGGGTGTAGTCTATGTAGCCAAAATAGAACCCAACACTAGGTCTTCAAAATGCACTTATTTCATAAGTCTAGTGGCTTGTGGATTAGTTTTACTAATGAATGAATATATCATAGGCTTTGGATTATTTTTTGCATATATGTTGTAATATATGGGTAAGAAATCCTAGTAGGATTAGTAGTGGTATAACCCTTAGTTGGTTGATTCATAGTAGTAAAAACACCACTCATGTTGGGCCTTGGGTTATATTATGCGAAATTGGCATTGTGAATGCCTAGGGCTTATTTAAAGGTCTTGGAGAATAAAAAATGAAAGAATGCGGAGAATAAGTTTATCTTTCTATATAAAATATAATAGTGTCAAAATAACTTGAGACACTAAATAATGAATAAATTAAGTACTTACATTATGATTTAAAGTGGCAATGATAGTTGTTATTGTAGTTGTTACCATTGTAACCTCAAAATTAAGTCCCCTTGTAAAACTTATATCACTCTCTACATAAACCTTAGAAGCAACTAGAGCTTCATTGGAACTTAACTCCCTAATTAATCCTTGAGTAGAGACTGATGTGGCCTCTACTATATTTTATGTCTATTTCTTTGCACTTTGAGGTAGAGGTATTAAATGTGTGGCTAATGTTGGTTCTTGAATTGGAACCATTTTCTTGGACTGTGCTTCATCCTTCACATCATTTTCTTATTTTGAAAATAACTTAGTTGTAACTGAGTCAACCTTTTCTTGCTCAACTTCTTTAGAGTCTTTACATTTTTATATCCCTCTTGACTCAATTTCACCCTTTTCTGATTCCTCAAACAATTTTATTTCCTTAGATTATGTGTCTTCTTTAGATAACCTCTCTTCTTCTTCACTACTATCATAAACTTGAATTGGATTCAATTCTTCTTATACTTTATCTCCTCCTTCGTATTAATCATCTTTTTTCCCTTTTTTTCTTTGTATGGGTTCCCCTTTAGTTTCCTCATAAATAGGGCCTTGTCTAAAAAATAATCCGTCAACATACATTTCCTCTCCTTATACAACCTCTAGGGACACAATATGGGTCTTAGGTTTCCTTTGGTAGGTCTTTAGTGATTGCCTACTAAAAGTAAAGGATGGTCTGGACATGGTTGGAATGGGTAATGAAGGGGCTATAAAAGTGGAAGGCACAAGTGAAGTGGGTATGGTAGTGACTATTAGTGGAACTATAGTATGAGTTAGTGATGAAGGAGCAATAACAATAGGAATTTGTGACAAAAAATAAGGGATAATTACTTAATACACTATGGTAAATGGAGGCATGGGTGTAATATAAAATGGCCCTGTTATTCTAATAGAACTTGTAAATTCCCCCATATTAGTTATAGGTTGAGAGCGATGAACATTAGGAGGAGTGGGAAGACTAATAGGGATGTTATATTTATATTTTGGGTTTGCTTCCATAGATTCACCCATGTCCTCAACTATATATGTTACCATTTATACCTATAGTTGGAAAATAGGCCCATGAATTGGTTTTGATGTCTATTGTTCATTGTCTATTCTTCTTGCATCTTCCTCTATGATAGTAGGATCATATTGGATCCTTTAAGCCACTATCATGGACATATTACCCTTGTGCATTTTAATATCAACATCACTGTCATCCTTATAATTTATAAATATGTAATCATGATTATATGATTGGTGCCCATAGGATATATTTAATTTTCTTTCATATTTATTTAGGTGTTCCCTAACATTTCTCCTAGGATCCCAATATTTTAATGATGCATTACTCAAACCATAGTGTATTTTAATTTTTCTAATAGATATGAGGTGCTCCCATTTTGTGTAATTCATGTGACCTATACTAAAAAGGGTTAGATGCAAAGCTCCTTATATTGCACCCTTAAGTTGGGCATCTACATTATCATACAACTATGTATTAATCTCATGTCCAACCACCTTATTTATAACATGTTGTGAAAAATATAAAGGTTGAGTTGTAGTGCCCTCAATCCTAATTATGATGCACCCAAAGTAATGCCAATAGTCATCCATTCTCCTAATGTTTCTCTTGATGTGGTCTAATAATCTAGGCATATTATGTCCATATATAGCTATATATACCATAGGGTAAAATGTATATGTGATCCTTTGAATTTTCCTTCTGAATCTATATATGTGTATAATGTTGAACTCATCACACACTCTATTTTTAGGATACTATATGGATGGCACCAAAGGTTCTTCAGAGGAAGGGTGTACTATATCAATTATAACATCCACCACATATGACATCATGTATAAATTACCATCATGTAGGTTGGTTGGGTTATTATTTTGATGCATCAAATTAATGGCGATGATTTCTCCAAGGGTAATATTTTTTTGAACTCAAAATAATATCTAATAGTGGGACCCATATTTCATGGACATAAGAAATATTAGGGAAACCATATAATTAGTTTAATAGGGCCATATAAATTATTATACTTTTCCTAAAAGGGATTATGGGAAGAGAGTAAATTGGACCTTTAATCTCAGTTGCTTGGGTTATCAACCCATTCCTATAATTTACCAGGGTTCAAACTTGCAAACAACCATGAATTTATTATAGCTTGGATGTAGGCTATACTATAATAAGGAGAATATAATATTTATAAAAGTCATTTCCACCAATGTAGGCTACATGGGTATTATTAAGCTCTAAGTGAAACATTTTCCCAAAAATTTTCCCATTTAGAAACAAATTTTAAAGTAAGTCAATGTAGTGCATTACCTCAAGTTTTGTTACTGTGTTATGTAGGTCTACTACCTTGATAGCCAAAATGTCACTTTTGTATTGTTGTGTGAATATGTATGGTTAATCCCCTTCTTTGCATGACTCTATAGAATCCACTTCTTCCCATATAGTTGAATAGTGTTTGATTTTTTTTTTGTAATGCCTTTGAATCAAATACTGTATCCATTTATTCAGTCATGCCTATAATCAAATAAGTATAGGGAGGAGGGGTGAAAGATTATGAATCCATTGAAATTGTGTAAATATTCTTTGTTCTATAAATTTTTTGATGTCTCTTAATCCATAGGGAGCTCAAATAATAGTTTTCATAGAACAATAAGAGGGCAAGGGAATCAAATCATATTTTACAAACAAAATATATGACTTATATTTGTTGGATCTAAAATTTGAATGGATTGAATTGCCAATACACGTAAATTAATTGTAAACAATAAATTTTGATCTATTCCTCATCTAATCTTTTCTTATTTGAATTTTGATTTTACATTGTCAGCTTTAGTGGATTAAAATGCCATATTATGTATTTTCATTAATTTTGGGTGTATCATCATATTAGTATGACATATGTCTTTTTATCATGATTTTATAGCTTTTTTTTCATGTTTTAAAATTTATTTGATTGGTTGGGGACACATCGTTGTATGTTTCTTGTCCACTAAGTATTGAGTTTTTTCCTTTATACTTTGCTCCTTTGGTTGCATGCTACCAAGATGATGACTCTTTGTAAGATCTCAATAATTTATATGCCCAGGGTGCAAAATCATTTGTCATATGTTGTAAAAACCATAGATTAGTGAGATTACTACATGTGGGACAATCTCACTATTCTAAAGTATCATTAAACTTTGAATTTATACCTTGCTATGTTAGACCATAGGTTATTGGTATAATGCCACATGTATAGATTTCACTGCTCTACTTGCCTAGGTGACAATATAATATAATTTTTTTGACATCATCCATAGGCTAGTTGGATCATGACATGTGGAGAAATCTCAATGACCTAGAATATCATTAAACTTGGTGAATCATTCAAATATATTTTGGTTGGGTTAGCAAGATAATGACACTTGAATGACTCTCACTACTCCACTTGTCTGAATGACTTCATGATGTGTGCTTTCTATTTAGGTTGTGGGTTAGTGGTATGGTGACACTTGGCATGATCCTACCGACTTAGAGGCCTAGAATATTTTAAAATTTGTTAAATTATTAGATAGTTTTAGAATAGTGTGATGTATACATTTGTCATAATCTTAATGATCTGAAAGAATAAACACTTGGTAAATTTTTGAAGGCCAAAGATGTGAAAGATAATGACTTGTGGAAGGATTATATGAGATCAAAGACATCTCAAATATTAAATGGAAAAAACTTGATGATGGAATAGCCTGTATAGGACTAAAACTAAGGATACATGGACTAAAACATATCATAATTAGTCTTGTTAGTCACTCAAAAGGCCCATTTTAAAATTTAATTATTTTTATATAAAATATAACAATGTTTCAATTTTGACTTTTAATAGAGTGACATAGTACTCAAAATAAAATTTTAACCTTAGAATTTATGAAATATGTCAATACTTGGACTTTAAGGTTATATTATCCATGTACCACATCTTTAGACTTTACCTTGAAGAAAATTTCTACGGCAAGTGGGTCCCTATTTTAAATTTTCAAAATGGGAGCGTGTTGGGGTACAACAAATGGTGACTCAGTGGGAAAAATGCTATGAGTATTTGAGAACCTATAATTTGTAGTTAATGCATTAAGATAATACTTTAGAATTTATAAGAAAATAATAAGTAAACTAAATAATTGAAATAAACTCCAACTCCCTCATGCAATACTAACCATTTTCATTTATAGGATTTATGTGTGATTATGTGGAATTCATTTACCCCTTATTATGAGATTTTTGACATAAATCTAGATAAACACTATAGGTTTCATTTCAAATTCTTAATTATATAAAAAAAAAATAAGGGAAACATCGGCATTACTCTGCTTCCAACTGGGCATCCATAGCCTTGATAGAGATACCTTTGATTTCACTCTAAGCATTGATCTATTTATAGGTAGGCATCCATATCCCTAATAAATATTCTTGAATTACCATTCCTCTATAATTTTACATTATTTTTTTGCAACATAAATGGAATACAAGTAGGGAGCCATAATTGGTAGGGTGTGCGTATAAGAAAACTTATTTTTATCAATATTCCCTATCAGAATACATCCATTTCAATGTTTATTATCTCTCATCCAAGTTTTATCATGTAAGAGTGTAGTTGATATTTGAAAATGAAAATTATTACTAGAATTTGAATGCGTATATCAAATCAACTTTCAAAGACCTAGTGAACTTATTCAATTTAGATGAAAACTTGATTTTATTTATAATACTTACCTAAATTGAGGATCTCCTAGTACTATAAGAACAAATCCTAGTGAATTCTAGTTGTGTACTTATTCAATTATTTCCCTTTTATTTTACAAATATTTTTCAAAATTTAGCATAAGGAAGTGATCAAATTATTCTAAAATTTAAACAACTAATCTAGAAAGAAATATGAATAACTATTAAATCCAATGTTAAAAATAGGGAACTAATCTAGGAAAACATGGAAACATTAACCTAAGAAAGAAATAAATCTATCTAAAGAAGCAAATTATTGAAAGCATGAAAATAATCTAGAAAGCAAGTAATCTAATATATTCCTACTTCTATGATGGAATTTATAGTTATTCAGGAGCATCTCCAACTAAATTAGCCATTAAATAATGTTTTGAAAACTATCCTTTCACTATAAAATCAAGATCATTACCTTAGAGGTCCTTTATATGAAATTTATTATTACCTAGGATCTCAGAGATTTGATATGGCCTAATCCATAAAGGATTAAACTTGTCATTTTGTCCTTTATTTTCATGTGCATTATCCCATAAAATAAATAAGTCATAAATTGTAAAAGCCTTGACCTTGGATCTTTTATCAAATCATGTCTTGATAATGTTTTGGTGCTTTCTAAATCTATGTAATGCTTTAATTTAGGTATCCTCCATCTGGACTATGTCAAGTAACCTGTACTGAATCATCTCATCTTCTTCCATATACTCTTGCATAAACTAATAAATTTGTAGTTTGAGAGTGATGGGAACATGATGTCCATACACTAGTAAGAAAGGTAAAACTTTGAGGGCTTACTTGTGCCTTATTTTATTTACCTATAATGCATACTTCAATAGTAGGTGTCATTCTCTTGGTTTGTCTTGTGCTGATTTCTTGATGGCATCCATTAAATTTTGGTTAGTGTATTTAAAATCTCCATTTCCTAGTGGAAAATAATCTGAGTAAAAATTTATGGTAATATTATTTTTATAGTCACACTAAATAAATTTTGTAGATTGTAATGCTAAATCATTATCACATACAAAATAAACTAGAGTAAAAAATATGGTCAATATGTTTTCTTCCATAAATTTAATCACATCTTATTATGGAGTTATTTGTATCCATGACCCTTTTCTACCTAGTGTAATAATCAGTATCAGTTAAAAAAAATTGTGTCCTACTAAAGAATTTATATTGATTACTCTAACAATGTCAAGACCCCATTGAGAAAAGGGGTATCCTTTGATCACATGATGTAGTAGAATAGAAATGTGTACTTTGATTTTTATAAACACTTGACATTCATTACATGATCTAAAATTATTTTGAGCATCCTTGAAAATGGTATGTCAATAGTATCCCATGCTTAATATTGTATGAGATGTGTAATTTATATAAGGATGCCCATTTCCTATCTTCTTATGTAATTTATCTAGGATGTATGTAGCTTTTTCTCTTGAGACATACCTCAAATAAATACCTTCATAATTTATTCTATATAAAACTCTCTTTTCAATCATGTAATGGGATGATTTGATCCTAAGGTCTCACCTTTTCTCTCTATTTAACTCAAGCATTCAAGTACACATGAGTAGGTAATGGATAATGTGGCCATACTAGTCACCATTAGCTCCTTATGTTTTGTTCATCTTCTCCATGTGAATACAGGGATAAATTTTAGTAATGAGCTAGATGATTCATTAGTATTGTACCATATTAGTAGGTCTAATTTCAATACCAAAATCTTATAATTTATCCATCCATTTACCTGTTCTCTCACCCAACTCATTCTGGTTGAGTGTGAGCTTGACATCTAGGTATAGAACGATAGTGTATGTCTTGTTTCAAAAAATATAGTTTCTAAATTTATTAACTAATTTGATCAAGGAATATAACTAATTATCTATCATTTAATATTTTAGTTTTACATCTTTCAAATTAGTAATCATGAATGAAATTGGGTGTTCATTATCATCTACCTTTTATATGATTATTGATGTTATAATGTGTTCTAAAGCATACCAATACATAAATAATTTTTTAGTAAAATCATGGCTAATCAGAAAAATAGAAATTGAGTGATAGCAGTCTTAATGTCTTCAAATGATTTATTGGCTTCATTTATGCATTCTATCTTAGCATCCTCCTTATTTAGAATACATTTCAATGGCTTGACAATATTTGTAAATCTAGAATGAAATTTCATACAAATTTTATCTTCCCAAAGAAATACTTTAGTTATTTTCTATTTTTAGGGGTGTTAGAGGTTTATAAATTATGTCTCCAAGGTGACCAAGGATGTTGATGAGGTGTTATGTGTGCTATAATGACAATGCCAAAGTGTGCTTCAATGAGCTTCAATGTTTCTACATGGAGTTTCGGTGTTTGACTTAGTGAGGCAATTGATGGATGATATTGATGGTATAAACATGTTGTAGAGACCCTATGGGGTGTTATGATTGTTTGGAGAGCTTATGAAACTGAATAGAATTCATCATAATAATCATATGAGTGTCTAGGTCCAAGTATTCATCTTGATAGAAAAAGCTAAGTAAGAAGTTTGATGACATCATATTTCACACATGTGAAAGTTTAAAGAGTAGTTTGATACATGGATGGATTCCCCTATGAAAGGTGATCCTTGGTTCAAATTTTAGGTCATGAGGTTGAGCATAGTAAAATATATTAAGGTGAAAGGTTGGCTTTTCAGACAGAGTTCAATATGTTCCCATACTTAGCCAAATTTTATTTATTGAAGATATACAGTGAGCATTTAATCAAATCACATATATAATGGTGATAATTTAATCTAACTAGATAAGGATCTAATGGAGTGAATGATCTTGTTAGTAGTGATCCAATGGTTCATATTTAGTCAATATGTCAAAGGTTCCTAAGATTACATGCACTAGTGACAAGTGTCTTGATCATGAAGTTTTAGTAGAAGATCAATAGCTCATAGGTGTTCATGTAGATAGATATCAATGGAGTGTATTAAGTCAAATAGTTAATGTGCACAAGAGGCATGTAGAGCTACCAAGTAGCATGATCATGAAAGCGAGGATCTAAGATCAATGGTGAGTGATTACAAGTTAAAGTTAGGAGACTTATAAGGAGATTGATAGTGCATATTTGATCAAAGTTTCCAAGGAGAAGGAGATGATGACAAAGTGTCTGATGTTTAGTATTTACACAGTGTGTTAGAATTTGAATATTCAAATTTGTGAAGGAAAACTAGTAACGGGTTTTTGAGAAATAACTTTTGATATATGTACAATTTATTAATGGAATGAAAATAAAAGATGAATTGGACTTTAAGGTTCATCCATATAAATTGATTATAAGATTGGAATGTTTGTACATTAAAATATATTGAGCTTCAAAGTTGACTATGTGTTTGACCATGTTTAGCAAGTGACCCAAGAAATATATCTAAGTTGTTATTGATAGTATTTTGACGTTTCAAGATGAACTATCTATTGGAGAGTTTTATAGAATCCATGAATATAATATATGTGGATTTTTGAGGTTTTACCAATCCATATTAAGTGTGAACAAATGCTTAGAAGTTAATTGTGTTTATTGAATGCACTAGAAGTTTGAGTGAAAATCTTGCAGAGGTAAGTTGAAGGTGTTTTGAGTAGAGTTAAGGAAGAAAATGAGTATGGAGATGTTATATAAGTATATAAAGCTTATGATAAGGCATTGTTTATCATAGTTTTCCCTTGATCAGATATGGAGAGTCAAAATAGTATAATTGTATTTTATCTATATATGAATAGTCTAAGTGGTCATTCTTAGAGAGTTAATTGTAGTGCTTAGAGCTTGTGTTGAAGTGTCTAAAGAACATGAAGTAATTGAATAGGTCATAAAGGTTTCACCCATGTGATATAATCATATGTCTATGTGAAATATTTGAGTTATTGCTTCATAAATTTGAGACTATGTTTTCTATGTTTGAAGGCCTAAAGAGTGAGGAGACATAATTAGTAGGTTCAATTGTTGAGTTGGTGTTCCAAGTGGAATGGATGCATATGAAACTAAGAAAGGGGATATTAGAGATAGGTTTTATGTGTTTAAATGATTGGTAAAGGATGAAGGTGGTATAATAGGTTGAAAGAGTAACATGTGGATGTGAAGGCCTAGTTGTTTTAGGTCTCACCAAGATCTAATGGTGGCTTGGGTTCAATAAGGTAATGTCCAACCTAAGGAGTGTAGGGTTCTTACATGTAATGTGTATTAATACATATTTCAAAGGTATAAAAAATATGGTAACCATATTGGGTGAACAAGATGGGTTAGGCCAAGAAGAGTGGTATAAGTACAAGGTATATTTGGCATATTTGTGGGTGTTGTGGTTGTGTTGAGCCAAGTGAAGGAGAAAAATTTTTATAGAGAAGGTATAGGTCATTGAGGACCAATAAAGAGTGAAGAGGATTATTCATGCTTGTTCTATCAAGGTGATGAAGGTGAACACATAGATCATTGGACTTAATGAGCCTAGAAGAGGTAGATTGAGTGAGTAAGCCCTAGAGGCTAATTGAGTGAGTGTGTTTAGTGGATGGATTGAAGAGTAGAGCAGTTTGAAGATTGTGTGCATGACCTATAGGTCATTTTTTTGATGTTGTGATAGAGCTGTTGTAGATTTTTTGATTGTGTATGTGCTAATAAGTGAAGAGTGATCTAAAAGGGTGTTTTGGATTCACTGCTTATGTGTGCAAGTTTGTGAGAGTGTAAAGGGGAAAGAGAGTAAGAGAAGTCAATCATCAGGTGTAGAACACATTAGATTAGAGATGGAGACTAGATCAAGGATTCTAAGTTGGTGCTTGGTTACCTAGGGGGTTGGTTCCTCCTTGTGGGATGGGTGTCTCACTAAATTAAGGGATGGGTGTTGCTTGATTAGTTGGTGCTGGTATAAATGTTGAATATTATCTTTATAAGACTATAGTCCATCTTGTAGGGTTTAGTGGGTTTTATCCCCAAGAGGTTTGTCCACATATGTCTTGTGTTATGTGCTTGATCTTGTTATATCTTCTTTTTTCATTACAATGGTTAATTTTTATGCATCATGATTGTATGTGCTAAATGTTTAAGAGTTGGGAATTGAATTGGATTATCTAGCATCATTGATTCACCCACCCCCTCTCAATGATTGTACATCTAATAATTGGTATCAAATTAAGACCTTATTTTCATGTCTAACCACTTGAAGTTGATACATAGTACAATATGGGTGAAAATATCATCATGTTTGATGAAGAAGTTTGTCATACCAGTAGAGAAGAAGAATTCTATGATAATGAGGAGGATTAAGTCATTCTAGAAGTTGAACTCATGAGTGCACTAGGTGAACTAAAACAGAAAAAGAAGAGGAATCATAAAATGATGAATATGATAAAAGGTCTTGAAGTGCAAGTTAGATCTCTTGAGGGGAGTTTATTACGTAAATCCATGAGAGAGGAAAAGGAAAATCAAGAACTGATCAAGTCTATGGAAAATCTAGCATGTAGATTGAAAGATGATGTGGTCAAAAGTGCTAAGGAGGATAAGGAGACCATCAAATATATTATAATTCAATTAGAGGCTACAAGTTCAAGAATGAGAGCTAAATAATATGAATGTGTTCAATTGAAGACTAATCTTATTTCTATAAAGGATGAGCATGAGAAGATCATAGTCAAGATAGGCAAGCTTGAAGATCAAAATAAATTAGGATAAGATAAAGAGGTTGGTAGCATGAAATTCAACAAGATAGATCAAGTAAAGAGTAAAATGAACAAGCCAATTAGATAACCAAATGCTTTAAGGTATGCCAAATATTCTATGGGTCATTATTTTGTTTGTCATCTTATTGGTCATATAGCAAAGGACTATATAAGAAGAAGTAATAAGTCAAAGGGAGATCAATGTCATATTCAAGCAAAAGGTATGAAAGAGATTATTTTCTATAGTTATCAAAGAATTGGTCACATTGCTAAGTTTTGTAAGAAAAGACCATTTAGTCATGATAAGTTCAATCAGGTTCCTAGAGTGTAAAATAGAAGATCAGCTAAACAACCAATGCAAAGAGATATTCATCTCAATATCATTGTTATGTTTGCAATTAGTTTGGCCACATTACTAGAGAATGTAATAAGAGAAGCAATCACTCAAAGGAAGATCAAAATAATCATCAAGAAAAAGGTATGAATGATCTTGTTTGTTTCAAATGTCATAAAGTTGGTCACATTACTAGATATTGCAAGAATAAGTTGAATGAGTTTTCAAAGAAAAATAAGGTACATGGAGCTCCTAGTGTGCAAGGAAGAGGTCACACATGGTTATGGAGACCTAAGTATGTTAGAAGAGATCAATTTGAGACCAAATATGGTTTGTTTCCCATGATAGACATGAAGGAAAGTCAAGAGTTTTTGTTGTCTACATTTGTTGACCATTCTAAAGTAAATAATGAAGTCAAGGATCCATTCAAAGTCAATTTGATGATGAGGTAGGATTACAAGTCAAATGAGATTATGGAGTTATGGGAGTCTCCTAAGTTTTGGGAATTCTAATCTCACTATGTCAAAGGGGTGTCTCTCTCTAAGCTTCATGGAGACACTTTACAGAAAGAGAAAGCATGGTGGATGTTTGTTGGGTCTTAGTTGTGTTGCATGACAAAGAAAGTCATGAAGGTCTTTTGGGTCCAAGAAGTTTAGATATTGGTATGAAGTTAGCAACTTATACAAGGGTGAAGGTGTCTTCAAACAAGTCTTGTTCAGGATAAGAAAGGTCATGAGAAGATATGCTTGGTTAAGGGAGAGAAATGAGTTTTATGTAATTAATCCAAAGTGTTGTGATGTGATGATTCAAAGGAAGTATTTAGGGACAATGATCCTTTAGTCAAAGTTATGGTCAAGCCTTTGAAGGATGGTCTAGTTGGTCAAAGTGTTGAAGAATGAAGCTATGTATGTAAGATCTACAATTAAGAAATTAAGATATCTAGGTGTTTAATCAAGGATGGTGAGTTATCAAAATCTTCTATTGCATAGAAAGGTATGTTGATATTATTATAGTGTGCTCAATATGTGTCCAAGTTTTTTGGTCCTAAAGATAAGAACTTATCAATTTTTGTTGCTTAAATTGATTGGTTAAAATGATGAAGATTAAAGACAAGGTTGGTATAGAGTATGAGGAGAATGTGGTGTCATATTCTTGGTATCATGAAGAAGTTCTTAGAGTTTTATATATGAAAATTTGTGTCTACCATGGAGTTTTTAATGATCTAAAGATGAGATAGTTTCATGAGAGTGCTTTGAAAAGGTTCTAAACCATGATGGATTGTAGAGGATTAAGGGCATTTGTTTTGAGATCCATATGAGAGTTATTCATGTTTGCTTCAGTTGTTTAAGTTAATCTAATGAAGCTATGAGATATTTTGGTGGTTTCATAATAATATTAACTAAGTGTGGATAATGTTGAAGAGTTGTTGGTAGACCTAGTTCATTGAGAATTATTTTTTAATATGCTTTTCAAATAGAGAATGGAGTTATGGGTGCTAACTCAAATAGTTTGAAAGGCTTGAAGAGTTGTGCATGATGTGAGGGGGAACATATGTCAGATGTTCTAGTCATAATGGAGATATGAAGAAGTCTACTATAGATTTGAACTCAAGTATGTTGATTTCATGAATTGATCAAACCAATGTAGGTACTTTGTCAATGTATTGAATACTCATGCATAAACAAAGGGGTAGCTTTGTAAATGGTCAAGTCCTAGGATTAGAGGAGTGTGTAGTAGAATTTGAGAGAGAAGGTATAGAGGCATTTGTGCTATTTATTCATGGTAAAAGATGGTCTGAAGGTGATCAAAGGGTACCTAAGCTCAAGTGACTTAGGGGGAGTCCTTAATGTTTTCAAGGTAAGTTTATGCAATTTCTAATGTTCATGTATGTTTTATCTTCATAAAAGCTATGTATGATCAAAGATGAGTGTAGTCATGGAGCATATTTGAGAAGATCAAGGTAAGAAGAGGTATGCAAAATTTTAGGGGTGTCTATATCATCTCTCATAGGTGGTCCTTTTCCTATTATTGGTCCTTGAAGTATTTTTAGGTCTGTAGGATTAGGAGTTGAGCCCACTTTGTCATTATGTCAAAGGGGGATAAAGTGCTTGAAGAGAGAGATAGAGTCTGAGAATAAGATTTGTATTGGTGTTTGACATCAATGACAAAGGGGGATATTATTGTATGTTTGTCAATGATGTCTCCAAAGGTGACCAAGGATGTTGATGAGGTGTCATGTGTGCTAAAATGATAATGACAAAGTGTGCTTCAATGAGCTTCAATGTTCATGCATGGTTCTTCAATGTTTGACTTAGTAAGGAAATTAATGGATGATATTGATGGTATGGACATGTTATAAATACCCTATGGGGTGTTATGAGTGCTTTGAGTGCTTATGGAAGTGAATGAAATTCACTAGAGTGATCATATGAGTGTCTAGGTAGTGTCTAGGTTTAAGTAGTCATCTTGATAAACAAGGCTAAGTACACAATTTGATGTTGTCATATTTCAAACATGTGAAAGTTTTAAGATAATTTTTATATATGGATGGATTCTCCTATAAAAGGTGATCCCATGGTTCAAATTTTAGGTCATGAGTTTGAGTGTAGTAAAATTTATTAAGGTGTAAAGTTGGCTTCTCAAGCAGAGTTCACTAAGTTCCCATACTTAGTCAAATTTGAATTACCAAAGATCTATAGTGAGAATTTAATTAGATCATAGATCTAATGATGAGCATTTAATCTGACTAGATAAGGATCTAATAGAGCATGTGATATTTTTATTAATGATCCAATGGTACGTATTTAGTCAATATCTGAAAGGTTCTTGAGATTACATATGCTAGTGACAAGTGTCTCAATCATGGATTTTGAGCATAATATTAATAACTTGAAGGTATTCATGTAGATGGATATTGATAGAGTGCATTGATTCAAATAGTTAATGTGCATAGAAGGCACGTAGAGTTATTAAGTGGCATGATTGAAAAAGTGAAGATCTAAGATCAACGGTGAATAATTTAGGTTAAAGTTAGGAAACTTGTAAGGAGATCAATGGTGTGTATTTTTTGAAAGTTTATAGAGAGAGTGAGATGATGAAAAAGTGTCCAATGTTTAGTATTTACACAGTGACCATTGGAATTTGAATATTAAAATTTGTGAAGGAAAACTAATGATGGGTTTTTGAGTTATAACTTTTGATACATACAAAATTTATTGAAGAAGTAGAAAGTAAATCTAAAGAGGAATTCAAGATGCATCTAGATAAGTTGATTAGAATATTGGAATGTTCATAAAGTCAAAGATATTGAGCTTCAAATTTGACTATGTGTTTGACCATGTTTTTCAAGTGACCCAAAAAAGATATCTGAGTTATATTGATAGTATTTTGATGTTTCAAGATGAACTATCTATTAGAGAGTGTTTCAGACTCCATGAAGACCATATGTGTGTATTTTTTAGGTTTTACCAATCCATATTTAGTGTGAACAAATGCTTATAAGTTGACTATATTTTTTTAAGGCACTGGTAGTTTGAGTGACCATCTTATAGAGGTAAGTTAAAGGTGTTTTGAGCAGAGTTAAGGAAGCAAATAAGTATGGAGATGTTCTATAATTATCTAAGGCTTATGAGAAGGCATTGGTTGTCATATTTTCCCCCTAATCAGATATGGAGATTCAAAATATTATAACTATATTTTGACTATATATGACTAGTCTAAGTGGTCATTTTGAGAGAGTTGATTTTAGTGCTTAGATTTTGTGTTGAAGTGTCTAAAGAACATAAAGGTGTTTTATAGGTCTTGAAGGTTTCATCTATGTGATCTAATCATATGTATATGTGAAATATTGAGTTATTGCTTTAGAATTTTGGGACTGTGTTTTTTTTTGTTTGAAGGCCTAAAGAGTTAGGAGACCTAATTGGTAGGTTCAAGTGTTGAGTTAGTGTTCTAGGTGGCATGGACCAATAAGAGAGTCAGAAAGGGGATATTGGAGATAGTTTTGATGTGTTTGAATCATTGGTAAAGGTTTAAGGTGGTCTAAGAGGTTGCAAGAGTAATGTGTGGATGTGAAGGTCTAATTGTTTTAGGTTTCACCAAGATCTAATTATGATTTGGGGTCAATAAGGTAATGGATGACCTACAGACTATGGGTTTTTTACATGTAATGTGTATGAGGACCTATTTCAAAGGTAGAACAAGTATGGTAAGCATCTTGGCTAACTAGGATGAGTTAGACCAAGAGGAGAGGTATAAGTACAAGGCATTTTTGGCTTATCTATGGGTGTTGTGGTTGTGTAGAGCCAAGCAAAAGAGAGAAACTTTGAAAGAGAAGGTACAAGTCATTAAAGACCAATAGAGAGTGAAGAGGATTAGTCATGATTATTTTATCAAGGTGATAAAGGTGAACACATAGGTCATTAGACCTAATGATCCTAGAAGAGGCAGATTAAGTGAGTAAGCCCTAGAGGTTGATTGAGTGAGTGTGCTTAGTGGATATATTAAAGAGAAAATATGGTTGAGGATTATATGCATGCCTACATGTCATGTTTCTAATTTTATGATAGAGTTATTTTAATTTTTTTGATTGTCTATGTGCTAAGAAGTGAAGATTTATCCAAAAGGGTGTTTTGGATGCATTGATTTTGTGTGAAAGTTTATGAGAGTGTAAAGGGGAAAGAGAGAAAGTAAGTGAAGTCCATCATCAGGTGTAGAAGACATCAGATTAGAGGTGGAGATCAGATCAAGGTATACGGGTTGGTGCTTGGTTGTCTAGGGGGTTGGTTCTTCCTTATGTGATGGGTGTCTCACTAAATTAAGGGATGGGTATTCCTTGATTAGTTGGTGTTGGTCTAAATGTTGAATCTTGTATTTATAGTACTGTAGTCCTTCTTGCAAGGTTCAGTGGGTTTTATCCCCCAAGATGGTTTTCCACATATATCATGTGTTATGTACTTGATCTTGCTATATCTTCCTTATTCATTGCAATGGTTAATTTTTATGCATCATGATTATATGTGTTAAATGTTTAAGAGTTGGGAATTGAATTGGATTATCTAGCATCACTAATTCACCCTCCCTCTTAGTGATTCTACCTTTAACAAGGGTTTATTATATTTGATATGTCCTAGATTCATTTTGGATCAATTGATATATTATCTTTGGTAATGATGTGGCCTAGTAGTTTTCCCTCTATAATTCCAAAGATGCCCTTCTTTGGATTTAGTGACACTCCATATTTATTGCACCCTCTCAAACACTTTTTGTAAGTGGGCCACATGATCAGATCTATTTTTCAAAAACATAGTAATACCATTTATGTATATGACAATGCATTTGCCAAAGGGTCCTTGAAATTCTAAGCCCATGGCATGCTGGAAAGATTATCCTACATTAATTAGGACAAAATACATCCTTTTATATGAAAAATTTCC
The DNA here is from genome assembly GCA_037957365.1 of Torreya grandis. Lineage (NCBI taxonomy): Eukaryota > Viridiplantae > Streptophyta > Pinopsida > Cupressales > Taxaceae > Torreya > Torreya grandis. The sequence goes on from JARHVA010003551.1 coordinate 885,837, forward strand.
TCATTTGTTAGTAAAATTCATATTCATTATATCATTTACTTCTACCAAAATTTGATTATACCCTAGGAATCCATAAATAAATGACATCATTTTAGACCCACTGACCATATAGATTAGTTCATCTATTGAGGGCAAAGGATAGTTATCCTTTTCTAATGCTCTATTTAGTTTAATGAAATCAATGAATAGTCTAATTTCACCATTATTATCTATGACTAGTACTAGGTTGACAACCCAGTGGAATGTCTGATTTGGAATATAATCTTAGCATCAAATATCTTCTGAACTTATGTTTGAATTAAGGGCTACAAAATTGGATTCACTGCCTTTGGCACTGCCTGGAGGGATTACTCGCCTAATTCAAAGGAATGGTATGTGTAATTACTCTAGGATAAAATTATTTTAGGTCTTCATAGGTCTAAAGAATCACATATTTTTATTCTATCAATAAGTATTTCAATCTCTACTTCTCAAGTTCAAATCAACTCAGTCCAAGTTTTACATATTGAGGATGTTTATAAGTTTCTAGGTTCTCTTTGATAAAAGTAGATTCACTTGTCTTAGATTGCTTCTAATTTTCATCATATGGATCTATGTAAAAATATATCTCTAATGATACCATTCATATAGGTATTTGATTCTCTTTTATTTTTAAGATACCATCATCTCTCATGTATTGTACTTATCTAGAAGGATCCCCACACTGATATGATAAAATAGTCTAAAACCCTATAGGAAACATCCCAACATTGAATCTCTCATTGAGATGAATCCCATGCATTTTGAATGGGTTCAAATGAACTTCATTTAAAAAATTTATAACATATTTAAGTAATTAGGGTATAATGATGATGTTATCATGATGACTAGACGTGTACAGTGGCCCAATCAGGGCTTAACATGTGTACCAATGGTATTTTGACACATGGAGTATAAAAAATAAGTCCCTGAGATATGATATGAGTTTCAAGAAAATATTGTTATTAATACCAATTCATATTGTGTTTAAACTTTTATTAAAATATTATTATTAAAAAACACTCTCAATATAATATTAAAACCCACCTAAAATGCATAAAAGCTTTATCCAAGCCTAGAAACAAGGCAATAGAAGTAATCCCAATGTGTTGGTTAAATAGATAAGAATTAAACCCATGAAATAAGGGCCTTGGGATCACTAAAAAATGTTTATTTTTTCATTTGAAAAACATATACATGGAGAGAAGAAAAATTGTTTTGTATCCTTTGAAGGAAAACAAGTAAGAAATAAGGAAGTGTCATTTTATGCAAAAAGAATAACGCCCATATAAGATATTATTTTAGATACTTCTTAAAGGTATATTAGAGGTTATTTTTTTAGACCAAAGTCATATTTTGGTGTAAATAGTATATTTAAAAGGTATTTTTTTTCATTTAATAGATCGATTTGAGTGATTTTTAGACCCAGAGACGTAGCCCCCAAAGGGTGAACTTTGTTATCAATTTGGTTTGTATTTTATATATTTGTATTCATTTAAATGATGTTTTTAATAAGAATTAAACTTAATTTTAATAAAATAATCCAATTTCATGTAAAAGGATAAAAATTAAGAAAATTGTTATGAGTATCTGAAATTAATAAATAGTGAGCATTTTGCATTAATTAATAATTTAGATCAAGTTTGGTATAAAATTAATTGATCAAGGATATTTTAATGTGTTTTTTGAATTTTAAAGTATTCATTTTGCATTCTAGATAAGTCTAATAACAAGCATGGTAAAGGATCACTTAAAGAATATAACAAATAAATTGGTACAAAATGTGCAAGTCAAGCCATAAATTCTCCTAAGGGAGAGAAATAGACTCAGAAGCGGCCTTCTATCAAGATTTTATTGATATGAAGAGTATGATGGAATAGTTGTATCATGAAAGGAAGATGAAAAATGAATTTAAATAAGAGGAAGAACCCTAAACCAGTGGTAAGGTTAAAGGATAAGAATCTCCTAAATCTCTTCCATCTAAACCTTCTCCTTCTTTCTCTAACAATAAGTAAAATAAAGTTTATAATTATATTTCTTCCAAGGTTAAGCTACATGTTAAGTTTTATTTTCAAATTTATAATGGAGAGATTAGTGTAGAAAAGTTAGATCATTAGATCAAGCAAATAAAAGTATACTTTAGGGTTCATAAGATTGACAATATCCTTAAGCATGGTAAAGTGATTTCTTCTAGGGGTGATTTTGTTTCTAAATTAAAATGAAATTATATCCATTAAGATATATAAAAAAAATTATTATGGATTGGAAAAATTTAAATCAAATTAGAATATTACACATAAGAGTTTAGAAAGATGGATTTTGTGTTATGCATAAGACTCTTTTGAAATATATTGGTGGGTGACATAGTTACTTAAGGCATACAATCCTTATATTTAACCCCACTAATATTGATGAAATTTTTTTCCAAGATAACCATATTAAATCAATGGGTAAAGTGACTAAGGATATATAACACTTCACAAAGAATCCCAGTAAACCACCTGAAAGCAAATTTAAAGGAAAGGGTAAGATGAAACATATCTCCACGATTAAGAAAGAGGATGTGAAATCTTTTTTATCTCATTGAAAAAGATAAGTCCATGAAGATGATAAGTGTTAGAATCCCCATCCAAATCATAGGAAAAAATGGCTTGGGAATAAGAAAGGTAAGAATAATACTACAGTAGTACAACAAGATCTTGGCTCTAATTTTGGTTATAAGACTAAGGTCACCGCCATGTGCTTACAAGGTTCATATTCTTTCTCTTGTATCACTAAATCTATTAATTCTCATTCTTATTTGAATTCTAAATCTATTCATTTTGAAAAGAAAATAAATGAGTTGTTCCACATTAGAGTGATTTATAAGCATACTAAGATAGATACTCTTTTTGATATTACATATCAATCTAATCTCATTTTTGAAGTTGTGAACAAATTAGGATGAAACTAAACCACATCCTAAGCCATACCCTTTGGGATGAGTGTGTGATGATTCAAAATCACAAGTCACTAAAACATGCAAGTTGATATTTTCAATCACCTCTAAATTCATTGATGTGGTTCTAGTTGATATTTATGCCATTGTACTTGGTAGTCCTTATTTATTTGATAGAAAAGCAATATTATATAGGGAATAAAATAAATATTTACTTTTAAAATATGGGGTTGAATACATTGTTAGAGCCTATTAGATAAAATAAAACTTATCACTTATATCTATAGGGAAGATGAAAAGGCTTGTCAATTCAAGGAAGAAATATGTAATCATGGTTTTAAAATCCAAGGATGATGATAAATCAAGGCTCTAGAAGGTTGTGATCCTAAACATAGAAATGAAATAGTTAATATTGAATCTAACTATAATGATATTTTTTAGGATCCACAAGGTTGACCTAATAAAAGGAATATTTAGCATGAGATACAACTATAACAAGATGCACCTCTTCCTAATGTTGGTATGTACAAGTTGTCCATGGTAGAAAATGAAGAAATAAAAAATCAAGTTCAAGAGTTGCTCAAGAGAGGGGTAATATGGCTAAGCACTTCTCCATGTGGTTTGAAAATTGTCTTGGTGCCAAAGAAATATGGCACTTGGTTTATATGTATAGATTTATGAGCATTGAAAAAGATTATGGTGAAAAAACTATACCCTCTTCCTTGTATTGATGACTTTTATTTCAATTATAAAATGATGTTTATTTCACTAAGTTAGACTTAATAAGTGGTTATCACCAAGTTAGAATTAGTGAAGGTGATATTTGGAAAATTTCTTTCAAAAATAATTAAGGTCCTTTTGACTGGCTTGTTATGCAATTTGGGCTTTGTAATTCTCCTACCATTTTCATATGGGTTATGAATGATGTATTTATGACATTCATAGATGATTTTTTAATAGTCTACTTAGATGATTTTTTTATCTTTAGTCAAAATTGGCAAGATCATATTCACTAAATTAAGAAAGTCTTAGAAATTTTGTAAAGGGAGAAATTGTATCTAAAGATGTATAAATGTGAAATTGGCAAAACATATTTAGTAAAATTATGCTATGTTTTAGGGGATAGTAAACTGAAAATTGATCCCTCTAAAGTTGAATCCATAATGAAATGGCCAAATCCTAATGATGTAATTGCAATTAGAAGCTTCTTAAGGGCATTCCAATATTAGAGGAAGTTTATTGGTAGCTTTTCATTGATTGCATCTCTTTTGCATGATTTGACAAGTAATAAATAGGTATTTTAGTGGGGAGGAATGAATAAAAATATTTTGACATGATGAAAGAAAACATAAACATAACCTCAATGTTAGCACTTCCAAATTTATAATATCCATGCAAGATTTAAACTGATGGTCAAATAGAAGTGGTCAATTGAATAATGGTTCATTTACTCTAAGGGTATTGAAGAAACCATCCTAATATTTGGGATGAACACTTTTTATATACGAATAATTATTAAAAACATTCCATACATTTTTTCACATATTAGTCTCCTTTTGAGACTTCTTTTGGTTATTTGCCTAAGTCACTTTTGGACTTCTCTTTTGGGTAAGGTTTTGTGCCAAATGGACAAAAGGATGAATATAAAGTAAATAAACTCATCTAAAATATCCAATTATTTCATCAAATTTTCCAAGATAAATTAGAGAACATCCAAGCCAAGTATAAGGCTAGGCATGACAAGCATTAGATTGATCACCACTTCCAAGTTGATGATCTAGTTTGGCTTCATATAAACAAAGAATGCTTTAAGGGAGAAGGTAAAATTATCAAACCAATCAGGTATGGCCCATTTAAAATTCTAGTTAAGATTTTTAATAATGATTTTTGATTGGAATTACCACCTTACATACAGATGTATTCAATTTTAAAAGTTGAAAACTTGAAATTTTATGATCCACCTATGATCATGGATCAAGGCGAGAGTATTCAAGTACCCTCTATAGATGATTTTGACCTTGAATATCTTGATGAATCATAGGAATACATGATTATTGATAGGAAAATAAAGACATAATGAAGAGGATATGTTGAATACCTATGAGTTACTCTAAAAGTAAAAAATTCAAACAAGGCAAGGTGGATGAAAACTAGAAACATGAGGGAGTTATAACTTCACTTATTTTTAGAATTAAACTAGTTTTTTTGGTGGTCCAAAACCTTTTTATTAGGGAGAAGTGATCCAAGAGGATCCTCACAACAATATAATCAAATGGTCTACAACCCTATTAAAGACATCCCAAGATTGAAGAGCTTGCTGAGAAGAATCCAACACATTTTCAATAGGGTCAAATGGAATTTGTATGCAAAAGTTATGACCTATTGAATCAAAAAATGTATAATGATGATGTTATCATGGTGATTGGATGTGTGCCAGTGGCCCAATCATTGATTGACATGTGTACCAATGGTATTTTGACACATGGAATGTCAAAAAATAAGTTCCCAAGATATGCAACAAGTTTTAATCAAAGATTGGTCTTAATACCAATTAATATGATGATGAAACTTATATTAAAACATTATTATTAAAAAAACATCTTAGTATGGGGATTAAATCCCACCCAAAATGTGTGGAAGCTTTATCCAAGCCTAAAAACAAGGAAATAGAAGGAATCCCAACATATTGGGCAAATAAATAAGACTTCAACCCATGAAATAAGGGCCTTAGGAGCATTATAAAAAGCTCATTATTGCATTTGAAAAACATAGACATGGAAAGAAGAAAACTTATTTTTTAGCCTTTGAAGGAGAGCAAGTAAGAAACAAGTAAGTGTCCTATGCAAGAATAACAACTCCTATATAGGATGTTGTTGTAGAGTCTTTCTAAAGATAGAGTAGAGGTTATTTTTATAGACCACAATCATATTTTGATGTAATTAGTATATGTAAAGTGTATTTTTCACCATTTAATAGATTAAGGACTATTTCAATTAATCTAGACTTATGTCCCTAAATTGGACGAGAGATAATATTTGAAAATGAGTAGTTTTTGGGTTCTACATAAGATGCACACAAAGAGTATGGTAATAATTTAGATATATTCCCCATTTATTATGTTGGAGAGAATTTAAAATTATAAAATTTTGAATATTGTAGGTGTATTACAATGATATATTTTTTTCATTTGGACTATAGATAAGTGCAAATTATCTAAAATAGTCCTTGATTGGTTCGAGTGTTTTTTGGACCCAAAGATGTAGCCCCCAAAATGGTGAACTCTGTTATCAATTTAGTTTGTATTTTTTATACTTATATTTATTTTAATGATTCTTTTAATCAGTATTGACCCTAATCTTAATCAAATAAGCCAATTTCATAGAAAAGGATGAAAATTCAAAAAATTGTTATGAGTATCTGAAATTGAAAAATGGTGAGCATTTTGTTTTAACTAACAATTAAATTCATCTATGTTCATATGATCAAAATACCTTTCATCTATTATTTGAGATTTAAAGGCTCTAGAATTTCTCATATATTGTATTATATTTTGATAATCACCAAACGCTTTAAATTTATCTATTTTATCTGGGACTGAGGGGCAAGGAACCACCTCTACCAACAAATCTATGTTTTATATTCTTGGAATGGTGCTAAGTTGACATTTGAAGCTACTATTGAATATGTTGTTTGATTTTCTTATATTAGAATAAATCTAATGTTTAATGCATCAAAGGACTCAATTAGATCCTATGATCCATGTTTATACTTTTTCAAGTAGGCAAGTTGACACTAATATTTTATTCTGATCTAGTTGATAACTAGATCTGAATTTTCAAATATCTACAACTACTTGATGTTATGTTTTAGTGTAAACTACAAGCCCAAAATCAAATATTCATACTCAAATCAATTTTTCGTGCAAGAGAATTGTAACTTATATGGGGCATATAAACACCTACATGTGAGGATGTAAATTCAACCTTATCATTCTTGGAATTATATTATTTAATCAATTACTTCATATTTAGTTCTCAGTCCACTCAAATTTTATTGGCTACTCTTTTCCAAGGCAACCACATATGTGAGAAATCCATTGCCATATATCCATTCAACATATTTGACTAATCATGACTAAATAACAAGCCATAAGACTCAGGTAAGTAAACTACCATAATATATATGTACCATTATACATGTGGATCATAATAAAGTGATATGTGCACATTCAATGAATCCTAAACACATGTTACTGAGGACATGTCCAATTGTAATACCAATATTTTTTATTTATCTAGTGTCAAGCCCAGTTTTTTACATAAAATTATGTACATCACATTAGTTAAGACACGTAAGTCAACCAAATAACTATACACATTCTTGCTAAATATTTTGATGGTTAGAAGAAAAGGTGGTGCTTTATGATTGTCTTTTTAAATGACCATGTTGGTATGAGTAGCATTTGATTTTTCAATAGATGGTCTCCCAGTCAATGCCTTGAAAAATAATTATCTTTATTGAGTAATTTGAGATAGCTCATGAATACTAATAGTTTCCTTGATCTTATTCATATATTTGACTATATTGTATATACCTTTTCTTTGTGGCTCTGCACTTTGTTTCTAATCACTTCCTTTTAGAGGAGGTGAATTATTGTTTACCTTATGATTCAAAGGAGTAGTAGAATTATTATTTGGGTACATAGAAGTAGTAGTAGACTATTTATTCCTCAAGTTGTATTTTTTCCTTTAGAACTAATAAAATCATGTATTTAATTGATATTATATTCAAGTTTATTCTCATCTTCCACTAGAAATGAGAAATCATATGTCTCAAAGACCATTGTTGTGCTAGAAGGACCTAGAGTAGTGGAAGTAAGTGGATCTGGTTAATTTGAGAAACCTTTACACCTATCCATTTCCTTATAAAATATTTAAAAATAAATACATAACTCTATAAAATCTAAGTCATGATGTTATGCCGTATTGTGAACTTGACATCAATTAGGCAGTCTTGCTTCCAAGATATTTATTTTAGGCATCTTATTAGGTGTTTTATTATATGTTATTCATAGATTAATTGAAGGGCCTATTGTACCTCTAGAATGCAAAATTCTAGTCGATACTCTATCTTATGGTGTTTCCCTTTCACTTCTACATGCTAAAAAATCATTTCTTTGTTTATATACCATCCATTAGATAACATCCAATTATGATTTTGTAGAATCAAAAGCAATATCTTATGTAGTAGTAACATTAATTAGTATTAAGGATTGGTTCTAATTTTTATGATTAGGTGCAAACATGGGATTATTAAAAAAGTTGAGTTTTTGATTAAGTGGAGGATGGGCCAGAGGAAATTATGTATACACTTGGTTCTTATTTTAAGAAACAACATTCTAATTAACATTTAGAATAGGATTGAGGGCTAGAAAGTTATGACCAATGTTAGGTAGGGCCAAAGCTTATAACTATGGAATCAACTACCTATCAATATTGATAACTTAGATAGAAGCCATTGACTATAAAGTAATATTAGGTGTTATGTGGAGAAATATAGTTGTCATAGATTCCAAGGCATTCTTGTACATTTCAAGGGTTAATGTAACATTGGGTTTATAGTCATTATCAACTCAAATATACATATTTTATAATCTTGCATTAAAGGCTATGATTAGCTCATTAGGATTTATTTTCATAATTTAAAAATGATTGTATATGACACTTGGGATAGTGTCATGTCTAAATTGTGATAAAAATTTATCTTGACACTAGGTCTAGAAGGTAATTGAATCTTCTGGGATTTTGAGGAACTCTTATTAAGTAACATCTTGCAATGTAAAATGGAAAAGTATACATGCCACATATTCATGGATCACATTTAATATCCCTAAGGTAGTCTTGAAAGTTTTTATATGTTCTTTAATAGCCCTACCTCCTAAGAGAGAAAAGGAAGGAAGATATTTTAATAGGGTTTCTAGTCAAATCATGCACATCTCTAGGCACAAAAATAGAACAAGCTAACTAAACTAGGGCCATTATACATAGAGGAAGTTGACCTATTCTAATCAAGGAATATGATTATGTCTAAGGTCCCCTTAAGATACCTCTATTTGATCTAATTTTTCTATGGATTTACAAGGGAGGGACTAGTTAACCAATATCTAAGGTGGACCTTGTTAATCTTTTGTGTATATCCAACATAACTCAAGTGATATTCTTAAGAAATGAAAAGGAAACCCTTATTATAGCACTAAAATAAACTCTTATTGATGTGGTTTTTATGTACACCAAGGAAGTTTATGAGTTAGCATCTAATGTGTTAGGATCAATTAAGAAAATTCACCATAATGCACGACTTATAGGGTATTCAATTTTTTAAATAATCTAGTGGTAGAATAATAGTGAGCAATGATTTATTTACCTCAGATGGTTCATATATATGAGATCTAAAATAAATCAAAATTTTAATTGATATGGTTGGGCGGATACTAACCTAAGTTAGACTGGATCAAAAAATAATAAATAAGAGGGAAAGTTAGGAAAGAAAAAAGGGTTTGTGAATCAAATATAAATGAAACCCTTCCAAACAGGATCCTCCACTATGGGTTGAATAAGTGGTAGGTAAATAAATATTTTTATGAGTTACTATTAGTAAATAAAACAAACACAATTAGGAACCCAAGGAAATAAATATAATAAACTTTAATGCTCATAATCAAAGGTTGTTTTTGATGTATGATTGAAATTGCACATCTTCAAAGGGAGACTATGATTATTAAACACAAAACATTTAAGTTAGTTACTACACAATATGAATAACTATATATAAATATATATACACAACCCAAATATTAAAATACTAGAGTGATAGAACTTCTTTAATGAATCATAGGTTTTGATAATAATAAAGAATGCACATCAAGATAAACTTACAAAATAATCTATAGTATTTTTATTCACCTTATTAAAAAAAATTAAACCTCCCTTTGGAATTAGGAGGATATAATTATATATACCCTGGGATAGGGGCACTTCATCTCTCAAACAAAATCAAAATTTATATTTCTTAATTTAAGATCCGAGTTCCAAAACTCATGTATACTATGCATGTATACAATATAGTCATAAATAATAGTTCTTCATCAAAAGAACTCTCAGATATAAAAATAACATAGCTAAAAATATACTCAAGTTACAACTTAGACATGTAACTTATTTCAAAATCTACATATGGTGTTGATGTGGTATTGTTTGGAGATGAAGATCACTTATTCAAAGTGTGAGTTTCCACCACTATAGTTGCAACTAGAGTAGGCATTGTAGTAGAAATTGTGTTAACTATGACTGCAACTATTATGAATAGTGGAAATATAATTGGTGGTATTTTATGAGATGTCATGGCCAAATCACTAATTTAAGTAGTCACTAATGTATCTATGACAATAGAAGTGGGAAGTGGGACATAGGTAGGCCCAGATAAAGTTTTCACTAATGTTTACTTTAGAGCCCAAAGCTTTGCACCTTGGGTAAATACTAATGGTACTCCTAATGTACAAGTTAATTGTTTTGTTTCTTCCATTTAAAAATATAAGGCATGACTAACATGAAAACCAACATTGATGGTCTCATAATTAAGGAAATATCTCCTAAACAACTTTTAAATCTTATACATCAACTTCTTGTGCATAACCATTGTAATTTTGAATTTCATAGATAGAGTATCTATTCATGTGACCTTCCCTCTCTAAAAATATATTAACTATGACTGCAACTATTATGAATAGTGGAAATATAATTGGTGGTGTTTTATGAGATGTTATGGCCAAATAACTAATTTAAGTAGTCACTAATGTATCTATGACAATACAAGTGGGAAGTGGGACATAGGTAGGCCCAGATAAAGTTTTCACTAATGTTTACTTTAGAGCCCAAAGCTTTGCACCTTGGGTAAATACTAATGGTACTCCTAATGTACAAGTTAATTGTTTTGTTTCTTCCATTTAAAAATATAAGGCATGACTAACATGAAAACCAACATTGATGGTCTCATAATTAAGGAAATATCTCCTAAACAACTTTTAAATCTTATACATCAACTTCTTGTGCATAACCATTGTAATTTTGAATTTCATAGATAGAGTATCTATTCATGTGACCTTCCCTCTCTAAAAATATATTAACCATGACTGCAACTATTATGAATAGTGGAAATATAATTGGTGGTGTTTTATGAGATGTCATGGCCAAATCACTAATTTAAGTAGTCACTAGTGTATCTATGAAAATAGAAGTGGGAAGTGGGACATAGGTAGGCCCAGATAAAGTTTTCACTAATGTTTACTTTAGAGCCCAAAGCTTTGCACCTTGGGTAAATACTAATGGTACTCCTAATGTACAAGTTAATTTTTTTGTTTCTTCCATTTAAAAATATAAGGCATGACTAACATGAAAACCAACATTGATGGTCTCATAATTAAGGAAATATCTCCTAAACAACTTTTGAATCTTATACATCGACTTCTTATGCATAACCATTGTAATTTTTAATTTCATAGATAGAGTATCTATTCATGTGAACTTCCCTCTCTAAAAATATATTAACTAGATAATCTCTTTATTAGTTATATATATTATCACCTCAATTTTATATCATAAGATATCATCTAAAGCTTAGAGTAGACCTTCAAAAATGGGTTTAAAAACCAATTGTCTAAGAGGAGTACACATAAATATGACTCTCATGTCTTTAAAAATGGAGATTGGTTTTCCCTCTTGATTTATACATTATTTTAATAAATATCACATCCTTAGATGTCAATCAATAAATTTGTCTTTATTTGAGGCCAAGTGAATTTGTGCCCACATAAATTTTGGTGTTGTTATTAAATTCAAATGAGCATAAGCTTTATTTCTTGTAGATTGGCCTAAGAAGTTGAGCCTAGATTCTATATCTATAATTTTATTATATAATTGGGATACATCACCCCACTTAAGTTGGGATTCATACTTTTTAGACCTTATAGAATTAATAATGGCATATAGATTCTTAGTTGTATTATATACATTTTCTATAATTTTATTAAGAACTTGAATTATATTTCTATCTTGTGACCTTTGTAGATTAGTAATAACTACTAAACATATGTTTTATTACTCCCCCCAATTGCATTTAAAAAACTATAAGGATCTTTCCTATACTCATTTGGGTCTGAAGGATTGAGCTTCCTCTTATTTTTTAGAGAGAATATGTATTTTATATGGCCTAGCTCAACATTATCACCCACAATCATTATAGTATTCCTCTTGAATTTCTTTAATGTATTAGATTTCTTGTCAAAATGGAATCACACATTTGGTTACTCAGTAATTATTATATCTTTTCTACCTTCTTCCTCTTCCTGCATTTTATGAATCCATTAAGGGATATTTGCTATAGCTTATTATTTTTTGTGATGTAAAGATGAAAAGGTGTCTAAAGGGGATTGACCTAGTGGTTATATTTATTCTAAAGTAGTTTGGATAGTAGGATAAGGTGTAGTCAACTCTAGAAAAGAAGGGATGGCCTTTTTCCACCCAGTAACATTATGCGATGGTGTTTCAATAACATACTTAGAATTTCTTAGTGTCATGTGCACTAAAGCTATGGAGGAATATAACTAATTAGCCTAAAAAGTAGGTATACCTAATTGTGTTGATGTCCTATGGGGTGTAGTATGTGTATCCAAAATAGAAGTAGACACTAGGCCTTCAAAATGCACCTACTTCATAGGTTTAGTGACCTATGGATTATTTCTAATAAATAATTAATAGGTCAAAAGGGTTTGGATGAAATTTTAAATATATGTGTAGTAAACCCTAGTATGAGTGGTAGTGTAAAAACCCTTAGCTAGTTGATTGATATTAGGAAAAACACCACTCATTGGGACTTGGGTTATATTTTACAAAATTGGCATTACGAATGCCTAGGGATTATTTAATGGAATTGAAGAATAAAAAATGAATGAATGTAAAGGATAGGTGGATTATATTGTATCAACTATAATAGTGGAATTAACATGAGACACTAAATAATGAATAACTTGTATACTCACATTCTGAGGGAAAGTGGCAATGATAGTTATTGTTGCAGTTATTTACATTATAACATCAAGATTAATTCCCCTTGAATAACTTATATAAATATATGTAAAAACCTTAGCATCAACTAGATATTCCTTGGGACTTAACTCCCTAGTTAATCCTTGAGTAGGTATTGATGTGACCTCTACTACATTTTTTTATCTATTGTTCTACACTTTGAGGTAGATGGCTTGAAGGTGTGGCTGATGTTGGTTCCTGAACTAGAAATATTTACTTGGACTCTAATTCATCCTTCATATACTTTTATTCTATTGAAAACAACATAGTTACAACTGAGTCAACCTTCTCTTACTCAACTTCTTCAAAGTATTCACATATATTTTTCCTTCCTAGCTTAGTTTTACCTCTGTCTTATTCCTCAAATGGTTTTATTTCCTAAGGTTTTATGTCTTCTTCAAAAAACCACTCTTCCTCTTCACTACTATCATGAAATTTAATTAGATCCACTTATTATTGTACTTTGTCTCATCCTTTTTGTTCATCCTCTTCTATTTCCCTTGGTTCCCCTTTAGACTCCTCATAAAGAGGGCCTCCTCTAACAAATAATCCTTCAACAAGCCTTTCCTCTTCTTATACAAACTTTGGGGTCATAGGTGGGGTCTTAGGTTTCCTATCATAGGTCTTCAATGGTTGCCTATTAAGAGTAAGGGTTGGTATTAAATTGGATGGAATGTAAAATGAAGTGGTTATAAAAGTAGAATATGGAGGTGAAGTGGGGATGGTTGTGAAAATTGGTGGAATTACAGTATGAACTAGTGATGAATGAGAAATAATAATAGGAAATTGTGACAAAAACTAAGGGATAATTACCTACTACATTGTGGTAAATAGAGGCAAGGGTCTAACATAAAATGGACATGATACTCTAATAGGACTTGTAAATTCCCCCATATTAGTTATAGGTTTATAGGGAGAAACACTAAGAGGTGTGAGAAGCTTATTGGGGATATTAGATTCATTTTGTGGGTCTACTTCGTTAGATTCACATGATTCCTCAACTATATATATTCCCATTTCTACCTTTGGTTTGATAAGAGGCCCATGAACTAGTGTTGAAGTCCATTACTCATTGTTTATTATGCTTACATCTTCCTCTATAATAGTAGGATCATATTAGATCCTTTGATCCACTATCATGGACATGTTATACTTGCGCATTATAATAGCAACATCATTGTCATCCTCAAAATTTATAAATATGGAATCATGATTGAATGATTAGTTCCCATAGAATATCTTTAATATCCTTTCATATTTTTTTAGGTGTTCCCTAACATTACTCAAAGGATCCAAAAATCTGAATGGTGCCTTCCTCAAACAATAATGTGTCATAATTTTACCAACAGAGTTGAGATGATCTCATTTTGTGTACTGCATGTAGCCTATACTGAGAGGGGCTAGATGTAAAACTCCTTATCTTAGACCCTTGAGTATGATGTCTACATTTTTAGCCAACTATGTAGTAATATCTTATTCATCCACCTTATCTAGAACATTTTTTTGAAAATATAAAGGGTGAGTTTTAGTGCATTCATGTAACAACCAAATGTTTTTTAACTTCGAGTTACTCAACACTATTTTCAAACCTAACAAAAGAAAACTAATTCATAGGAAATGTGATGAAGTCCATAATTTTGTTATGCTAAACACATGTATTTGACTAAGGTTAATAATTCCTACTAGTACTATTATGAAGTTACTTTAACAAATAAATAATTAGATCAAGGTGTATTAGTGTACTTAATGTACATTTATAAAATCAAATATTATTAGTAAAACTATGGCATTTCTAAAAGGAATAATATTAAATTTTAACCTTAAATGAATGCCTATACTTATCATAAAATAATATACACTATGGCCAAAAAAGGAAGTTAAACACTAACTGAGTGTATAGGTCAACATCAAGAACATTCACAATAATATAAGGTAGAGAGAATTCAACTCACAACATAAAAATCATCATACTAAGCTTTCACATTCAATGATTTACAAAATTATGTAAAAAACAAGACTTGAGCTTTAATTTTATTTCCAAATAAATATAGTGCAATATGTTTGACATTCCTTCATCAATAATGTTATTTGAATTCTAATGCCATCAATTGGGGCTACGTGATTATGTCACCATGACTTGAGTTAGGATCATTTCTCTCATGGCTTTATAATGATAACATTCAATAAATTTATCAATATAATATGAATTAAGCAAAATTACATTGTTGATTATTTTTTTTTAATGAACATTACCACATACAGGGAGATTACGTTAATTAGAATCACCTCTAATTTGAACATCACACAATAATTAAATTCACACTATTTTACTTAAGTATATACATTCGATCATATCACAATATCATATAGTAATAACTTACTATATGTAACATATGTTAGTCTTTTGGTCTATTAGATCAAGGTAAGGAATGAATAAACATCAAATAATCTTTTAAGAATTAATCATGTTATTGATGTTTCAAAAAACATGCTTATGTTTTATAATTTTCCCACTTAGATAATTTCATGAATACATTTATAGATTTAACTTTGTTATTTTAGACATTAATCATTTTGTTATGACCTATTCAATGAACTTGTCCCTTAATTTAATGAAAGACAAAGCCATATAAACTCTTCTCATTTTTTAAAGTTCCAACTTATGACTTATTATTAATTTCCTTCTTAGTCATTTAGGACATTTAAACATCCATTAACTTACTATAATAAACATGAAAATAAAATAAAAGGGTAATCCATCTATCTTAATGTCAAAATTATCTTCAAGAGTTATTGTGAAAACTTGTAAGAACTCAATGACAACAAGATTAATCAACAATATAAAATATCATTAATAAGAGTATAAATGAACTCATTACAACTAATATTCACATTAATTTTTAAGACTAAAATTGATTTATAAATATCTATCTAGATATCAAAATAAGTTTCAAAATGAATCTACAACTCTTGAAATCTCATGTTCATTCCCCAAAATAATTAAAACTTATTTTCAATGAACCCAATAGAATTGAAAACAATATAGCATTCTCCCTTTTACTGTATAAATTCTACAACTTAGAAAAATCTTACATAATTAAGAAACTATAAAAAAAATATAAAACATAACTTCATTATAATATGCTATGAAAATAATTACAATGAAATGAGACCAATGTGTCTAAATATTATAGGAGTTAAGTTTTTAAAACTGTAACTCACAAATACAACAATCAACCAAAAGTATCCTCTTAATAATCTAGATTAGTTTCCATCTAATGATAAATATAACAAAAGAATAACACTTCTTAAAACTCAACATTAGTGTTCTAAAATAAATATTATCCTTAAAGGCATAAGAACTAATTATCATCTCCAAATCAATCAATGGATTTGCCTTTCAAAAATAACATACAAATATATATATGAATAATAGCTTCAATGATCATTATCAAATGATCATATCACTTATTAAATAATCATATATTTAAATTTATACTTACATGAAAAGATAAATAAACATATATAAGAGCATAAAATAATGTTACATCCACTTTATAACTAAACAACATAACAAGGTATTGTTTCTAACTTTGAATAACAATTCAATACCCTTAAAGGATATGATTATACAAATAATTTTATTCCCTATCATAAAATGATATTGATTTATATCATGTATTCACACTAAATAACCACATAATAGGAAATCAATTGCATAAAGAGACCACACACTCAAATCATCTTCTATAAAGAAACATGTAAATAACTCACACACCCTACTCAATGAACTCCCCATTAGTGGCCCTAGAGCACCCCATTCATTAGCTGGATGAGGAGTTCAATAGTGGGGTTTATATAAGGGTGAATCAATAGTGGAGATTATGAGATTCAAAATCATGAACATAAAAAATGAAAACTAATTAGCTAAAAGATAAGTGTAGGAATGAAATTACTTATGATTATCGTTAACACTATCATTTGACTTCCTTGGACCAAATAATAATTGTTTTATCTATTGACTCAAAATGAGATATGCATGTATATACCATATAGGTATTTATTAATCATAATACTAATATATATATATATATATATATATATATATATATATATTCATAACTTCTTATAATCTCAACCATTATTCTCTAGAAATAATAGACATCAATAGTCTGAAACATATTAACACTAAAAAGAGTAATGTCAGAAAAAAGAGTCACTAAAATGTACACACAAAATGAGAAAGAATCCATCTCAGAATTTTTATATAATAACACTCATAAAATGCATTTAAAAAAAAATAAAATTATATCAACTCATTTTAAACTACATTGAAACCCTATGGTCATTCAAAGCTATTCAAAACAAACATGGGTTTACCAAAACCCTTTCCATAACATAAAATAAACATCTATAGCCATTTCATAACTACATACAAATAATTTTCACCAAATAATATCACAAAAAAATTACCATAACCACATTATACAACCATTCCTAAAAAACAAGTCAAATAAAAAATGGAAAATAAATAACCAAACCCCATTCATTTAAAAATAATGGTAATAACCTATATGGTGCCAATAAGCATGCATATTAACCATACCCAATTTTAATATATAATCAAACACAGTTCAAAATAATACACAATAATAAATATCCAACTAAGTACTAAGACCAGGCATCAAGTCACATGAAAAATAAACCCAAAACATTCCCATAATAGTATATTTGACTATATGTCGACCATTTAATTATGGGTTCATTATGAAGTCGATAGACTTCACCATGAACCTATAATGGCTCATTATTTCTTATGGTTATACTCCATTTTAAAAATTATAGAATAACTACTGTATTATAATCCTATTAGATTTTTATCCTAGTCCAAATAAGGTGAATGCAAATGTCGAATGGTCACATCAGACAAGAAATGAGTCCATACCACCAAAGAGTTATAGAAAAATGAAATCACAAAAGAGAGAATTGCACGAGACAAATCAAATGGATAAAATCAAATTTTCATTAAGAGAATCAGGATCAAGTAGAGAATACATATAGGAAATAAAGTAACTCCTCCTCAAATGGTGGTTAAAGCACCCCTAGAATAGAAATGTAACTCCAAAACAAAAGGTGGTCATAGGTGCCCAGAAAGAAGAGTAATTCTCATACCCTAAATAATCGGTCGAGGGAGTTACATCCTAGTCTTCTTATAAAATTTATAACATATATGGCACACTATCTCCACCTAATAAATAATATCCATAAAATGTATACAAACTCTATATGAGAAAATATAATATTCCCAAATAAATAAATCTAGGAAAATAAAAACCTACACTAACACCCCCCATAAGCACAACTTAGGTAGGCAGTGTGAAATAAAAATCAGACCTAAAAAATAGGCCTGATCAAGCACCCAATATAAATCAATCTCTCATAAATTATATAAATAAGAGAAAACCCATACGAAAAACTCCCCCCTAGAAAAAAGAGAGACATAGAAGAAGAGAAGAGGATAGAAGGCCCCTCATGAAGAAAATGTTGATGTTGATGTAGAGCACACCCTAAGAAGAGCTCATAGATGAATAAATTTAATCTAATTAAATGTTTTGGTAAATATATTTACAACCTAATCTGAAGACTATAAAAATCTCAAGTTGATAACCTGATCATAAATAATCTTCTAGATAAAATTCAAGTGAATCTCAATGTATTTGTCTACTAGTGTTGAACTAGATTCCTGCATATCTTTATATTAATCTAGTTATAATAATAGTGTTGAAGAGTTTTCAATGACATCATGGTGATGTTATTTTGGTGTCCTAGTGAGTGGATGAAGTGAATTGATAGTCTAAGTGACAATAACAAAGTGTGCAATGTGCTTGTCCTAGTGTGCTTGAAGTTGGCTTGGTTGAGATTCAGTTTTGGCATGGTTAGAGATATTTAAGGATGTGTATGGACTATTAATCATGTTAAATAGGTACCTAATATGTTTTATATTCTTTTATTTCTTGTGTACATAATTTAAATTCATCTAGTTATCCATATTTTTCATCTAGACACTTTGGGTCTAGTGGCAGAAAATCTGAGCAGGCATTTTGATGACATCACCATTGCCACATGTAGGTGAGTCAAGGGGAGTTGGTCATATGGTTATGATAAAATTATTCCTTATTTTCTATACACTAAATCTCAGGAAATGCACCTAAGTGTAGTTAAAGTTATGAAACTAAAAAGTTAGGCTCGTAAGAAGTTTGACATTGTTTTCCCATACTTAGCCAAATTTGTATGATGCAAAAAAGAGCCAAGTAATTATTTTAATGGTATCATTTCTCACACATGTGGATGTTTCAAGAGAATGTTAGAATATGGTTTTTAATTTTTTTATGTAGTTTATTTTTATAAATTTTAGATCATGAGCCAAAGTGCATCAAAAGATATGCATGTTCAAAGTTGGCATCCCAGACAAGTTTTATGCATAGTTGGCTCTGTGATAGAAGATTTTGAGAAGGAATTTTAATGATGTTATATATTACACATGAAAAGGTTTGAGAATAATTTTAACACATTTTTTTATTATAATATGTGAGGATATCGTATGGTCTAAATTTGAGAACATGTGAGTGAGCACAGTAAAAGATATGGAGGTGCAAAGTTGGCTTTTCAGGCAGATAACAATGGTCCCCATACTTAGTCATTTATGCAAAAAGTTATAGTTAAAGACAAAATGGAGATAAAAAATATCAGAGGAGTTCATATAGTGAATATATATGGTGCATATCAAGTTAAAGATCATAAAGTGTTTGTTGGTTAATAGAGTTAAAGATCAGGACCAAATGAAGATCCAATGGTGCATGGGCGATTGTACAGATCATGATCTAATAGTGCATATTAATTGAGATGGTAATAAGTGTCAAAGGTTTAATAAGTAATAAAAGGTATAATATAATTATATAATAGTGAGTGGATATTTTTACATATTGATCGAATGGTGAGCATTACTAGTTAAAAACTTGGTTAATCCATAGAGATCGACGGTGAATGATAAGTCAACATTGTAAGATTGCACGAGATGAGGTCAAAGTGAAAAAGGTTTAATGTTTGAGAATTATAGAATATGAATTAAATTTCAAACAAGATAAATGGATCATAATTTATTTGATCATCAAGGACATGAGATGTGATCTTAGTGTTTGATGTTTAACTGTGATTGTTGACATCTAAATATTTGAATTTTACAAAGGGAAAAAATAGTCTATGGTTTTTGGACCATATATTTCAATATAAATATAATTTTATGATTCTATAAAAATAAAATATGAAGTGGAATAAATTATACATATAATTAACCTAATATAAAGATCTTCAAGTGTGTATGGACAAATATATTAAGGTTCAAAGTTGACTATGTGTTCGTGCATGGACTGTAAGTGACCCAAGAAGATTGTTAAAACTTGTTTAGATGTTATTTTGATGTTTAATGATGAATTAGATATTTTATCATGTTTTATACTCCATAAGGTTGATTTTGGTGCATTTTTAATGTTTTATTAATCATATTCAGTATGAAAAATGGTTTATAAGGTGATTATATATTCGTTCATGGTGACTGTATGCATCAAATGTTATTTGAGCAATTTATGCTTAAACATAAGGGTATTGTGATTGATGTTGGATCTTAATGAGTAAATATAGATAACTTGGAATAGGTACATGCATTTTTAAATTATTCTTAGGTTTTATTTTTCTTGGAAAAGTGTCAAAGAGTTGAATAGTTCTCCATAGGACCTAAAAGTGACTTAGGCCTATTTGAAAGTGGTTTATGCTTAAGTGTGACTCATGTGAGATGCCTTAAGGGTGAAAGCATGTGTTTTGGACAATAATAAATATTATTATCTTGTTAATTTATGATTTATATATATATATATAGTGAAACCAAATGTGTGGGTTTCTAGAATTGAATGAAAGAGAAACTTGTGTAAGGTGGATGTGAGAATTGTGAAGTAAAGGATAGGTAGTGTGCCTATTGGTTGAGTTAATGATCATAATATTTTTTTGAATATGTGTATGACCTATAGGTCATTTTCCTACTATCATTATAGTTCTCTTAAAGTTTGAGTATATACAAAGAGGTCTGAGTGTGCATATGAGGATAGTTTAAGTGAAGAAGGAAAGAGTTTGTGATATGCCTATGTGAGAGGCTTGTTTGAGATAGAGAAAGAGTTTATGTAGAGGTTAGAAAATATATATCCATTTTTAGGTGTTTAAAACATCATTTATAAGGTGGAGGTGTTTAAATGAGGGTATAAATGACTTGGTATTACTTAGGGATCGTTGCTCCTTGTGAAACATGTGTTTCACTAAATACCTTTCGTCAAGAGAATATGATCAAGGTTTGTTGGTCTAAAGGAGTTGATCAACATCTTGTTTGTAATTTATTATAGAATAGTAGTCCATTTGTGTTGTAGGCTTGGGAGTGGGTTTTATTCCCCATGAAGGTTTCCCAAAATAACTGTGTATTATGTGTTTGATCTTATGTATGCATTGAATGAATGAGATCTTTTATTAATGTTGCTTGATCAAATTGACATATGTTGATTGGTTAATAGTTTAAAGGATTGTAATTGAAATTGAAATATTTGGACTCAATAATTCAACCCCCCCTCTTAGTTATCATACCTATAATAATTGATATCATATCAGGTCCTTTGCTAAAGGCTTAATAGCTTGAAGGCGATCCAAGATACAATATGGGTAGTCATTAAGGAGGTTTCTCTACTAAGCAAGCACTGGCATTCAATGGATCTAATTATGCATTTTGGAGTGCTAGGATGAGGACATACATTATGCCCATAGGGTTTGATGTATGAAAATATATTGTGGATGGTTATGTTGTTCCTACTATTCCTCCATCTAGTGTTGTAGACAAAAAGTTGTTTGAGAACAATTCCAAGGCAATGAATGTTATTGCATGTGGTCTTTTAGAGATTGAATACACCAAGGTAATCCATTGTAAATATTCTAAAGATATATGGGATAAAATATAGATCATTTATGAAGGATATTCAAAGGTGAAGATTAATAAGATGCAATCTCACAGAAGGTAATTTGAAAGTCTTAAGATGAATGAAGAAGATTTTGTGGCATATTTTCTATAGAGAGTTGGTGAGATTATGAACATCTTCATAGGTCTTAGAGAGAATCTTGAAGAGTCTAATGTTGTTTAAAAGGTATTAAGGTCTCTATACCCCAAGTTTTATCTAAAATTATTTGATATAGAAGAGATTCATGACCTTACTCAGCTGTTGATGGATCAATTGCATGGTACCCTTATTTCCTATGAGATAAGGAAGAATTATGATATACCACCAAAGAAGGAAGAAACTTTCAAGACTAAAATGAATATAAATAAGAAGTTCCAAGGTAAGAAACTCAAGGAGGATGTCATTCTTGATATAGATGAAGATGAAATTATAACTTTGATTTCAAGAAAATTAAGAACAAGTTCAGGAAATTATAAAGGTAAACTACCCCTCAAATGCTTCAATTGTAGTGAGATAAGACATTTTTATAATAATTTCCTTCATAAGTATAAGAAGATGATGATGAAGAGCACGATCAAGGTCATGATGATGGAAATATATCTTTCAGGTCTAATAAAATCAAAAAGGGTTTTAGAAGGTTTGATAATAATTACTTCATGGACAAGAAGAGTCTCTACACCAAAGAAGATTGTAGCTCATCAGATGAGCGTGAAGTCAGTGACTCAGTTATGATCATGAAGATGATGGTATTATTGAATACAAAGATATGTTCATGGCCAAGGAAGGTAGTTAATCACATCAAAAAGGGTCTACTTGGATTAATTTAGATAATGACGAAGATAAGGTGGACTATAAGACTACATTGACTAATGCTCATGAAGAAGTGAAGATTGATAATAAGATCAATAAGAAAATGAAATATAAACTCAATGATTTTGAGGATAAATTTAGTGTGTTTGAGGCAAGAATGGATGAATATGCTAATTGATGTAGTAGTATCTATAATAACTTCATGGAAGAGATGGTCAAGTTGGAAATAATCAAGCATGCAAGCTCAAGTTATGTTTTATTATGGATAAGTTTTGAATTTGAGATCAAATTATTTTTCCCTCCAAAATGATATTTTAAGGAGTAAATGTAAATATTAAAAGTGAAAAGTGAAAAAGGTGAAAAATTAAGTTAGAGAGAATCCCCACGTTGGGAGCCAATCTTGGCTAGTAGAGTAAATAAGAAAGATGGTTGAAAGGATTTTGTTAGGAAATGTTCTCACATTAGCATATTGGTTTAGATTGGATGTCTTCTTAGTTTGTTTTAGAGCCCAAGTTGGGCATAGGAAAGAAAATAGGAGTTTATTTCAAAAAGAGTGTTATAAGTAAATAGGATCTCATTCAAAGAGAGTAATGTAGAGAGGAGAGGAGAGATAGAGAGGGATATCTCATTCAAGGAGAGAGTGATGTAAGAGGGAGAGAGAGGATAACAAGGAGAAGAAGATAATGTAAGAGTGGATGAGAGAGAAAGAAGGCTTGATGTGAAAATAAAGAAGAAATATGAAGATGACAAATAAGGATTTGGAAGACATTGACATGGGTCATAGAGTATTGAAATCTTATTTAAGTATATTGTTTGATGAAAAATAAATTATATTTTTTTCTCATGTTAAATTTATATAAATAGTGCTTTCACTTATGGAAATCTAGTTCAAACAATGAACAGGCCTATGTATGTGTGTTTTCTTTAGAGCTTAAGGAATAATGAATATCCTATGGCATAAGTCTACCAACTAGGTTTCTCTACTAAGCAAGCACCGACATTCAATGGATCTAATTATGCATTTTGGAGTGCCAGGATGAGGACATACATTATGTCCCTAGGGTTTGATGTATGAAAATATATTGTGGATGGTTATGTTGTTCCTACTATTCCTCCATCTAGTTTTATAGACAAGAAGTTATTTGAGAACAATTCCAAGGCAATGAATGTGATTACTTGTGGTCATTCAGAGATTGAATACACCAAGGTAATCCATTGTAAATCTTCTAGAGAGATATGGGATAAAATTTATATCATTTATGAAGGAGATTCAAAGGTCACGATTGATAAGGTACAGTCTCACATAAGGTAATTTGAAAGTCTTAAAATGAATGAAGAATATTTTGTGGCATCTTTTCTATAGAGAGTTGATGAGATTATGAACATCTTCAGAGGTCTTAGAGAGAATCTTGAAGAGGTTAATGTTGTTTAAAAGGTATTAAGGTCTCTATCCCCCAAGTTTGATCTAAAATTATCTGATATAGAAGAGATTCATGACCTTACTCAGTTGTAGATGGATCAATTACATGGTACCCTTATTTCCTGTGAGATGAAGAAGAATAATGATATACCTCCAAAGAAGGAAGAAACTTTCAAGACTAAAATGAAGACAAATTAGAAGTTACAAGGTATGAAACTCAAGGAGGATGACATTCTTGATATAGATGAAGATGAACTAATAAATTTGATTTCAAGAAAATTAAGAACAGGTTCAAGAAATTATAAAGATAAACTACCCCTCAAATGCTTCAATTGTAGTGAGATAAGATATTTTTATAATAAGTGCCCTCATAAGTATAAGAAAGATGATGATGAAGAGAATGATCAAGGTCATGATGATTGCAATAGATATTTCAGGTGTAATGAACTCAAAAATTGGTTTAGAAGGTTTGATAACAATAAGAAGTAATTCAAGGACAAGAAGAATCTCTACACCAAAGAATATTATAGCTCATTAGATGAGAGTTAATTCAGTGACTCAGATTGTGATCATGAAGATGATGGTCTTATTGAATATAAATATATGTTCATGGCTAAGGAAGGTAGTTAATCACATCAAAAAGGGTCTACTTAGATTGATTTAGATAATGATGAAGATGAAGTGGACTATAAGACTATATTGACTAGTGCTCATGAGGAAGTGAAGATTGACAATAAGATCAATAAGAAAATGACATCTAAACTCAATGATTTTGAGGATAAATTTAGTGTGTTTGAGGAAAGAATGGATGAAGATGCTAATTAATGCATTAGTATCTATAATAACTTCATGGAAGACATGATCAAGTTGGAAATAATCAAGCATGCAAGCTCAAGTTATGTTTTAGTATTTATAAGTTTTGAATTTGAGTTAAAATTATGTTTCCCTCCAAAATCTTATTTTGAGAAGTAAATGTAAATATCAAAAATGAAAAGTGAAAAAGGTGAAAAAGTAAGTTAGAGAGAATCCCCACGTTGGAAGCCAATCTTGGCTTGTGGAGTAAATAAGGAAGATGGTTGAAAGGATGTTGTTAGGAAATATTCTCACGTTAGCATATTGGTTTAGATTGGATGTTTTCTTAGTTTTTTTTAGAGCCCAAGTTGGGCATAGGAAAGAAAAGAGGAGTCTATTTCAAAAAGAGTGTTATAAGTAAATAGGATCTTATTCAAAGAGAGTAATGTAGAAAGGAGAGGAGAGATAGAGAGGGATATCACATTCAAGGAGAGATTGATGTAAGAGGGAGAGAGAGGATAACCAAGAGAAGAAGATAATGGAAGAGTGAATGAGAGAGAAAGAAGGCTTGATTTGAGGATAAAGAAGAAATATGAAGATGACCAATAAGGATTTGGAAGCCATTGACATGGGTCATATAGTATTGAACTCTTGTTTTTTAAGTATATTGTTTGATTAAGAATAAATTATATTTTTTTCTCATGTTAAAGTTATATAAATAGCGCTTTCACTTATGGAAATATGGTTCAAAAAATTAACATGGCTATGTATGTGTGTTTTATTTAGAGCTTAAGGAATAATGAATATCCTATGGCATAAGTCTACCAAATAGGTTTCTCTACTAAGCAAGCACCGACATTCAATGGATCTAATTATGCATTTTGGAGTACCAAGATGAGGATATACATTATGTCTGTAGGGTTTAATGTATGAAAATATATTGTTGATGGTTATGTTGTTCCTATTATTCCTCCATTTAGTGTTGTAGATAAGAAGTTGTTTGAGAACAATTTCAAGGCAATGAATGTTATTGCTTGTGGTCTTTCAGAGATTGAATACACCAAGGTAATCCATTGTTACCTTCTAAAGAGATATGGGATAAAATTTGGATCATTTATGTAGGAGATTCAAAGGTCAAGATTGATAAGGTATAGTCTCACATAAGGTAATTTGAAAGTCTTAAGATGAATGAAGAAGATTTTGTGGCATCTTTTTTGTAAAGAGTTGATGAGATTATGAACATCTTTATAGGTCTTAGAGAGAATCTTGAAGAGGATAATGTTGTTTAAAATGTATTAAGGTCTCTATTCCCCATGTTTGATCTAAAATTATCTAATATAGAAGAGATTCATGACTTTACTCAGTTGTACATGGATCAATTACATGGTACCCTTATTTCTTGTGAGATGAGGAAGAATTATGATATACCACCAAAGAAGGAATAAAAATTCAAGACTAAAATGAAGACAAATTAGAAGTTCCAAGGTAAGAAACTCAAGGAAGATGACATTATTGATATAGATGAAGATGAACTTATAACTTTGATTTCAAGAGAATTAAGAACAAGTTCAGGAAATTATAAAGGTAAACTACCCCTCAAATGCTTCAATTGTAGTGAGATAAGACATTTTTATAATAAGTGCCCTCATAATTATAAAAAGGATGATGATGAAGAGCATGATCATGGTCATGATGATGGCAATATATCTTTCAGGTGTAATGAAATTAAAAATTATTTTAGAAGGTTTGATGATAATAAAAAGTACTTTAAGGACAAGAAGAGTCTCTACACCAAAAATATTATATCTCATTAGATGAGAGTGAATTCAGTGACTCAGATTATGATCATGAAGATGATGGTCTTATTGAATATAAAGATATGTTCATCGTTGAGGAAGGTAGTTGATCACATAAAAAAGTGTCTACTTGGATTGATTTAGATAATGATGAAGATGAGGTGGACTATAAGACTGCATTGACTAATGCTCATGAAGAAGTGAAGATTGAGAATAAGATCAATAAGAAAATGACATCCAAACTCAATGATTTTGAGGATAAATTTAGTATGTTTGAGGAAAGAATGGATGAAGATGCTAATTGATGCAGTAGTATCTATAATAACTTCATGGAAGACATGGTCAAGTTGGAATAATCAAGGATGAAAGCTCAAGTTATGTTTTAGTATGTATAAGATTTGAATTTGAGTTCAAAATATGTTTCCCTCCAAAATGTTATTTTGAGGAAGAGTAAATGTAAATATCAAAAGTGAAAAGTGAAAAAGGTGAAAAATTAAGTTAGAGAGAGTCTCCACGTTGGAATCCAATCTTGGCTTGTGGAGTAAATAAGGAAGATGGTTGAAGGATGTTGTTAGGAAATCTTCTCACATTAGCATATTAGTTTAGATTGGATTTATTCTTAGTTTATTTTAGATCCTAAGTTGGGCATAGGAAAGAAAAGAGGAGTCTATTTCAAAAAGAGTGTTATAAGTAAATAGGATCTCATTCAAAGAGAGTAATGTAGAGAGGAGAGGAGAGATAGAGAGGGATATCTCATTCAAGGAGAGAGTGATGTAAGAGGGAGAGAGAGGATAACTAGGAGAAGAAGATAATGTAAGAGTGGATGAGAGAGAAAGAAGGCTTGATGTAAGGATAAAGAAGAAAAATGAAGATGACCAATAAGGCTTTGGAAGCCATTAGCATGGGTCATAGAGTATTAAACTCTTGTTTTTTAAATATATTCTTTGATGAAAACTAAACTATATTTTTTTTCTCATGTTAAAGTTATATAAATAGTGCTTTCACTTATGGAAATCTGGTTCAAATAATGAACAAGCGTATGTATGTGTGTTTTCTTTAGAGCTTAAGAAATAATAAATATCCTATGGCATAAGTCTACCAACTAGGTTTCTCTACTAAGCAAGCACCGACATTCAATGAATCTAATTATGCATTTTGGAGTGCAGGGATGAGGACATACATTATGTCCCTAGGGTTTGATGTATGAAAATATATTGTGGATGGTTATGTTGTTCCTACTATTCCTCCATCTAGTGTTGTAGACAAAAAGTTGTTTGAGAACAATTCCAAGGCAATGAATGTTATTGCTTGTGGTCTTTCAGAGATTGAATATACCAAGGTAATCCATTGTAAATATTCTAAAGAGATATGGGATAAAATCTAGACCATTTATGAAGGATATTCAAAGGTGAAGATTGATAAGATGTAGTCTCACAGAAGGTAATTTGAAAGTCTTAAGATGAATGAATAAGATTTTGTGGCATCTTTTCTATAGAGAGTTGATGAGATTATGAACATCTTCATAGGTCTTAGAGTGAATCTTGAAGAGGCTAATGTTGTTTTAAAGGTATTAAGGTCTATATAACCAAAGTTTGATCTAAAATTATCTAATATATAAGAGATTCATGACCTTACTTAGTTGTAAGTGGATCAATTGCCTGCTACCCTTATTTTCTGTGAAATGAGGAAGAATTATGATATACCACCAAAGAAGGAATAAACTTTCAAGACTAAAATGAAGACAAATTAGAATTTCCAAGGTAAGAAACTAAAGGAGGATGAAATTCTTGATTTAGATGAAGATGAACTAATAATTTTGATTTCAATAAATTTAAGAACAGGTTTAGGAAATTATAAAGGTAAACTACCCCTCAAATGCTTCAATTGTAGTGAGATAGACATTTTTATAATAATTTCCCTCATAAGTATAAGAAGGATGATGATGAAGAGAATGATAAAGGTCATGATGATGGTAATAGATCTTTCAAGTTTAATGAAATCAAAAATTGTTTTAGAAGGTTTGATAACAATAAGAAGTACTTCAAGGACAAGAAGAGTCTCTACACAAAAGAATATTATAGCTCATGAGATGAGAGTGAATTCAGTGACTCAGATTATGATCATGAATATGATGGTCTTATTGAATATAAATATATGTTCATGGCTGAGGAAGGTAGTTGATCACATCAAAAAGGGTCTACTTGGATTGATTTAGATAATGATGAAGATGAGGTGGACTATAAGACTACATTGACTAATGCTCATGAAGAAGTGAATATTGAGAATAAGATCAATAATAAAATGACATCTAAACTCAATAATTTTGATGAGAAATTTAGTGTGTTTGAGGCAAGAATGGATGAAGATGCTAATTGATGCAGTGGTATCTATAATAACTTCATGGAAGACATGGTCAAGTTGGAAATAATGAAACATGCAAGCTCAAGTTATGTTTTAGTATGGATAAGTTTTGAATTTGAGTTCAAATTATGTTTCCCTCCAAAATTTTATTTTGAGGAGTAAATGTTAATATCAAAAGTGAAAAGTGAAAAAGGTGAAAAAGTAAGTTAGAGAGAATCCCATGTTGGAAGCCAATCTTGGCTTGTGGAGTAAATAAGGAAGATGGTTGAAAGGATGTTGTTAGGAAATATTCTCACATTATCATATTGGTTTAGATTGGATGTTTTCTTAATTTTTTTTAGAGCCCATGTTGGGCATAGGAAATAAAAGAGGAGTATATTTCAAAAAGAGTGTTATAAGTAAATAGGATCTCATTCAAAGAGAGTAATGTAGAGAGGAGAGGAGAGATAGAGAGGGATATCTCATTCAAGGAGAGAGTGATGTAAGAGGGAGAGAGAGGATAACAAGGAGAAGAATATAATTTAAGAGTGGAGGAGAGGGAAAGAAGGCTTGATGTGAGGATAAAAAAGAAATATGAAGATGACCAATAAGGCTTTGGAAGCCATTGGCATGGGTCATAGAGTATTGAACTCCTGTTTTTTAAATATTGTTTGATGAAGAATAAATTATATTTTTTTCTCATGTTAAAGTTATATAAATAGAAATTTCACTTATGGAAATTTGGTTAAAACAATGAATAGGCCTTATTATGTGTGTTTTATATAGAGCTAAAGGAATAATAAATATCCTATGGCATAAGTCTACCAACTAGGTTTCTCTATTAAGCAAACACTGACATTCAATGGATCTAATTATGCATTTTGGAGTGCTAGGATGAGTACATACATTATGTCCCTAGGGTTTGATGTATGAAAATATATTGTGGATGGTTATGTTGTTCTTACTATTCCTACATCTAGTGTTGTAGAGAAGAAGTTATTTGAGAACAATTCCAAGGCAATGAATGTTATTGCTTGTGCTCTTTCAGAGATTGAATACACCAAGGTAATCCATTGTAAATCTTCTAAAGAGATATGGGATAAAATTTAGATCATTTATGAAGGATATTCAAAGTTCAAGATTGATAAGGTATAGTCTCACATAAGGTAATTTGAAATTCTTAAGACGAATGAAGAAGATTTTGAGGCATATTTTTTGTAGAGATTTGATGAGATTATGAACATCTTCAGAGGTCTTAGAGAGAATCTTGAAGAGGCTAATGTTGTTTAAAAGGTATTAAGGTCTCTATCCCCCAAGTTTGATCTAAAATTATCTGATATACAAGAGATTCATGACCTTACTTAGTTGTAGATGGATCAATTTCATGGCACCCTTACTTCCTTTTAGATGAGGAAGAATTATGATAGACCACCAAATAAGGAAGAAACTTTCAAGACTAAAATGAAGAAAAATTAGAAGCTCCAAGGTAAGAAACTCAAGAAGGATGAAATTCTTGATATAGATGAAGATGAACTAATAAATTTGATTTCAATAAAATTAAGAATAGGTTCATGAAATTATAAAGGTAAACTAGCCCTCAAATGCTTCAATTGTAGTGAGATAAGACATTTTTATAATAAGTACCCTCATAAGTATAAGAAGGATGATGATAAAGAGCCTGATCAAGTTCATTATGATGGAAATAGATCTTTCAAGTGTAATGAATTTTAAAAAAAAAATAGAAGGTTTGATAACAAAAAAAAGTACTTCAAGGACAAGAAGAGTCTCTACACCAAAGAATATTATAGCTCATCAAATGAGAGTGAATTCAGTGACTCAGATTATGATCATGAATATGATGGTCTTATTGAATATAAAGATATGTTCATGGCTGAGGAAGGTAGTTGATTACATTAAAAAGGGTCTACTTGGATTGATTTAGATAATGATGAAGATGAGGTGGACTATAAGACTGCATTGACTAATGCTCATGAAGAAGTGAAGATTGAGAATAAGATTAATAATAAAATTCCATCTAAACTCAATGATTTTGAGAAGAAATTTAGTGTGTTTGAGGCAAGAATGGATGAAGATGCTAATTGATGTAGTGGTATCTATAATAACTTCATGGAAGACATGGTCAAGTTGGAAATAATCAAGCATGCAAGCTCAAGTTATGTTTTAGTATGGATAAGTTTTGAATTTGAGTTCAAATTATGTTTCCCTCCAAAATGTTATTTTGAGTAGGATTAAATGTAAATATCAAAAGTGAAAAGTGAAAAAGGTGAAAAAATAAGTTAGAGAGAATCCCCATGTTGGAAGCCAATCTTGGCTTGTGGAGTAAATAAGGATGATGGTTGAAAGGATGTTGTTAGGAAATCTTCTCACATTAGCATATTAGTTTAGATTGGATGTATTATTAGTTTGTTTTAGAGACCAAGTTGGGAATAAGAAAGAAAAGAGGATTCTATTTCAAAAAGAGTGTTATAAGTAAATAGGATCTCATTCAAAGAGAGTAATGTAGAGAGGAGAGGAGAGATAGAGAGGGATATCTCATTCAAGAAGAGAGTGATGTAAGAGGGAGAGATAGGATAACCAGGAGAAGAAGATAATGTAAGAGTGGAGGAGAGAGAAAGAAGGCTTGATGTGAGGATAAAGAAATATGAAGATGACCAATAAGGATTTGGAAGCCATTGACATGGGTCATAGAGTATCGAACTCTTGTTTTTTAAGTATATTATTTGATGAAGAATAAATTATATTTTTTTCTCATGTTTAATTTATATAAATAGTGCTTTCACTTATGGAAATCTGGTTCAAACAATGAATAGGCCTATCTATGTGTGTTTTCTTTAGAGCTTAAAGATTAATGAATATCCTATGGCATAAGTCTACCAACTAGGTTTCTCTACTAAGAAAGCACCGACATTCAATGGATATAATTATGCATTTTGGAGTGCCAAGATGAGGACATACATTATGTCCCTAGGGTTTGATGTATGAAAATATATTGTGGATGGTTATGTTGTTCCTACTATTCCTACATCTAGTGTTGTAGACAAGAAGTTGTTTGAGAACAATTCCAAGGCAATGAATGTTATTGCTTGTGGTCTTTCAGAAATTAAATACACCAAGGTAATCCATTGTAAATATTCTAAAGAGATATGGGATAAAATTTAGATCATTTATGAAGGAGATTCAATAGTGAAGATTGATAAGGTACAGTCTCACAGAAGGTAATTTGAAAGTCTTAAAATGAATGAAGAAGATTTTGTGGCATCTTTTCTATAGAGAGTTGATGAGATTATGAACATCTTAAGAGGTCTTAAAGAGACTCTTGAAGAGGCTAATGTTGTTTAAAATGTATTAAGGTCTCTATCCCCCAAGTTTGATCTAAAATTATCTGATATAGAAGAGATTCATGACCTTACTTAGTTGTAGATGGATCAATTACATGGTACCCTTATTTCTTGTGAGATGAGGAAGAATTATGATGTACCACCAAAGAAGGAATAAAATTTCAAGACTAAAATGAAGACAAATTAGAAGTTAAAAGGTAAGAAACTCAAGGAAGATGACATTCTTGATATAGATGAAGATGAACTAATAACTATGATTTCAAGGAAATTAAGAATAGGTTCAGGAAATTGTAAAGGTAAACTACCCCTCAAATGCTTCAATTGTAGTGAGATAAGACATTTTTATAATAAGTGCCCTCATAAGTATAAGAAGGATGATGATGAAGAGCATGATCAAGGTCATGATGATGGCAATATATCTCTCAGGTGTAATGAAATCAGAAATTGTTTTAGAAGGTTTTATAACAATAAGAAGTACTTCAAGGACAAGAAGAGTCTCTACACCAAAGAATATACTAGCTCATCAGATGAGAGTGAATTCAGTGACTCAGATTATGATCATGAAGATGATGGTCTTATTGAATATAAAGATATGTTCATGGCTGGGGAAGGTAGTTGATCACATAAAAAAGGGTCTACTTGGATTGATTTAGATAATGATGAAGATGACGTGGACTATAAGATTGCATTGACTAATGCTCATGAAGAAGTGAAGATTGAGAATAATATCAATAATAAAATGACATCTAAACTCAATTATTTTGAGGATAAATTTAGTGTTTTTGAGGCAATAATGGATGAAGATGCTAATTGATGTAGTAGTATCTATAATAACTTCATGGAAGACATGGTCAAGTTGGAAATAATCAAGCATGCAAGCTCAAGTTATGTTTTAGTATGGATAATTTTTGAATTTGAGTTCAAATTATGTTTTCCTCCAAAATGTTATTTTGAGGAGGAGTAAATGTAAATATCAAAAGTGAAAAGTGAAATAGGTGAAAAAGTAAGCTAGAGAGAATCCCCATGTTGGAAGCCAATCTTGGCTTGTGGAGTAAATAAGGAAGATGGTTGAAAGGATGTTGTTAGGAAATATTCTCACATTATCATATATTTTTTATATTGGATGTCTTCTTAGTTTGCTTTAGAGCCTAAGTTGGGCATAGGAAAGAAAAGAGGAGTTTATTTCAAAAAGAGTGTTATAAGTAAATATGATCTCATTCAAAGAGAGTAATGTAGAGAAGAGAGGAAAGATAGAGAGGGATATATCATTCAAGGAGAGAGTGATGTAATAGGGATAGAGAGGATAACCAAGAGAATAAAATAATGTAAGAGTGGAGGAGAGAGAAAGAAGGCTTGATGTGAGGATAAAAAAGAAATATGAAGATGACCAATAAGGCTTTAGAAGCCATTGACATGGGTCATAGAGTATTAAAATATTATTTTTTAAGTATATTTTTTGATGAATACTAAATTATATTTTTTTCTCATGTTAAATTTATATAAATATCACTTTCACTTATGGAAATCTGGTTCAAACAATGAACATGCTTATGTATGTGTGTTTTCTTTGGAGCTTAAGGAACAATGAATATCCTATGGCATAAGTCTACAAAATAGAAACTTTATACATGTTTTTTGAAGGAATTGTAAGTTTTATTTCATGACACAAATGTCTAAATATCTTTAGATGTGTAAAATAAAAATGAACTGGGTATATAACAAGGCAATCTAGCATACACACAGTCCACTATTACCAAGATAAATCAATGTAAAAAGAGATGAATGGACCTTATATAAACTTATGATAAATTTAGTGGGATCATTGTGGATCTAAATGAATTAAAAATTAAGTTTTTAAAAACCTTTAAATGCTTGAACTCCTTAAAGTATGCTCTTGGCCTGTAGGTGATAGGGCATATATAGATGCACAAAATTTTATATGGTTTGTGAAAAAAAGTAGTTTATTACATGTAAATAAGCATGAGAATATGAATATGGAAGATATTTATATGGTTAATATCATTATATTTTTTTATATCATTTGAGGTTGAAGGATTTAAGAAGAAAACATACAAAACCCTTCTCATTGCCTGCAACACACAATATAGACAAACTAGATCCTTTTGCTTGGAATAAATAGAGAGGTAGTATGGATTGGTATATGATTGGAGAGGTTGGAAAATAATTATATATACCTTAGGCACTAAATTTTAACCTTTTAAATCCTTTTTAACACTCATAATTGAATAAAGTAAGCTCTTGGCCCTGTGTAGACCTTGGAACCCTAGATTTAGGGTTTGGTCTCTAAAATGAGTTTAAACAAATGAAAATGATTGAAAATTTTTAATAATAACATTATATAATTTAAAAAAAATTATAAGTGGTTTCATGTTGGTACAATATGGAAAAGTGTGGAAAAACCCTATTGCAAACAAGTTTCAGGGGAATGCATGCATAAGAGAGTATAGTGATTGGAGAAAAGTGGATTTGTCTAAAATAAAGGGCCAATAAATGGTTGATTAAACTATAAAGACCTAATGGGTATCTATAATTATTCTTGGTTTGGATAGGAATTCCATACAATGATTAGATCAAGGAGCTTTGCATAGGAGGGCTAATTAGAACATGGCTTATAAAGGGAAGTACAATTTCATACAAAGGAACCTCATCTAATTCTTAGGTATATTGTATAAGAGCATAATGGGTATCCATAAGTATGATTATTTTCATTTTTAATATAACCTATGGAAATATATGTCCTAAAAATAGAGAAAAAGGGTTATAAGGAACATATCTCAACTAACAAGTAACTTGAGAGTTTTAAACCTTCTAAGAAAGAATGAATGATCTTGGTGGGTTTGTATGGATGTGTTAAGGTATATATAATGTATCCAAGAAGTTAGATCATATAAATAAGTTTTTTTTCATAAGTAAGGCATTTGAACCTAAAAAGGAAGGTCTAGAGGAGGTGTGTGTGCATTGACATCACCAATGATCATGAAGATATGGTCGAGTATCTTAGTTGTCAATTGGAAATATTGTTTAAAATCCTAAAAGCTAAAGAATATGAATGTGAAATAATGAAAGTGATAAGAATGGTCTTGGATACAAATAAGAGCAAGAGACTGTAACTCAAGATAAGATGAAGACTAGTGTGAACAAGGACAATCAACCTTTGAAGATAAATCATTAGACAAAGAATGATGGTGAAAATAGATTAAAGATAAATCAGATCAGATAACCAAATGCCATGAGATGTTAAAGAGTGCCAAGAGCTCTCATTATCTACTCGTGTCGTAAATAAAAAGACCAAGCTCAAAGAGAAGACCAAAGTGTTGGTTGAGGCAAGTTATGAGATATGTATGGATCCAAGTGAAAATCCTATTGTTATTAAGTAATGTTCATGTAAAGAAAATAAATTGGTAGTACCTAATGATGAGGTTCTAAGATGAAAGGTTGATTCTTCAAATGAAAAGGTATGTTAATATTCCATAGTTGCTCCATGTATTGTCAATTCTATCTTAGAAGAGAAGGAGAGTGATATAGAAAATGAACTGGTTGTCATAATTCAAACTAAAGAGAAGAAGAACAAGAGTAATAAGTATTATGGATATAAGAGAATTCTAGTGGTTACTGAGGAGATGTGGTCCACTCCTAGTTTTACTTTGTTTTAGAGAATTGTGGTGTAAAATATGTCTCTATCTATACTTATTAAAGAGATTCCTTTTAGTGGAGAAGCAAGTGTTGTTGTGGTGTTCTTAAGATGGTCCTAGAAGACTAGAGTTAAGTGTTCTTAGTTAGAATAGGTATGTCTAGCTGGAAAATATGTTGAGGTGATGTCATGCAATCTGTAGGGTTAGATTGAAAGTTCCCAAATGGAAAAGGAGGATTTGTGATTTTTCAAGATGATATTTTTGCATATAAAGGTTTGTTGACCTTATTTTAGCATGCTCTAGGTGGTTTTATGGTTTGAAGTTATGTTGAAGTCAATTTGGAGATTTTTGTTAGCTTTCAAGTTTCCCAATTTGTGTTTAAGAGCTTATAGGTCCTAAAATGGGTTATAGTAAGTCAAGGTTACCAATGGTTTTGAATCTCAAATATTGGTCTAAAAGTGTGTAATAGTTGTCTTTAGGTGTACAAGAAGTTTCAGAGATGGATGTTGATTGGAAGGTGTTATGTTGACCTTGTTTGTTTTGAGATTCTAGGGTTTTGGGATCTACTAGAAAAATGGTCTACCTTATAAGTTAATGTCTAAGGATTCTTAATTTTTTGAATGGGATAAATGGGTTTTCAAATCAAGATTTATATAGATTTGAAGGTTTGTGTTCTCAAGTTATTCATTTTTTTGTCAAGTTGGAGGCCTAATTGGGTAGTCAATTTGTGAAATAAGTATATTACAGAAGATGAGCTATTTATTTCAAATTGATGTGCTTGAGAGGGCATATAAGAGTGCTCTAGATATGAAGTTTTAGGGCCTGAATGTATGTCTATGAAATTTTTTGGGCTCTACAAGTTCTAGATAGGGCTACAAGGAGACTAGACAAGCCTAACATGAATAAAAGTGCTTTTTGTTTAGTTTATCTAAAAGAGAAAGGCATGAGTATTTCAAGGTGAGGTCTCAGGTTGGATTAGCGTATATTTTCTATTTGGTAATTGGAATGAAGTTCTGTTGGTGGTCCTTGAGGTGGTTTGATAAAGAAGGATAGTAAGCTTATATGGTGGTTTCTCATGGTGTATGGAGATCTGAAGATGCTCAAGTGGTGAAATGGCTAAAATATCATATGAGGAATCCTTGTCAAACATTTTCTTGATGAGTTATCTCAGTTTTAATGTTTTGTGTGTTCTTTCTTCATTTATTGCCTTGCTTGGTTGAAGAGAGTGTTGGCATGGAGCAAGAAGAAGTTGTCAAGGCAAGAAGAAGTAGGCTCAAGGTAAGGGGGATTTTTTACTATATTTATAAGATGGATTAATCCTATTATAGTATTTTTATGTCCTAAATATTAGTTGTTTCCCACTTTGTCATTGTGTTAAAGGGGGATAAAGTTCTTATTATGGAGTGCTTGAAGAGAGAGAAGGTGAGTTATATATTGATGATTGATGTTTGTTGACATCAATGACAAAGGGGGAGATTGTTAGAGAGTTTCTAATGATGTCATGGAGGTGTCCTAGTGCGTGGATGAAGTTCCTTGATAGTCTAAGTGACAATAACAAAGTGTGTAATGTGGTTGTCATAGTGTACTTGAAGTTGGCTTGGTTAATATTCAGTTTTGTCATGGTTAGAGATGTTTGGGGATGTGTAAGGAGTATTGAGAATGTCTAATAGGTCCCTAAGATGTTTTTTTATACTTTTACTGCTTTTGTACATAAGTGTAATTCATCTAGTTGTACATAGTTTTCATCTAGACACTTTGGGTTTAGTGGTAGAAAATTTGAGTGGGCATTTTGATGACATCATCATTACCACGTGTGGATGAGTAAGAGGGAGTTGGTCATATGGTTAAGATCACATTAGTCCCTAGTTTATATGTGATAATTCTCATGTCATGTGTTTAAGATTAGTCAAATTTATGCAAGTGCAAATTTGGGCTCCTAGGCAGTTTGACATTGTTTTCCCATAGTTAGCCAAATTTGCATGAGACAAGAAAAAGTCGAGTAAGCATTTTGATGGTAACATATCTCACACATGTGGATGTTTCAAGAGAAGGTGATCATATGAGTTTATTAATTTTTATACCTAGTTTATTTACCTAATTTATTTTCACTAAATTTTATATCATACATTGAAGCATGTCAAAAGATATGCATGTTCAAAGTTGGCCTCCCAGACAAGTTCTAAACATAGTTGGCTCTGTGACAGAAGATTTTGAGAAGTCATTTTAATGGTGTTATATCTTTCATGTGAGAAAGTTTGAGAAGAATTTTGACACATGGTTGGATTCTCCTATTTTAGGAGATCATATGATCTAAATATGAGAACATGCAATTGAGTGTAGTAAAAGATATGGAGGTGCAAAGTTAGCCTTTCAGGTAGATAGCAATGGTCCCCATACTTAGTCATTTCTACACTAAGTTATAGTTTAGGACTAAATGGAGATACAACAGCTTATGGGAGATTTTAAAATTAATATATATGGTATGAATCAATTTAAATAGGTCAAAGTGTTCATTGGTTAAAAGAGTTAAAGATCAAAACCAAATGAAGATCCAATGGTGCAAAGGCAATCGTATATATCATGATCTAACGGTGCATATTGAGTGAGATGGAAAGAAGTATTTGAGGTTTAAATATTGAAAAAATGTATAAGATAAGGATCTAATGTTGAGTGGGTATTTTTACAGATTGATCTAATGGTGATCATTTCTAGTTAAATCCCTCGTTGATCTGTAAAGATTGACGGTGTGTGATAAGTCCACATTGCAAGATTGTATGAGATGAGGTCAAAGAGACTAAGGTTTAATGTTTTAAAATTATTTCCTATGCATTAAAGTTTGGAAAAGATAAATTTTACATAATTTATTTGAGTATTAAAGACATGATATGCGACCTTAGTGTTTGATGTTTAATTGTGACTGTTGACATTTAAATATTTGAATTTTATAAAGGGAAAAATTAGTTTATGGTTTTTAGACCATATCTTTTGATCGAGACATAATTCTCTTATGATGTTAAAATAAAAGATGAAGAGGACTATATGTTACATCTAAAAAACCTAATTTGAAGATTTGGAAGTGTGTAAATTCAAATA
This sequence comes from Torreya grandis, assembly GCA_037957365.1. Taxonomy (NCBI): domain Eukaryota; kingdom Viridiplantae; phylum Streptophyta; class Pinopsida; order Cupressales; family Taxaceae; genus Torreya; species Torreya grandis. Next base: position 925,242 of record JARHVA010003551.1, read on the forward strand.
TATTAAGGTTCAAATTTGATTGTGTGTTTATGCATGAACTGTAAGTGACCGAAGAAGATTATTCAAGCTTGTTTGGATTTTGTTTAGATGTTTAATGATTAATTATATATTAGATCATGTTTTACTATCCATAAGGACACTATATGCAAATTTTTAATGTTTGATCAATCATATGCAATATGAAAAAAGGTTTAGAAGGTGATTGTATATTCATTCATGGTGACTATATACACATAATGTTGTTTGAGCAATTTATGCTTAAGCAAAAGGGTATTGTGATGGATTTTGGAACTTAAAAAGGACCTATAGATCATGTGGAATGGTTCCATGAATTTTTGAAGTGTTCCTATGTTTTATTTTGCTCAAAGAAGTGTCAAAGAGCTGAATGGGTCTCCATAGGACCTAAAAGTGACTTAGGCCTATTTGCAAGTGGTTTATGCTTACGTGTGACCCATGTGAGATGCCTTAAGTGTGAAGGCATGTGTTGTGGCTGATAGGAAATAATATGATCTTGTTAATTTATAATTTATTTATATATAATGAAACTAAATGTGTTGTTTTCTAAACTTTAATGAAAGAGAGACTTGTGTTAGTTGGATGTGAGAGGTGTGAAGTGAAGGATAGGTAATGTGTCTATTGGTTGAGTTAATGAGAAAAACCATTTTTTGACAATGTATTACATATAGGTCATGATAATACTATCAATATATTTATCTTGTAGTTTAAGGATATGCAAATAGGTTCAAGTGTATCTATGAGGATAGTTTGAGTGAAGAAGGAAAGAGTTTGTGACATGCCTATGTAAGAGTCCTGTTTGAGATATAGAGAGAGTTTATGAAGAGGTTAGAAAATATAGATATATAATCAAGTGTTGAAGAGATCATTTCTAAGGTGGAAGTGTTGAAAGGAGGGTCTAAAGTACTTGGTCTTCCTTAGGGGTAGTTACTCCTTGTGAAACATGGGTTTCACTAAATACCTTTGATTAAGAAGATATGATCAAGGTTTGCTGGTCTAAATGATTTGATCAATCTCTTTTTGTAATTTATTATAAGAAATTAGTCCACTTATGTTTCAATATTTAGAATGGGTTTTATTCCTCATGAGGGTTTCCCATAATAATTGTGTGTTGTGTGTTTGATCTTGTGTATGCATTGAATGAATGAGCTCTCTTATTAATGTTACTTGATCAATTTGATATATGTTAATTGGTTAATACTTTAAAGGATTACAATTAAAATTGAAATATATAGGCTCACTGATTCAAACCCCATATTAGTGATTATACCTCTAACAAATAGATGATGGTGGGTTATTTCATAGGAAAACCAAACTCAGATAGAATTTCATAAATCCAAATAACCTCAATAGTTGCATTAACAACTCCCCTGTAATCTAACTCTATGAATGATATAGCATTAACATTTTACTTATTACTAGACCAATTGATAGGACTAGAACCCCAAAAAAATTATAACTTGAAATGTACGTATAATTTTGAGTATCACCAACCCAATCTAAATCTAAAAAACCAAGTCAACCTCTATGCCAAATCTATAATGAATCCTAAATCTATAAGAGCCCTAAATATAGTACACAATCCTCTTAGATGCTTTATAGTGTATCTCATGGGGTTGCTACATGAATCTAGAGATAATTCCCACTACATATGAAATATCAAGCCTAGTATGAGTCAGATAAATAAGGCTATCAATAAGCTATTGATACTAAGTGGCATCAACCAAATTTTTATAAAACTTAGCCTCAAGCCAAATCCTAATAGAAAGGGAGTTAGAGATGGTTTACAATCAGCCATGTGAAACCAATCCAAAAGATCAAGATCATATTTGGGTTGTGCAAGTGAAATCCTTGAATCAAACTTCAAAATCTTGATGCTAAAAAAGTAATGTAAAAGACCCAAGTCTGTCATGTCAAATCTATCTTGTAGAGATATATTCACCATTATAATAGATGATGAGGAACTCCTGATGATTAAAAGATCATCAACATAAAGGACCAATATCATTAAAGAATTATCCTACCACAAGAAGTATACATTGGGTTCTGAATGACACTTAGTGAAACCTAAAGTAAGGAGTCCATCTTGGTGTACCAAGCCTAAGTTCCATGTTTGAGTCCATAGATGGATTTACTAAGTTTATAAACTAAAGATGAATCTTGAACAAACCCAGGTGGCTACTCCATATAGATCTCCTCCTCAAGGTCTTCATGAATAAATTCACTCTTCACATCCATTTGATGCACATCCCAACTATGTGTTGTAGCTATAGCTATTGTGAGTTAGATCATATTCATCTTTGTAATAAGTGTAAAGGTCTTTGAATAGTAAATGTTAGATACTTATGAAAAACCATTAGTGACCAATTGTGCCTTGTACTTATCAACTGATTGATCTATTGCAAACTTGGTATGATATATCCACATATACTAAACCATCTTCCTTCCCTTAAGAAGTGAAGTCAAATCCCAAGTTTGATTTTTTATTAAGGAAGAATATTCTTCCTATATAACACTATTCCACTTAGGTATGCTTAAAGCCTCTCATATTGTCTATGAAATTGAAGCAAATAAATCATGTGGACCACTCTAATAATTTACCCAAGTACGTCTATCATCTGCTACACCCCCTGCCCAAGTGTTTGCACTCTAAAGTGTCTATCCAGCCCAAAGAGGCCTAAATGTGGGTAAATCAAGTATGGATTCCTCATCCTATAAAACATGACTAGAGGTGGATGTAGATAAATCCCCATCATTTCCCTCATTTTAAGAATTGGAAGAATAAGAAGAAGACCCTAGCTTAGGAACCTGCTCTAGATGATTTGAGTTAAAAGAATAAATATCAAGTCTAAGTGAATCTAATGAAAGATAAGTTTCAAGTGTTGAGTATTTGGGACTCTCCTAAAAGTGAACACTTCTATCTATAAAAAAATTCATGTGTGGTTAGATGTATAAAGTGATACCCCTTGGCACCATCTAGATAACTTACAAATATGTGCACCATCTAGATAACTTACAAATATGTAAGGCTTAGATTCAAGTTTCTTAGCTTTGTGTATTTTCTTCAGTATATGTGTCATATTTATAGATCTAAAAACCCTAAAGCTATCAACTTAAAGTTTCCTTCCATGCTAAGCTTCAATTGTTGTTATGTCTTTCAAAGCTTTATAAGGAACCTTTTTTTAAATATAATAAGCACAATTAATAGTTTCAAACCAATACTAATGTGCTAAGGACTTAGAGTAAATCATACAACTAGCCATCTATTTCAAGGATGTTTTCTTAAATTTTTAAACTCCATTATTTGAAAGACTATAAGTAAATATCTAATAAAAATCAATTCCCTTTATGGTGAAAAACTTATAAAATTTGTTGCTGGCATATTCACCTCCATTTTTAGTTCAAAGAGCCTTGATGGATTTCTCAGATTGTTTCTCAACAAGTGCCTTGAAGTCTTAAAAATATTTAAACACTTTAGACTTTTTATTAATAAATTATACCCATGTATATCTTGAGAAATAAATAATAAAAATGAGAATGTACTTATCCCTTGTAAAATATAGACTATAAAAAGTACTATCTCCAATGCTTGTGAAACCCTTCAAGCTTTGGCTTTGTCAAATTTTGCTTCAAGATGATTTCCAAGAGAGAAACCCTCACAAAGTCACTTAGAGAATTGGTCTCAAGGAAATCCTATGACTATGTAATTTTTATTAAGTTGTTCAAAGTAGTGGTAGTTAAGGTATCCAAACCACTCATGTCATAATTTGATAACTCAATTTGAATGAGTCGGCAATGTAGGAGGAGAAAAATTAGGTGAAAAATGTGAAAAGGTGTATAACCTATCTTGGTAATCTACCCTACCCACCACCACTGTATAATCATTATGCAATTCTCTGATGATAATTAAATTTGGTAAAAACTCAACCTTCATTCCTTTGTTGATATGAGTGATTTGATACATGTATAGGATATTGATTGAAAGAGAAGGAACACTTAAAAACATTATTGAATGTTCATCCTTCCATTTCAATAGACCCTCTCCCTAAAAATGGTATAGAAGTGTCATCACCCAAACTAATGGAAAACATGCTACAAGTATCTAAGGAATAAAACTCAACTAGTAAAGATCTCATGTGGTGAGAAGCACTCGAGTCAATAACCCATGAAGATGTTGAAGATGCAACTGATACAAGAGCCTTGCCCTTTTCTTTTTCTTTCCCTTTGCCCTTTGCTTTAGTAGAATCTTGGGCAAATGAATTATGTTTGATGGACTCAGAAACACCTATGTTTTTCTTCTCTAGGAGATGAGTTAGGTGACATTTTTTCTTTTTCATGTGTTTATTTTTATCATGCCCACTTTTATTATAGTAGGCACACTTAACCTTATCTTTATTAGGTTTATCATTAGAAGAGGAGGATTAAATGTTGGTTTTGGAAGAGGTTGATTCTTTTTTCTTCTCTTGATCCTTATTCTCTTTGTTTGAAGTCTTTGCTTTCTTATTCCCAATAATTAGGGCTTGAAGTTTTATGGACTTCAATGTGTCCATATGGATCAACTTGTCTTTCTCTCTAGTTAAGTTGGCAATGAAAACATCTAAAGAGGGAATTTTCCATGTAGTACCCAAAGCACTTTTAGTGACATGGAAAGTAGAGACAAAGATTGAATAGTCAAGACCTAGTTTAGATAGTATAGAAAGAATAAGTTGGTCATCTTCTTTTCTAATCCCACATTATTTCAATAAAAATCTCAAGAACTTGAACTTATTGAAGAAATATTGAAGGGTGTCAAAGTTGTAAGGACTTAGTTTAATGAGTTCATTCTCAAGCTCATGACCTCTCATCACATCTTGCTTTCCAAATAGTTTACCTTGAATGGTCCATACATTATGAGGTGATTTGGAAGGCTCTAAGTTAATAAGACATCAGGTGCTATAGAAAGCCATAATAACCCATAGGTTTCATCACTATGATTATACCACTTAAATATCTATGCATGTATGCTAGGTTTAGTTTCATCACCCATGGTTATCCTATACAAACCTTTACCCAGAATTATTTTCATCTTGATTTTTCATTCATGATAATTAAAAGGACTTAGTGGGTTGATTGAACTTGAATCTATTAGTTTAGAAATAAGTTGTAGTAGTGGTGAAAGTTTTAGTTGTTTTAGAAATGAAAGTGCAAGTAAAAATGAAAGAGTGATATATACAAAGTACACCCCCCTAAACTATGAAATAGTGAAACCCCCCCCCCCCCACCAACAAATGTTACAAATGCATGCTCAAAAAATGTCAGACTCAGCTAATAGTAAATCTAGAGCAATCAAAGTGTGTGTTGGAAAATACTAATTTTTTCAAACAAGGCGAGGATGTCAAGATCAACCAATAATGAATTCAAGATTGTATTAGTACAAAAGTGGCCCAAGTAGTGAACCATAAAAAATATGGAACTTTATAACTTCAATACATTTATAAAACAAATTAAACCAATGGAAAGATGAAAAAAAAACATAAATTTTTGAAAAAGATGACACTCAATTCTGAGTTGTTAATCAAAAGTTATAGAAAATTACATTTCCCATCATTAATGGCCTATTTAATTAATATGCATTAAAAGTTTAATTGCACAAGTGGAAAGGGAATGAACATAGCCTTCTAGATAGTCAATGGACTGGTATATATATATAACAATAAAAAACTTTTAGCAACAATATCCAAACTATAAGACTTGATTTTTTTAGTAGAATTTACTAAAAATGTGATAAATTTTACATTTATTAACAAAGTTCAAAAATTCAAAATGATTCAGAAAGTTAATGCCAAGGTTCACCAAACATAGAATTTTTTTAGCATGATTCTTTATGGTTTGAGAGTAGTAATAGCTTGAACAGGGGGATGGAAAACTAGGGGTGAGTAGTGAAAAATCAAATCTGAACCACAAAGCCACATAAAATTCAATGTGATGGAAAATGTGCTTCCTCAAGAAAAAAATGACTCTTCTCAGCCATAGTGAAGTTGATTAAACTGCAAGAACATTAGATCTCCAAAGAGCTTCCATATACTAACATTACAAAGCATGCAAATGTATGATAACATGAATAGAGAGATTTTAGTCAAAAAATAATATATATCTATGATCATTCTTATGTAACAAAACTCAATATTTCATAAAAAACTTAATATCAAATAACCAAATAAATGTTTACAATGGGTGTCTTTAATATCATATCAGAGTTTGATCATAGTTTGGATAAGGTTAATGTGAACTTTTAATGGTCACATGAGACAAGAAGCGAGTGCACATCATCAAAGAGCTATAGTAAATTAAAATCATAAAAGAGAGAATTGTGCAAGATAAATCAAATAGAGAAAATTAACTTTTCATTAAGAGAATTAGGCTCAAGTAAAGCATACATATAGGAGATAAATTAACTCCTCCTCAAATGGTGGTCAAAGCATCCCTAGAATAGAAATGTAACTCCTTCACAAAAGGTGGTTACAGGTGCCTAGAATATAAGAGTAACTCTCATACCTAGAATAACCGATCAAGGGAGTTACATCCTAGTCTTTTGGTCAAACCTATGACATATATGACACATTATCTCCACCTAAGCAAGTATATCCATAAAATGTAGGAAAAATCCATGTGAGAAACTATAATATTCTTAAATAAATAAATCTATAAAAATAAATATCTACACTAATAGCTTCATCTCAAAAAATAAAACCACTTATTTATTGAATGCACCAAAAAGAGTAACTCTCATACCTAGAATAACCGATCAAGGGAGTTACATCCTAGTCTTTTGGTCAAACCTATGACATATATGACACATTATCTCCACCTAAGTAAGCATATCCCTAAAATGTAGGAAAAATCCATGTGAAAAACTATCATATTCCTAAATAAATAAATCTAGAAAAATAAATACCTACACTAATAGCTTCATCTCAAAAAATAAAACCACTTACTTATTCAATGCACCAACAATAAACAAAATTATTGTGGCATCTTGAGAAAACCAACAATTTATTTGTTCCTCTTTGCACACAACTAAGCCCTCACAAACTCTATTGACTACCATTAAAGCTCATAATGGTCTTATATTCTTATCATGAATAATTGAAAATGTGGCCTAACAAACCACCATCATTTTTGCTCAAAATATAACTAAAAATTGAAATAATAGTAAAAAACTAGTCTCACTAGGCCTTCAATGGCCTTCACCAAAAAAATTGGTAGAGTTTAACTAGAGTTTGGATGATTTATATCGTTAGATAACTAAATGACCAAATAAAAAGGCTTTAAAGCTACTTGTTAAACTAACTTTGGTATTTTAGTCATCATGAATTAATTCCCAATGAATTCAAAACCAAAATTTTGAAAAGCAATGATTAAAATAAATCAAAACTAATAAATACCCCATGATTTAGTCATAGTCCCCTCCTCTAGCATATCAACTTCAAGTCGCTAAGATTATTAATCACCAAGTTAAATCCATACAAAAATCATAATAAACAAAACTAGCTCGAAACATCTAATAAAGTTTAATGCACATGTTCCTAGCATAGACCAAATTTTAAACTTTATGTAATCTTTCAAATTTCTAACAAGCCATAAAAAGTAAATCTAAGTTTACAATTATTTCACTTGTTGTCAAAGCAAAATAAAAACATGAAATTTATTACCACAATAGTCATGAAGCTAGGCAAAACAACAAAACATAGTCAAAGACTTTATATAAAACATTTTTTTTCATCAATCAAATGAATAAGTAAACACAACAATAAAAAATGTCCAGACAAGATAAATATCATAATCTCTCAGCTCAAAATATTAATAACTCAATGTTTACCCTTATTTTACCCTCTACTAATGATCACCAAATCCAACCTAGCTCACTTTACTTTTCATGTTTTTGTAATCATCAAAATGATACATCAATAGTATATGAACAAAAAAATAATATCAAACATTACAAGTAATTTTTAATTGAATTTATATCCACCAAATCTGTAACAAATTGAATCAAATCATCTATTAAAATATAAATATGTCTAGTACACAACATGTCATAATAATATCTCAAAATAGAGTCTCAATAACATCCAAGTATAGTTCAATAGTGACCAACACAACTAAGAAATATGCCAAGTAGTAAAAAAATATGTAACTAATAGTGCTATAGACAAAAAATAGAACATGCAAATTGAGGTCATGACATTATCCCTCATTTAAAAATAATCCATCTTGATGACTAAAAAACCCAAGGGTAATGCTCTCTAAAAATATGGCCATCTTCTCAAGTAGCACTATGCTCAGATAATAGATCCCATTGGACCAAAATTTGAGAAATTTCTCTATTTTGCAATCTAACAATTTAATGGTCAAGGATATTCATTGGTTCTAATTGCATGTTTTCCTCTTCTAAAACTTAAATATTTTTTTAATTCAAAATGTGAGAAGGATCAGATGCATACTTATTTAATAAAAAATATCATAAATCCTAGACAATGATAGAGGATGAGATAATCAGTAGGCAACATGGATGATTCTTTCTATAATGTCAAAGTGTAATAAATCTAGGTGCCAATTTTGAAGATTTTCTAAATTTAATAGAAATTTTGTGTAGTCCAACATGCAAAAATACTTTTTCTCCAACATATAATTCATGAGGAGCCTTTTTAAAATTTGTATAGTTATTTTGTCTATATAAAAAAACCTTAAGATTATGGTGAATCAAAGTCATTTTCACATCATATTCTTGTAAAATATTAGGGACAACAATAACTCTATTCTTTAGGCTATCTCAGTCAAGAGGAGTTATACATTTATGCCTGTATAGAGCTTCAAATAGAGTTATTTTAATCATAGAGTGATAAGAATTATTATAAATAAATTCAACTAAATATATAAAATATTTTCATTTACTTTGTTGATCCATAACATACATTCTTAACGTGTCCTCAACCACTTGGTTATGCCTCTCCATTTGACCATCAATTTTTAGGTAATACAAATAGATAAAATTTAAACACATTTCAAATGTTACAATCAAGGTTTTCTAAAATCTTGAAGTAAATAAATTATATCTATCAGAGATAATTACTTCTGGCATGACATTCAACTAAATTACTTATTTTTATTATGAACCCATAATATTTCTTCTCTTTACTTTGTTCATATAGTAGTTGTTATGGATGCATATAATTTGTAAGTCATCCCATGAGCATTTTTTTTATCCCACATTCATGAGAAGTAATAGTTTCTTATATTAGAATTCGTATATAATTATGAAGGCATCCATGAATTTATTTTATTGAGCTTGCTCAAAGGAGGTTGCCCCCTTGAAGTGGCCCACGATCAATATAATCATTTAAGTACTTCCACTAATTTTATAAATATGTTATTTCATACATTTTTATCAATTTTTTGCAAGAGGATCCTCTCATCTAGTATCAAAGTGCTTTTTAGGTCAATTTTTTTCTTTAGAAAGTCTTGACTCTATTCTATTGCAAACTTCATTTCAATAATTTTTTTAGAAAATATTAACTCTATTCTATTGCATAACTCAATTAATTAATTTTTTGTAATCTATTTTAGATCAAGGTAAAAATCTAACCACATAACTATGGGAAGTGCTTGGATGAAATCCCCAAAACTCATTGTGAAGAGTACCACAATAACCCCAAAGTAGTTGGCCCATTGAGAGGACCAACCAGCAAAATGGGTAATGACCCCTTTTCGATTGAGTAGTTCCCATTCATGAAGAAAACCAAGAGTTATTGTTGAGAGATAAATCTATGGATAGAGAGTGATACTCTCTTAGATGGCATTGGTGGTTAGAGTGATATTTTTAAAACCCTTAGGTAGCCATTGAAACTTAGGGCCCAATTCTATTAGTTTTAGAATATTTCTAGTAGATTAAAAAAAATCAATTAGTAGAGTATCCATAGACTATAAGGAACTTATAGGTAGATATTTGATAGAAGCCAGAATCCAAAAATCATCTACAGAGTATCAATAGACTCTCAGATAATTTACCGTTAGATAGAAAACAAAAAAAGAGGTAAAAAAATATCTCCATCTATAGCCCTATTGATCCTCAAACTTTATCTAGACACCTAAAATTTCATTCCCTTCATTTTCTTATTTGAGGTCCCATATCCCAATTCCATTCTTAATTCTTGAAAATCTCAATTTTCCATTATTTTAGGTTTTGCCATAACTTCTATTTTTGTTTGTTTGCCTCAAAAAATTTCCATAGTGTTCATCGTCTCTTTTTACTCCTTTGTCCCTCTTTGACAAATTTTCTAATTTTTCTATTTTCACTCCTAAAATTTCCTTTGATTTCATAAATCATACTCCCAATATGTAAAAAAAATATTAAAAGTCCCTTTACCCCTTTCATTTTTTCCCAAATTCAAAACTTTTCGTACTAAATGTGTCTTAACTCTAGTTTTCCTATCCATTGCAAAAAAAAATCTGTTATTCAGGTCATGATAGTAACCCAAACAAGAGCAAAAAAAATGGAGGATGAAATTACCACCCTTAAGACCCACATCAAATATATTGATGAAAACATTCTTAGCCTCAATCTTCAACATACCACTATGAACAACAGATGACATCTAGATTCTTCTTCAGACACCAGGTTTTCTTCTTCCAATAATTATTGTGGGCTGAATCTTAATTTTCATTGATTCAATTGTGAAGATACAACTAGATAGATCTATCAAGAAAAACAATATTTTAGTCTGCATAATAATTTTGATGTCAACAAGGTCCCACTTGTATCCTTTCACTTGGAACTTAAATATCTTCAATGGTATCGTTGGTATACCAAGGCTCATGAGAAACTCATATTGACTAATTTTTGCACCCTCATTTTGCAATGGTTTGGCACTACTAATTTTGATGACTCCACTGTAACACTCACTAAACTTCTCTAAATAAGAACCATGAGAGAATATCAAACAGAATTTGAAAAACTAGCCAATCACATGGAGAGATTGTCTGATGAAATCTTTAGGAGTTACTTTGTCAATGGACTAAAGGATGCAATTTTATCTAAGTTCAAAATTTTCCATCCCAACATGATGATGGAAGCCTTAAGGTTGGCTAGGTTGGTAGAGGACAAGATCATAGCTCATTAATGACTTAAATCCAATTTTTATCCATTCAAAAATATAGTTGCATAATGATCTCAAACAATGCCAGCCCCCAAAACCACTCCTATCGAGCATTTAATTGAAGTAGAAATGCAAACCCATAGATAAAAAGGACTATGTTATAACTATGATGATAAATTCACTTGGAGACATTGATGTGTCGATCAAAAGATTTACCTATTGAATGTGGACTCTCCAACCAAAATTGAATATTGGGAAGATGTTTAGGATACAACAAATGATCCAAAAGAAGCTCAATTGATCATGGAACTTTCTTCTCAAGAAGACCAACTAGAGATCTCTCTCCATGCCTTAGCCAAAGTCACTACCCCATAAACCATATAGGTCATGGGTTACTTCAAGAAGCTCTCTCTCACAATACTCATTAATTTGGGTAGCACTCATAATTTCATTGACCCTCAAATCACTAAATAGGCTAATTATTTTATCCATCTTTGATCCAAATTTGAAGTCATGATTGCCAATGGGGGAACATTACCTTACAAAGGGAAGTGTCATAATGTGTGTATTTCTATTAGAGATTATAACCTACACTCCATCATGTTTGCCTTGCCCTTAGGTGGATGTGATGTTATTTTGGGAGCCCAATGGTTATGCACACTTGGACCCATCTTATGGGATTTTGCTAAACTTTGGATGCAATTTTCAAACAATGGTAAAAAATACACATTGAAGGGATTACAACCAAGATATCTTAGCATTATAACTTCACATTGCATGAAAATGTTTTTAAAAATAATTCACAAGCATCATTTCCCAACTCCATTCCATTTAAATACAAACATTAATAGTCTCTACTATTCCTTCTGATCTACAAACCATTCTATAGAGGTATGCATGTGTCTTTGTTGAACTAGTGAGATTTCCACCTTTACAGCTAGAGGACCACCATATTCAGATCCTTCTTGGAAGTGTTCCTCCAAACATTAGGCCTTATCGCTACCCATTTTAGCAAAATATTTATATTGAGATGCTCATTTGGGATTTACTAAAGTAAGCATTTGGACTATTTTATACAAAGATGAGTAATTTTATATACAATTACATTTGGTAGATGGAGTAATTTGGTAGATAAAATTACATTTGGACTATTTTATACAAAGATGATGGTCAAATATAAGTTATAATGTGATCTCCAAATTTTGGAGATGCTCAAACCATGTTTTACTATAGATGAGGATATCATCAAAGAAGACTAGAATGAATTTCTATAGTTGGGACCATAATATTTTATTCGTCAATACCTAAAATGTTGAAGGAGAATTAGTGAAGCCAAAGGGCATGATAGAAAAATCATAGTAGCCATCATGCATGCAAAAATTTGTCTTAGGGATATCATCCTCATGAATCCATATCTGATGATTTCTAGAGTAGAGATTTAACTTGGAAAAAAATGAGTGCCATGAAGCTCATCAATAATAGGGATTGAGAACTTATCCTTGATTTTGAGGTGATTAAGTGCATGAAAATCAATGCAAAGGCACCATGACCCATCTTTTTTTTGGATAAGAAGAACTAGGGAAGAATATAGGCTGGTAAGAGGGTAAATAATGCTTACTTTAGTAAATCCCAAATGAGCATCTCAATATAAATATTTTGCTAAAATGGGTAGCGATAAGGCCTAATATTGGGAGGAACACTTCCAAGAAGGATCTGAATATGGTGGTCCTCTAGCTGTAAAGGTGGAAATCTCACTAGTTCAACAAAGACACATGCATACCTCTATAGAATGGTTTGTAGATCAGAAGGAATAGTAGAGACTATTAATGTTTGTATTTAAATGGAATGGAGTTGGGAAATGATGCTTGTGAATTATTTTTAAAAAAAATTTCATGCAATGTGAAGTTATAATGCTAAGATATCTTGGTTGTAATCCCTTCAATGTGTATTTTTGACCATTGTTTGAAAATTGCATCCAAAGTTTAGCAAAATCCCATAAGATGGGTCCAAGTGTGCATAACCATTGGGCTCCCAAAATAACATCACATCCACCTAAGGGCAAGGCAAACATGATGGAGTGTAGGTTATAATCTCTAATAGAAATACACACATTATGACACTTCCCTTTGTAAGGTAATGTTCCCCCATTGGCAATCATGACTTCAAATTTGGATCAAAGATGGATAAAATAATTAGCCTATTTAGTGATTTGAGGGTCAATGAAATTATGAGTGCTACCCAAATTAATGAGTATTGTGAGAGAGAGCTTCTTGAAGTAACCCATGACCTATATGGTTTATGGGGTAGAGCTTCACTAATTCTCCTTCAACATTTTAGGTATTGACGAATAAAATATTCTGGTCCCAACTATAGAAATTCATTCTAGTCTTCTTTGATGATATCCTCATCTATAGTAAAACATGGTTTGAGCATCTCCAAAATTTGGAGATCACATTATAACTTATATTTGACCATCATCTTTGTATAAAATAGTCCAAATGTAATTTTATCTACCAAAGTACTCCATCTTCCAAAAGTAATTTTATCTACCAATTTGTCATGGTAGCAATCTTTTTAGGATCCACCCAAACCCCTTGGGCTAAAATTACTTAGATAAAATTACTAAAGTGGAGTATCTTGAGTATATTATTTTATCCCAAGGGGTTTGGGTGGATCCTAAAAAGATAGCTACCATGACAAATTGGTTGCATCCTTAGACACTCAAGAGCCTCCATGGTTTTTTGGGGCTGACTGGATACTATCATAAGTTTGTCGAGGATTACAAGAATATTTTAGATTTATTGATAGATATGTTGAAAAAGGATGTTTTTACTTAGACACAAGATACTGAGTGTGAATTTGAAAAATTTAAACAAGTTATGTGTACTACACCTATTCTACCTATGCCAAAATTTTCCAAGACCTTCACTATCAAGAGTGATGCTTATGAAAATGGACTTGGTTATGTTCTCCTCTATGAAATATTCCCCATTGCATTCACCAGTAAAGCCCTTTTTGGAAAATTTTTAGTGCTCTTTACTTATGAGAAACAAATGATGGCCATTTTGCATGCAGTATTGAAGTGGCAGTCATACCTATTGGGAAATCATTTTTGCATCAAAACTAATCACCACGATCTAAAATATTTCTTGGAAGAACAAGTATCCATCCCATCACAATATAAATAGGTCAAAAAACTCATGTATTATGACTATGAGATCACTTAAAATAATGATAAGGATAATATTATGGTTGATGCTTTGTTTCACACATTTGTGGACCAAGCTTCCCTTTGAACTATTTCCATGCCTATTCTAAATTGGTTGGACATTGTATAATAGGGGTATGTCAATGAATTCTCATTATATCAAATCATTCAATAGTTGGACACTAACCCCTCTACCATACTACATTACTCTTGGGATGGTGCTTCTCTATGATACAAGGGCCGTCTGGTGCTTCCCTAGAGCATAGATCTTCAAAAGGCTACATTTTATGAACTCCATCTTCTCTGTAATTACACAAACAAAAAGTCATCATTAGTTAGATTTACAATAATAAAATAACCAATTTTTGTAAATTATCAACCAAAACCAAAATAGTGTCATGCTTGATACGTGACTTTGGTAAACCAACAATTAAATCAAGTGAAATAATAGTCCACTTACCTTGTAAAATTTCATGAGGATATAACAAACCTCTTGGATGGAAATGTTTAGTTTTTACCCACTGACATTATAAACATTGTAATATAAAATCAATAACATCATGCTTTAAACCAAGTTAATAATAATACCTTTTGAGCTCATGAGTCATCTTTGTGACACCGAGATGAATAGAATGAGGTGTTGTATGCACTTTTTTTAGAAAAATATTCCCTAAGTCACATGACTTGGGTATAAAAATTATATTTTAATGTCTTAACAAGCCATCACTTTCAATATAAAAATTAGTAAACTTATTTACTATAGGCTCATCAACTAAACTTGTACTTACTTCATAGTAGAATTCATCAGTAAGTTATTCAAAAATAATAATTTTGAAATTACCTTATAAAATAGATAAGGAAGCAAGATATGGGCATTGTCTAAGAGCATAAGTATCATGATTCTCTTTACCTTTAACATATTCAATGTTCATATCAAAATTACTCACAAATTTTAACCATCTATGTTGTCGAGCATTAAGATCATCCTAGATAAAAAAAAAATTCAAGATGTGATGATCATATTTAACTTTGAAAGACTTACCTAGGAAAAAATATTTTTACTACTTTAAAGCATGCATAATAGTAGCAAGATCTAAATCATGCATGGGATAAGTATTTTCATGCTTCTTGAGTTTACATGACTCATACACCACAACTTTTCCATTCTACATAAGAATACCATTAAATCCCTCCTTAGAGGCATCAAACGAGATTTCAAAATTAACATTTGGATCTAGAATAATAAGTACATGTGCTATAGTTAATATTTATTTAGTCCTCTTAAAATCTTATTCACATGCCAAAGTCTAAACAAAATTTTAACTTTTACATTGCAAAGAAGTAATGGGGTTAGCTAATCTAGAAAAAAATTCCATAAACCTTCTATAGTAACTAGTTAAGCCCATAAAACTACACACTTCATGTACATTTGTAGGGGCAGGCCACTCTTGGATAATTTTTATCTTTTCTAAACCATAACAATTGCATCTTTGGAAATAACATAACCTAAGTAATGTATCTCAATTTAGAAAAAGGAATATTTAGAAAGCTTCTTATAAAGCTTATGTTGCCTTAGTCTTTACAAACTAAACGTATATGTTGTTCATGCTAAGATATATTCTTAGAATAGATTACTATATCATCAAAGAAAATAAGAATAAATCTATCCAAATAATTCTTAAATACACTATCCATAAGATTCATAAAAGTATCAAGTGTATTTGTCAATCCAAAGTGTATTACCATGAACTCATAATGTCCATAACGAGTATGAAAAGATATCTTAAATATATCCTCTTCATTAATTCTATGTTGAAAGTAGCTAGACATCAAGTCAATCTTAGAAAATATTGTTGCACCCTTCATTTGGTCAAAAAAATCATCTATTCTTGACAAAGGTTATTGATTCTTGATTGTGACCTTGTTAAGCATGTGATAATCAACACAGCCTAAGCGTACCATCTTTTCTTGTCAAAAATACAATAGGATCACCCTAAATAGATAAACTAGGTCTAATCCTTCTATTTTCCAATATTTATTGCAATTCAACCTTAAGTTCCTACAAATCAACCACATTCATATGATATAGAGCTTTAGATGCAGGGGCATCCCCTAGCATAACATCAATGTCAAAATTAAATTCACACCTAGGAAGAAGTCCAGGAAAGTTTTCAAGAAAAATATCAAAAAATTCATTCATAAAAATAAAATTCTAATAAGTAGTTTTCTTGTCCAAGGATGTTTCTTGCATTTGAACAACATAAAGTTTTCAGCCATTATACACAACCTTTTTTAGTTGCAGAGTTGAAAGTAGATTTCACACTTTAAGCTTATTAACACCTTGAATTTTAACATTTCTTCCCAAGTCATGACAACATTGTACCAATTTATTATCACAATCCAATGTGTCTTTATGTTTATTCATCCAATCTATTCACAAAATAAGGTCATAAAACCTTAGAGGTGTTAAAAATAGGTTTACTCTAGTAGAGAAAACTCTTAAATTAAGCTCTATTTGATCTATGCATTTAAAAATGGGTACCCTTTTGATTATACCAAACTCAACCTCCCATCCTTATCTTAACTAACATTATTTTCTTTACATTTATTAGCAATATTAGGAGAGACAAAACTATCAATTGCACCATAATCAATTAGAATTGAAATTGAAAAACTAGCTAGATTACCTCTAATTTCAATAGGGGTGGCTTGAAATTCAACATTTTTATTATCCATAGTTGCATACACCCTATGGTTAGTTTATTTCTCCAATTTTAATTTAGGATAATCCTTCTGATAGTGATTATCACCATAGTCTGAACATACTACAATTTACTGAGGTGAAATAAGCATAATATTTTCCCCTATGGCAGGTAAATTTTGATTTCCTTGAGTCTAATTTTTCTTGAATGTCCTATTTTTAGAAGAATTCTAAAATTAATTATTTTTTGCTTTAAAATTTTTTAAAAACATTTTTACTCCTAGTAATTATACAATTTTGATTGAATTTATTGAAATTAGTGGGTGGAGGAGAAATATTTTTATCTTTAGACTATTGTCTATTAAGTTTGAAATATTGTCTCGCCTTTTACCGAGACCTTTCTTTCTCTTCTATCTTATGAGTAGATTCAATAGAAACAATTAGAGTTTTTACAGTGGTTATTTTAACATTATGCATTAATATTTCCCTTAATCTAAGTTTAAACTTTGTTGCCTTGGTTTCTTGATCATGCATATAGTTCACATGACACAACAAATTCAATAATTTATTCTTATATTATATTATAGACATGTTTTCTTGTTTTTTAAAACTAAAAGTATGTTATTTTTTTCTCTTTAAAATTATCATTAAGATACCTCTTTTGAATCTAAATTTCAAATATAGGCCAGGTAAGTGCTAAAGGTTTATAACCCTCTAAAGCACAGAGATGGTTTCACTATAGATATGTAAGTCAAACCAATTGATAATCAACTACCCTTACCTTCACATTTGAGGGCATGTTATGTAGATTGAAGTATTTCTACAAGTTGACCAACCATGCATCAGTTGTATCACTTAATTATTCACCTAAAAATGTAGGAGGTGGAAGATTTTTAAACTCCTTAATGATGGGATCAACTATTATTAAAATCATCTTTTGGATTACTTGCTCTCCCACCTACCTTTCATCTAATTAGATAAATTATTTTTATTTAACACTCTCAAGGTTATTTAGCCTACATTCCTGGGATTCCAACTTATTTTTCAAGGCATTCAATGCAATTAATTCCCATTAAAGACTTATTATTGATTATAAGTATGATTCTCTCTAGCATAATTTACATTGGGTTCCCCTACATTGATTAGTATATTTAAATTAAGGTTTTAGGATCCATGACCTCTACCTCTTCCCCTATTTCTACCTCTATCTTTAACTCTATCAGAATTTTCAACAACTAGGTTATTATCATCATCTAACCCACCTGATCTAGTTTTCACCATCTTGAGGTGAAACAAAACAAAAACTTAGGTAAAAATATTAAACTTTTTTTCCAAAGTTTCCTAGAGCACATAAATTGGGCTCTGATACCAAAATGTAACAACCTAATTTTTTTAAACTTTGAGTTATTCAACATTGTTTTCAAAACTAACAGAAGAAAACTAATCTACAAGAAACATGATCAAGTCCATAACTATGTTATACCAAACACAAATATTAGACTAAGGTTAAAAATTTATATTGATACTTTAGGAAGTTACTTTAACCAATCAATAAACAATTTGGGGTGTACAACTATACTTAACATACATTCATACACTCAAATATGATTACTAAAACTATGGAATTCCTAAAAGGACCAATAATAAATTTTAGTCTTAACTAAATTCATGTACTTATCATAAAAAAATCTTCACTATGACTAATAAGGGAAGTTAAACTCTAACCAAGTGTATAGGTCAACATCAAGAAGATTCATAATAAGCTAAGGCAAAGAGAATTCAATTCACAACAAAAGAATCATCATACTAAGATTTGGCATTTAATTACTTACAAAATTATATGAGAAACAAGACTTGAGCTTCAATTTTATTTCCAAAATCAATACATGCAATTTTTTTGGCATTCTTTCATCAATACATGTCATGTAAAATCTAATGCCATCAATAAGGTCTACCTGATTATGTCATCATGACTTGAGCTAGGATCATTGCTCTCATGGTTTTATAATTATAACATCAATAAATTTAATAAAATAATTTAAATTAATTAAAAGCACATTGTTGATTCTTTTTGTTGGCGAACATTACCATATACATGGGTATCACATCAATCAAAATCACCTCTAATCTATACATCACACAATAATTAAATCCACACCATTTTACTTAAGTGTATGCATTTGACCATCTCGTAATATCATATAATAATAACTTACTATATGTAACATATGCTAGGACCATTTTGTTTATTAGATCAAGATAAAGAATGAACAAACATCAAAAAATCCTTTAATAATTAATCATTCTATTGATGTTCCAACAAACATGCTTATGTTTTATAAGTTTCCCATTTAGATAATTTGATGAAAACCTTTATAGCTTCAAATTTGTTACATTAGACATTAATCATTTTGTTATGACCTATAATATGAACTTATCCCTTAATTTAATAAAAGTTAAAGTCATGCAAACTCTTCTCATTTATTAAAGTTCCAAATTATGGCTTATTATAAATTTCCTTCTTAATCATTTAATACTTTTAAACATCCATTAACTTAGTATAATAATCAACATGAAAATGAAATAGGAGGGTAATCCATCTATCTTAATATCAAAATTATCTTCAAGAGTTGTGAAAACTTGAAATAACTCAATGACAACAAGATCAATCAATAATCTAAACTATAATTAATAAGAATATAAATTTAACTCACTAGAACTAATATTCAAATTATATTTTAATCTTAAACTTGATTTATAAATATCTATCTATATATAAAAACAAGTTTTGAAAGGAATCTACATACTCTTGAACTCTCATTTTCATTCCCCAAAATAATTAAAACTTATTTTCAATGAACACAATAGAATTGAAAACAATATGTCATTCTCCCTTTTTAATTTATCAATTATACAACTTAAAAAAACATACATAATTAAGAAATTATATATATAATAACTTCATTCTGATATGCTATGAAAATAATTCTAATGAAATGAGAGAAATGTGTCTAAAGATTCTAGGAGTTACTTTTTAAGTTAGATTAGTTTCAATCCAATGATAATGGAAATCAATAGTCCAAAACATATTGACACTAAAAAGAGTCATGTCACCAAAAAGATTCACCAAAATATACACACAAAATGAGAAAGAATCCATCTAAATTTTTTTTATAAGAACACTTATAAAATGCAATTAGATTTTTACTTATACGAACTCATATTAAACTACAATGAAACACTATGATCATTCAAAGCCATTCAAAATAAGCATAGGTTTACCAAAACCCTATCAATAATGCAAAAGAAGCACTTATAGCCATCTCATAACTACATATAAATGATTGTCACCAAATATAGTCATAAAAATTTCACCATAACGAAAATATATAACCATTCCTAAAAAAAAAGTCAAATAACAAATTACCAAAACCCATTCCTTCAAAAACAATGGTAATAGCCTATATAGTGCTAATAATCCTATGACTTGACCATACCCAATTTTAATATCCATTCAATCATAGTTCACAATAATACACAAAAATAACTAACTAGCTAAGTATAAGACTAGACATTGAGTCACATGAAAAAAAAACCCAAAATATTCCCATAAGAGTATATTCAACTATACATCGACCATTCTAATATGGGTTCATTGTGAAGTCTACAAACTTTACCATGGATTTATAATGGTTCATTATTATTTTTTATTATACTCCATTTCAAAATAATATAAAATAACTATTTTGTTATGATTCATCTCAAAGAAAAACAAAACCACTCACTTGTTGAATGGATCAACAATACAAAAAATTATTGTGACCTCTTGAGAAAACCAACAATTTCTTTTTTCCTCTTTGCACTAGTTGAGCCCTCACAAACTCTATTGACTGCCATTAAAGCCCACAGTGGTCCTGCATTCTTACCATGAATAATTGACAATGTGTCCAAACAAACCACCATTATTTCCACTCAAAATATAACTAAAAATTAAAATAATAGGCACAAACTAGTCCTACTAGGCCTTCAATGGCCTTTACCAAAACTTTTGGTAGAATTAGGCTAGGGTTTGGTCGATTAATTTCATCAAATGACCGAATAAAAATATCTCTAAATTAATCGATAAGTTGACCTTGGGATTAAGGTCATCATGACTTAATTCCCAATGAATTTAAAACGAAAAGTTCAAAATTCCATGATTAAAATAAATCAAAACTAATGAAGACCCCATTACCTAGTCATGCCCCCCTCCTCTAGCATATCAACTTCAAGTCTCCAAGACCATAAATCACCAAGTCATTGCCATAAAATAATCAAAATAAATAAAACTAGCTTGAAGCATCCAATAAAGTCTAATGCACATGTTCCCAACATAGACTGAATTTTAAGATTTACATTATATCTTGACTTTCCAATAAGTAATAAAAAATAAATCCAAGTTTATGATTGTTCCACTTGATGTTAAACCCAAATAAAAACACAAAATTGACTACCCCAATAGTCATGAATCCAGGTCAAGTAAAAAAACATAGTTAAATACTTAATATAATATAAATTTTCTCATCAACCAAATGAATAAGTGAACACAATAGTAAAAAAGGACCAGACAAGATAAAAATCATAATATCTCAACTCAAAATATTAATAACTCAATGTTTACCTTTATTGTACCCTGTACTACTGATTACCAAATCCAGTGTAGTTAATTTTCCTTTTCTTATTCTTGTAATCACTAGAATGATATATCAACAATATCTGAATGGAAAACCAATATCAAACATGATAATTAAGTTTCAATTGAATTTACATCCATCAATTTTATAACAAACTAAATCAAATCATCCATGACAATATAAATATCTCTATTACACAACATATCATAATAATATCTCAAGGTAGAGTCTCATTAACATCCAAGTACAGTTCAATATCTACCAATACAACTATAAAATATGCCTAGTAGTAAACAAATGTGAAAGCAAAAGTGTTATAAACATAAAATAGAGTATGCAAATTAAATTCATGACACCTCAATCCTAATTATGATACTATTAGTCACCCATTTTCCTACTATTTCTCTTGATGTGGTCTAATAATCTAGGCATATTATGTCCATAGATAGCCCTATATACCATAGGGTAAAATGTATTTGTGATCCATTGAATTTGCCTTTTAAATATATATATGTGAATAATGTTAAACTCATCACACACTATATTTTAAGGATACTATGTGGATGACACCCAAGTTTCTTCATAGGAAGGGTGTGCTATAAAAATTATAGCATCCACCATATATGACATCATGTATAAATTACCATCGTGTAGGTTGGTTGGATTACTAATTTGACGCATCAAATTGAAGCTAATGATTTCTTCGATGGTAGTATTTTTTATTTAAACTTAAAATAATAGCCAATAATGGGACCTATATCTCATGGACATAATAAATGTTGGGCAAACCATAAAATCAATTTAATAGGGGCATATAAAATATTATCCTTTACCTGAAAGTGGCTATGGGAAGAGAAGAAATTGAGACTTTAAACTCAAAGTTGCTTGAGTTGTTGGCCCATTCCTACAATTTACCATGGATAAAATTTGTAAACAACCATGAATTTATCATATCTTGGATGTAGATTATTTTTAGAATAGGGATCCTATAATATTTCTCAAAGGCATTACCACCAATGTAGGTTACAAGAGTATTATTAAGCCTAGAGTGTAATATCTTCCTAGAAATTTTCTCATTTATAAATAAATTGTAATGTAAGTCAATGTAGGGAATTACCTCAAGTTTTGTTGTATCATTGTGTAGGCCTACTACCTTGATAGACAAAATGTGACTTTTGTATTGTTGTGTGAATATGGATGGTTATCCCTTACTTCATATGGCTTTATAAAATCCACTTTTCCCCATATAGCTGAATAGTGTTTAAATTTATGTTGCAATGCCATTGAATCGAATATTATATCAAGCCAATGCCAATGCCTATAATATAATAAGCAAAGGGATGAGGGGTATGAGGTGATGAAGCCATTTAAATTATGTAAATACTCTATGTTCTCTAAAAATCTTGATGTTTCTTAATCTCTAAGGAGCTTGAATCACAGTTTTTGTAGAATATCAAGAGGGAAATGGAATCAAATCATGTTTTAAAAATAGAATATATCACTTAGATTTGTTGGATCTAAATTTGAATGCATTGAATTATCAATTAATGTGAATTAAATTTAAATAATGGATTTCACTTTGTTCCCTGTCTACTCTTTTTTATTTGAATTTTGAATTTACATTGTCAACTTTAATAAATTAATTTTTCACGTGAAATTTTTTATTTTTCTTTTGGTTTCATCATCATCTTAGTATTACATATGTATTTGTCTCATGATTTTTAAGCTTTGTTTTTTTTAAATTACTTTATTTGGTCAGGGACACATAGTTGTATGCCACTTCTCTATTGAGTGCTGAGTTATGTTCCTTTGTACTTGGCTTATTTACTTGTGGACTCCTAGGATGATGACACTTGGAAAGATCTCAGTGATTCACATGCCTAGAGTGCAAAACCATTTATTATATGTCATTTAGACAATAGATTAGTGAGATTTTAAATATGGAGGATCGTTAAATGTTGACTATGTACTTTGCTATGTTAGACTATTAATTCCTAAGATGATGCTATGTGGATGGCTCTCTCTACTTTTATTTCTTAGATAACCGTATAATATAAGTTTACACACATCATCCATGAATTAGTAGGATCATAACACAAGGAAAATTTTTAGAGACCTAGAAGATTGTGGCACTTGGTAAAATGTGCAAATATCCTTTGGTTGGGTTAACAGGATGGTGACACTTAGCACAATCCTAGTGATTCAGAGGCCCAAAATATTTTAGAATTTTTAAATTATTGGATAGCTATGGAAGAGTGTGATGAAAACATTTGTCATAATCCTATAGATATGGAAGAATAAATATTTTGTCAATTTTTAAATGCCATAGATGCATGAGATAATGACATGTGGCAAGATTAGATGAGCTCAGATACATCCCAGAGATGAAATGTAAAAAACTTGATCATGAAATAGAAAGCATAGGACCAAAACTAAGAATACTTTGACTAACACATAATTTGGTTAGTCTCATTAGTCACACAAAATTCCCATTTTAAAATTCAAATTTTTTCATAAAGGATATAACAATGTTTCAATTCTAACTTATAATAAAGCAACATAGTACTCAAAATAACAAGTTAACCTTAGAATTTATGAAATATGTCAATACTTGGACCCTAAGTTTATCTTCTCCTTGGACTATGTCTTTATACTTTACCTTGAAGAAATTTTATAAGGCAAGTGAGTCCCTATTTGAAAATTTCAAAATGGAGGTGTGTTGGGACACAACACCTTTTAGTGTGGTTGTATGTATTTTTAGATTACATTAAATATGATCTATTACTTGGATGACCATGTATAAATAAAATTATATTTATCAAATCCACCTTACATCATTTTATTAATTTTTTGCGTAATAATAAGGTATTTACCACTTATATCACACCTTATGATTTACCTATAAAATATTAACAACATAAGGTATTTCCCAAATTGTTTACTAAATACAAAATCATAAATCCTCAAGTCACATATTCTATAGTTATACCTCCTTTAGTTATGGTACTTACGCACCTAAATATATTT